>OY720635.1:100314307-100525037 GCA_963169105.1 Ceriagrion tenellum
TTGAGCAAGGAGAAACATGAGTTTCTGTGCCAGAAAATTGGACTGGATGAATTCTAGTGACCCGGGATTAAGGAGGAGTATCAGGTTTTTATAATCCTGTGCCACTAGAGTATATTGTGCAGTGTGTATTGTGTGTTTTTGGGTCTAGGCGCTGATCGATACTCAACTGTTGTTATTTTTTTCTGTGTGCACTCACTATTTTCTGTTTGGAAAATAAAAGCACTTCTGTTAACCGTTACAAGTGTGAGTCATGTTCTTTTTCGATTCCAAAAATATCCCTAACAATCCTGAAATATTACAAAACTTTGTGACCTTCATTGACAATTTTTCCTATTTCTTAGCAGCTGAACCAAACAAAAGGAAAAGTGAAGTAGCAGATGAGTTTATCAAGCATCAGAAGAAGATTGAAATGATGAATGGAGCAAAAACCAAAAAGCTCCATGCTGATAATGGGGGAGAATATTCGTCCCACGCATTCATGAAGAACCTAGCAGAATATGGCATCCAGCACAGCCTCTATGTGCCAAGGGTACCTGGTGTACCAGGCGTAAAATGCAGAATTGACAAATCTAAGATGGTGTTCATGATGAAAAGGCTACTATAAGCACTATGCTCCAAGGAAACATGATTACTTTGGTAGAAACAGTAGGTACCTTAAAAATTCTGTGGAGGGTGGCACTTTATTGATCAGATGCATGAAATATTAGAAAAGCAGATTAGAAAAGACACATGGCTTTATGATCCTTGGGCTGGAAGTGAATGTTGAAGATCAAGTAGATGGAAAAGATAAGAAATTGAGATTTACACTGAGGAGACTGAAGGGCCATATAAACCAGGCAGACTGTGACACATTAGGCTAGTAAGGAATATAAATTGATGCACCAAATAAAGAGGAAATTACATTAGAACAACTTTCAGGGTGTAATGGAACTATAATTGAATAGGAAAAAATGGAGGGCCGCAGACCTATAATCATAGGATTGAACGATGAATGAATAAAATAATCTTATAATGTTTGTCCATAATTAAACCACTACTTTGAAAATGTATTCACTAAGGATGACGCAATACACAATTTAGACATTCCTGACTTTAATGAGCCAATGGTTGACATAACAATCAAACGTGATGGAATAATCAAACAGCTGCATTCAATTTAAAGTAACAAGTCCCCAGGTCCAGAAGGAATACCTGCACGTGTGCTCAAGGAGTTAGCACCACAGACTGCACCATTCTTAGAAATTATCTTTAGCAAATCATTATCCAAAGTCAAGGTGCACCAAGACTGGAAAATAGCCAATGTCACTCCAATATTTAAAAAAGGAAATAGAAGTGACCCAGGAAATAATGGGCCTATATCGTTAACATCACTTTTATGCAAGATCCTTGAACACATTGCCATTAGCAATATTATGACATTCCTGGATAATTGTAACTTCTTACATAGTGGTCAAAATGGCTTCCGTAAGGGCAGGTCCTGCGAAACACAGCTTGCACTCTTCCTTCATGATATCCTAAAATCAGGTGAATCGATTAAGCAAGTCGACTCTATATTCCTTGATTTCAAGAAGACATTCGACAAGGTTCCTCACAAAAACTCTTATAAGCTGCAATCATGCAGAGTTAATAGAAAAATAGTGACTTGGAAAAGGGACTTTCTCAGTGATCGAAAACAAAAAGTAGCTATTGAGGGTTTTAGCTCTGATATGGTCAAAGTCACATCCGGTGTTCCTCAAGGAAGTGTGATCGGCCCTCTTTAATTTATTATTTATATTAATGACCTAAGTTCTCGAGTTAGCAGTAAATTAATTATTTGCAGATGATACAGTTATCTACGGTGAAATATGCAAAGAGGTAGACTTTGAAGTTCTGTCATCAGACCTTACTGTTGAAATCAGAACGTTTGTTAGTGGTGCCAGGATTGGGGGTTAGAATTAAATATCAGTAAATGCACCATGGTTCACTTCCTGCAAAAGTCATCATACAAATGCCATACCTATACTGAGGGAAGAGTAAACAAAAATTTTCAAATACAGTAATATCTTGGAATTACCTTTACTTCTGATACATCGTGGGGGACACACATACAAAACATGAGTGGCACAGCATTAAAGAAACCAGGCTTTGTTAAGCGTATAATAGGAAGGTCTTTGGATGAAAAAGTAAAAGAGAGATGTTACTTCGCTCTGGTTAGGCCACACCTCAAATACACCAAAATCATTTGGGACCCTGGTTCACTAAGGATGATGAAGTACACAATTTAGACATTTCTGACTTTAACGAGCTGAGAAAGATTTAACCAAGCAATCTAATGGAATACAAAGAAAAGCAGCATGCTTCGTTAAAAACTGCTATGGGCAAAAACATAGTATCTCATGACTTTTAGTGGGATTAAAGTGGGAGCCCCTAGAGACTTGGAGGCTACACGCTAGGCTTAGGTTGCTTGAGAAATTCAGAACTGGTGTGTTTCAGAGCGACACACAGAATATTATTGTGCAACCTCACTACATCTCTAGGTCTGACAGAAGTGATAACGTAAGAGAGATACATAGCCAAACAGATTGGTACAAAAGCTCGTTCTTTTGGTTGGTGACAATGTTTAAAATTTTTGAAATGATGAAGTTGGCACAACTGATTTAGAGCTCGATGCTGTTTGAATTCGATGTTTTGCTCTCGATTAAACATGTGTTGTCTAGACTAGTGTGTGTTATTTTCAACTCATTTAGTGATATTAACCGCCCAATAGAAGCTAATTGAAAAAAATATAAGAGGTTACGGGCCCAGATGCTTACAGGAGAAGTGACTACTCTGATATTGGTGCGGTTTATGTAGGAAAGTACTAATTGAGAAACGTATGTAACAATGGCAGCCAGAGTTGTGAAAACGGACTAGACAAAGGCCTGAAATTGAAGGAGGACATTACTATGCCTGGCATATTAAGACAAGGGCTCTTCTGGATTAGCGGGATTGCTTGGATGCAATCGACCCAGGATTTGGCGAAGAAGAAATGTTTGAAGGATTCAGACCCAGAGGAAGGAAGAAGAACTCACGGGTGTTATCCCTCATACTTCTGACTGTAAGCAACAAGTATATTGACTATATTGAGGTTTGTAAATCAGCGGAGAGAGCATGGAAGATGCTGCAAACCCTCAATCAAGAATTCAGTCTACTCCAGCAAATTGAGTTCTTGGAAGACCTGTCGACGTTGAAAAAAGCTGATTCCATGTCCATGTCGGAATACATGTCCAAGGTGTTGGATTTAAATAGAAAGATTAGCAAGTAAGGAATTCAATTTGGTGAGCACACTTTGTCCTTATTTTTACTTAGAGGATTACCAAAGGAGAGCTATGAAATCTTTATTCGCACCATGGAATATAAGGAACATCAAAAAACGGACAGTGTTATTTCTAAATTATTGGTGGAGGAGAAGAGGCAGAAGAGAGAAATAAACAACAGCAAGGAAGAGGCTAAAGCATTAGCAGCAATGAAAGGATTACTTGCCAATAAGGAGGAGGGCAGTCACAAACCTCTGGAGGGGAAAGAGCGGGAATTGAGTAGAAATATGAATAGAAATACCATTCCTAATAAAAGTTAGAGTCAGTAGATGTACAAATGCTACACATGTGGTAAGTTTGGCCACATTTCTAGGGATTGTACGGAATTGAAGGAATTTTTGGCAGAAAGACAGAAGAAGAAATCGGGAGGCGAAGCACAAGCTGCCGTTAGTTGTATCCTTGACAGAGTGGAAAAAGCTACAGCCTACTGTTCAGTTGGGAACAAAGGAATACTCAAGAGGAAGGAGTGGTTCCTAGATTCGTGTTCATCTCATCACATGAGTCCCACAAGAAGTGACTTTTCACACTTAGAAGAAGAGGGTGTGTATGGTGTAAGCAGTGCTGCGTTGCCACTTGAGTTTGTCGCCGGCTCACAGGACGTGAGACCGGATGGTCATTAAGACGTCTCATGGTACTTTAATGCCTACGTGGGAACCATGCTGCCATCAGCACCTTTGCAGGAAGCTGGGTGGTCACGTGGGTGAGGCGGCGGCGGCATGACGCCGTACGCAGGAAGGCAGTCGGTGATGTATACTTAAGTTGGAAGAGCGGGTTAAAGGAGGAGCGTGCATTCGTGCGTCTCAATCTGTAACGGAATCGCAATAAATATCTTCACTGAATGACTCGTTCCGCTAATCTTTTGGAGTGCCATCCCGAAGAAAACCCCGCGCTAACAATGGTGTCATTAAGATGGGTAATGGAGATGAAGCCCCAATCACTGGCACTGGTTCAGTAGTCATTAAAACGCCTGAGGAAGATGAAGGCCTCACTGTCACATTACGTGGTGTATTTTATGTGCCTGATATAGAATGCAGATTGATGTCAGTATCACAACTTACTGGTAAAGGTCTGGATGTGATATTCTCTGGTGAAAAAGGGGTGGTGATGGACAAGGATGAACTGATTTTTCCCACCAAAAAGAATGACAAGAGTTTATGTGGTAAATACCGATGAAGGAGAAATTAAGGCTGAATCACATGCAGCCAATCCAACAATTGGTGCAGCCTGTCGTGCAGTTAGTGATTTAGATACATGGTGCCAGAGACTCGGACTTGTACATCAGGAAGCACTATTGAAGATACCAATGTTGGAAAAATTGAAGAATGAAGATAAGTTGAATGTGTGTGAAGTCTGTGTTCAGGGGAAGTCTCAGCTTTCCCAAAATTCTGCACAGAAAAATCTGTTGAACCAATTATACTCATACACAGTGAACTTATGGAGAAATTCACACCAGCTTCACTTGGTGGATCCCAGTATGTATTGATCTGGATTGACGATTATTCAAGATTTATAACAGCTAAATGTTTGAAGAAGAAAACAGAGGTATTTGAAGAATTTATCAAGTTCCAGCATCTTGTAGAGAAACAGCATGGGAGAAAACTGTTGGCTTTACAAACAGACAATGGAACTGAGTACAAAAAGTCTGATTTCCAGGAATACATACAGAATCAAGGTATCATGTGCAGAAGAACAGTACCAGTATGTCCTCAGCAGAATGGAGCCACTGAAAGGAGTAATCGCACTCTCATGGAAATGACACGATGCATGATGATTCAAGGAGTTTTATCGAAGACCTTCTGAGCTGAAGCAATTACGACAGCAGCCTTCATAAGGAATAGATGTCCTTCATAATCGATCAACGACCAGATTCCATTCGAACTGTGGATGAATAAGAAACTGAATACTGAAGATATGGACTTAAAATATTTGGTTGTCAAGCATGGGCCAAGAAATTGGATGGAGCAAATTGGATTCCAAAGCAGAAGAGTGTGTAATGATTGGATATGACGAAAACACGAGGATGGCTATATATTGTGGAGTATGGAGCGTTGCTGCATCATCATCAGGAGAAAGATGAGGTCATCAATATGGGAGATTTATTAGAAGTGGTTTTACCAGATGCAGAACAGGTTGCTGATGAAGAGGTAGCAGCTTAACCTATTAGTGTTGATGATCAACTCGAATTTCCAGTGAATAATGGGGAGGGGATTCGAAAATCCCAGAGACATAGAAAAACCAAGACCTGTGGGTGTTGTGATACAGCTGAAGCGGATACCATTCAACGTACATGTGATGTTAATCATGAACTGGAGTGTCACATAGATGAACCTCAAACTGTTTATGAAGCCGTCCATATGAATATACATATATGAAGCCGTCCAGCCGTCCATCCGTCTTGCAGCTGAGTGGAGGAGAGCCATGGACATTGAGATAGGTAATATGGTGGCAAATGATGTTTGGGAGGTGGTTGAAAGACCTAAGGTCATGCGTGTTGTGGGATATAAGTGGGTTTATAAATTAAAGTTTGATGAATATGGACAGGTGGAGAGATTCAAAGCACGTCTGGTAGCTCAAGGGTTTAGGAAGTCAATGGGGCTGGACTGGGAGCAAACTTTTAGTCCTGTGATGAGGAGGAGAGCAGTCCGAATTCTTGTTGCAATCAGTGTGGAGAATGAATGGGCCTTGGATCATGTGGACGTTACCTGTGCATATCTTAATAGCCCTATCAGTGTTGATGTGTACATGGAGCAGCCGGAGTTGTACAAGGAAAGGGAGAAGGGACGTCATGGGTACGTATGTAAGCTGAAGAAAAGTATCTATGGACTGCCGAATGCAAGTAAGGACTGGAATATATGCATGAGTGATGTGTCGAAGGACTTGGGACTTAAACAATGTGTAAGTGACCCATGTGTTTTTGTTAAGCCAAATCTCATCGTAGGATTATATGTAGATGACATTTTAATTACAGGAAAGAAGACTGATGTTGTAAAATTCAAGGAGAACTTGTCAAAGTATATGAACATTAGAGACTTGGGTATTGCTAGAAATGTGTTGTCATTTCAGGAGATGCAAGAAGATGGAGAAGCCTCCCTGTGTCAAAATAACTATCTTTTCAAAGTGTTAGATGAGTATGGTATGTCTGAATGTAGAATGAGTTGCGCACCTTTGCCTGTGGTAAGAAACAGTGTTCCAGATGATAATGGTGATGATGTAGAGGTAATTCATACAATGTATCAAAGTGCAGTAGGCAGTTTGTTGTATGCAGCAAATAATAACGGACCAGATTTATCATATGCCATTCGTAAGGTAAGCCAGAAAAATCAGTGTCCCACACGTGCAGATTGGAGAGCTGTACAACAAATATTTCGTTATGTAAAGGGAACTGCCAATCTTAAACTTGTGTTTAAAAAGACAGGCAAACCAATAGAGGTTTATTGTGATGCAGATCATGGAGGTTGCACTGAAACTCGAAGGTCTGCATGTGGTGTTGTTATGTTGCTCGCAGGAGCTGCAGTAATATGGCATATTAAGAAACAGTCTTGTGTTGCTAGATCTACAGTAGCAGCTGAGTATGTGGCTATGGCTGATGCTGCATATGAGTTAAAGTGGATCAGGAACTTAATGATTGAATTGTTACAGGAGAAGTTTGTATCCAGACCTACCACCATATGGGCAGACAATACAGGTGCTATTACACTCAGTAAAATAGATCTCTTAACTGAGCGCTCTAAGCATATTGACTTAGAATATCATATTTGTAAAAAACAGGCAAAGGAAGGATTTGTTCAACACAAGTATGTGCCATTAGCACAAAATGTCGCAGATATTTTTACTAAGAGTCTGCCTGGTCCAAAAAAAAACAAAAGCATTTGTAAGTAAGTTAGGACTGTTAGGACTTCATTGATTATGTAATCAAGAGGTTATTCAATATTTTTGTAGTTTCATGTGAAGTATGTTTCTTTTATTTATTTAAAAAAATGTTAAACAAGGGGAAGTGTTGGTAACAATGTTTAAAATTTTTGAAATGATGAAGTTGGCACAACTAATTTAGAGTTCGATGCTGTTTTGTTTTGCTCTCGATTAAACATGTGTTGTCTAGACTAGTGTGTGTTATTTTCAACTCATTTATTGCTATTAACCGCCCAATAGAAGCTAAGTGTAAAAATATAACACTTTCCACACACAATAAGCAGCCATGATAAAAACTGAGCTCCATTAAATACACTCCCATAATACACATCACCATGTCACCTCCCAAAACCTTACAACTTAACACGGCTGGTGTCCTAACACCTCCTGCCACATGCCTGTGTGGCGGCTTGCAGGATAGTATGTAGATGTAGTCATATTTTTCTCCCCTCAATATCTGAAAAGCAAGGTCTGACTTCCACCGTCAATCATACATTAAGGATTTGATAATAGATGTACTTATCTTCACAAGAGTTCATCAGGGATGACCACTGAAGTTTTGTTGACAGCCTATAGACAAAGCTGGTGACTCTTCATGGCCTCAATGGACTGCAGTGGTACAACCATATTTAGCAGAATAGTAGCATATTACTTCCATTTAAATGAATAGTTGACTAAATATCATGGAAACTGCCAGATTTATTTTCATTCTGAAAGAAAAAACACAAACATTAATGTAAAATAGAGAATCAAAATCCTCACAATACTCTAGAACACTGGACAGGTTATAAGGTTATTCACAGCAGAATAATATTGTAGTTTTCCCCAAAAATTGGCATTAATTTAATAGAAACGGATGGTATTTTACGTCTTACAGAGACGTATGTACATTTATCAATAATAATTTTTAGAAAAAAAATATGGAAAAATTGGATCCAATGTTAGAGAAGCACATAACTGAATAATATCCTTTTCTAGTCACAGAAAAATACACAAATTATACATTAAGCAGTGCCAAGACTTGGTTGTGGAATAAAGACGGGCATAATTGAAAAACGACGGGAAATAATTGAAATGCGCAATGGAACTCACATTAGCCCGAGCCTAGAACGTCATCAATCGCCTCATTTACGAGCTTTCTTCTCATACAATTCGCACATTCAGTCGCGGTGTATCGCTTAATTTTTTCAGCATGTTTCTTACGTCGAATAGCATCATTTATACAGATAAAGACTGATTATAAAAAATATACACTATCCCTCCTAATTTGAAATATATGCTGAAATCTTCATCTGCTACCACCAAGGGATATTTATTGTGGTCGACTTTCCGAGGGTCTTTTTGAATGACGGGTTTTATGTCTCTTTCACCGAAATGATATAAATCGAGACTTATTCGCGCCAAATGTCGATACAAAAAAGATTTAATTAAAATAAGTATAGTCTACTTGATATAATTTTTCACGCTTTTCCTTTTGTAGATTGATGAAGTTCCTCAAACGGATATTTATTAATGAATCGTTCATGACCCAATATAAATCTGTCTTTAGTTCGTCAGAATGGGATTAAACTATGACATAATTTCATGAATTAAAAATAAATGTGCTCGCATCGATACCGAATAATCTAGGCATATTTTTCCGACATATCTTTCATCTTATCACAGGAAACGTGGCACCGAGCTGTCCAATGTGAAGCTTTATCTAGTAAATGCAGGATATACGAATAAACATTCACAAAAGTTTGCGGTGTAGTTATGGATAAACAACTCTTTTACGTCTGGCTGCATAATATGTTCATATATGTATAACTATAAAGTCGCCGCACATATTAAATTAACAAAAAGGCCTTTTAAAAGACTTCAGTTTGGAGTAAAATGTCATTAATGAAATAAATTAATTGGTAGCGGTTAATGTTGAAGCTGTCAGACGTATTTGGCCAGCTAAAGAGTGGTCCACGTTCGATATTCAATGAATGCAAATGAGTATTTATATAAATTTTCTCAAAATGGCGATATGAGTGAATGTAATGTGTTACTGCAATGACTGGCTGATAATATGAAATTTTTTAAATACAAAAGAGATAAAATTTGCCAAATAAAAATAATTTTACTTGACCAGAAATTGAATGGAAAAGTCAAAAATGTCTCAACCAGGGGTGGGATTACGGTTCTTTCCTTCTCATGGTCGTTGTTGTCATCCATAGGGCAAGCCGCATTTTAGGGCAATGCTCAAAGTCCTGGGAGCGCACTACACTGCTATGAAGCACCTGATCTTTCTTGATGACGATCACGTTTTCGAAATCATGTGCGCAGTTGAACAATAACATTATGGAGAACCTTGATCGTAATTCAGGTTCGTTACCCAGTTACAACTACCGAGCTTTCATATTTCAAGGCGAATTTCAGAGGGAGTTCCGTATCCTTTCGGTGTATTTATTTGCGTCCGTAAGAGCTACTGTGAAGTGTGAACTGAGTCACTTTTACTATGCGCGGTGATATTGTTTGCGAACGTTTAATGGAACGATAAGGAAAGGAAAAAGCATACTACGCACCCTGGCAAACAAACAGAAAGCAGTAGTTCTCGGATTTCACCTTATCAGCCCAGACCATTCCAATCAAACGCCATTAGTTCCCATCGTGCACGGGTTTTGAGGCCAGCTGACAGTCTTTGTTAAAGCAACGAGTAATCTTGTGAGAATCTTGAGAATCCCAAAAGGTTTCCCCTTGTCGAAACAAAGCTTCGCCAATACTAATCCATTCAAACTCGGAATGTATGAAGGGCGCATTAAATTAATTTTTGGAAATAGTAGGCCTTTACTAAGAGCGGGCGATACCTTTTCTGCCAAAGATAATATTTCGGACGCCAGTCGTTTAACCCACAGGAAAGACGAGGTATTTGACTTCTCTTACGCCCGTAAACGTATTCGACGGGTGCTTCCGAATTTTTCGAAGCGTGACGAGCCTTTCCTTTCTGGTGCAGCAAGTATTTGAAACCTGTGCGTTGTTCACAACAACAAACCACCCCGACCGTCACCACCCGGAACTTGGCTAAGGTTTACTGATGACTACTTTATTGAGACGAGCGTCTAAAGACGGACAAGCAGAGCAGACAGCGAAAGCAGAGATATTTTTCCAAGTATTAGCGGCCTCTCCCAAAATTCTTGGAGGAAAAAAAGATCTTATTAGCCTTTAAGTATGCCTCATCTTTCTCTCAGGAGGAGGACTCGGATAGTATGTTTGTAAAAGGCAAATGCATCTGTCGAAAAATTACCCGAAGAGGTGTTGCGCCTTCGACTTTCACCCACTAAAATTTTATTTGGTGTTTAAATATAAAAGAAATCCTATTTCTCACTACTATCAAACGAAATTCATTAAATTCATGTTCGCTACAAAAGAACTATGTTTGTTCAAATGTTTATCATTATTCATTTTTCGACCGCAGCTAGGAATACTTGCGAGTTAACAAATGTCAAAGTTCTAGGAGATGGTTCAAAACAAATCATGCAACATGGAGCGGGCTGCACGGAGCCCAGCGTTCATGGTAAGAAATATGCGAGAAATAAATGTTTTTTGACCCCCTCAAACGAAACAATCCCAAATTAAGATGCACTTTGAAAATCGTGGAGGAAGAATGGGAAATGAACCCAGTAAGCTGATGCCAAAATGTGGACAACTCCATATCATAAAGACTTGATCAGGAAATCAAGAATGGAGGGGGATGGATTGATTATTAGGCTAATAAATATTCACATTCTTTATGTAAATACCAGCATATTTCTCGATGATCAATCACTGTGATCATGTGCACACACAACTCAAATTGAGAGAATTGCGAATGCATTTTAACCTTTTCCACTAATTCTAAATAAAGCATTATAGAGTCCCTTTTCAAAATCCGTTAAAATACATTACCACTAAGAGATAAAATCTAGGACCCTGTAAAAAGTTTGTTAATACCTTCATGTGGGGCACTCACAACTTTAATCTCCATTGAAGCAATAATATTACAACACATTTGAGGAGGAATAGATTCTTTAGGGACGGAGCAATCGTATAATCTTTGATGGTGCACATTCATAATTTGTACTCCATTTACCACTCAGCGGATTTATGAGGAGCATAAAAATGACCATCGGGAAAATATCTAATTACTGCTTAATCGCTACATGGAAAAGATGATTTTTAGTATTTTAACACTTTCACAGGGGAAGATACGCGATGCATTTTTGTCGGAGTGTTACTTACGCGTGAGTATAAAAATGCTCCTCATAAAATTTAACTGCGTAATTTAAGCCAAAAATGTTCCACTGCGAATATGTCAAAAGGTATTTAAGTGATTCACTAATTTACCTTATCCTCTAAGTATTATCCTCCATCTTCTAAGTTGAACTGTTGAACTACACGGCTAATGTATTGCTCATAGCAAACCTAGAAAAAAATACTGGGAAAACTTCCAGAACCGCTTTAATGATATTTTCTTGAAAATTCCACACTTTTTTGATCTCTCACTCAGATAAGTAATCGGTATTTACAAATTCGGCAGTTAGAATCAAACTCTAATTCCTAATATAAAAATAATTTCCCTCTCTACTAAATCATTTCAAAGTAATTTAAAGGTGAATGTAGCATCAGGTAAGTTCACTAAATCGAGTAACTGGCACAATCAGAGATCCGGTCTATTCCCTCCTTCATGAATAGCTTTTCATTGAGTGGTAAATTGGCGAGTGAGTGGATATGAACATCAGACGACAGGCAGGACTTAGAAATCAAGTGGGGCAGAGTACCCGAGAATGGGAAGTAAACATCTCATTTAACGATCAAGGAGACCGCTCTGATTCTTTTACAAAGCCCGAATGTGTGTAAAACTTACACACTCATGGTTGAGGTCAATATCCATTCCCTGGGCCTTCCGCGGATTCGTGCGAAGTTTGGCTACAATAAAGTCACATCGCGTAGACTAATTATAAGGGCACTAAAAGAGGCCACGCCAGGATTTGAACCCCAGGCATTCTTGGCCGCAGACGAACGCTCTCCCCCAAGGCTACTTCATCGATCAAGAGAAGTCCGCGTCCAGTGGTTCTTACTATACTACGAAAAAAGGGAATTCTGATGTTACCTTTAAAAAGTAGACCAAATAAGATGTGTGGACTTTTGAAAGTAGTTTTCAGAAATTGAATAATATTACGTTAGGAGGAATTAAGAAATTAAAGTGCTTGAGAGGACCTGAATGCACGTGGGCGGAAACATACGTAGGGTATTAAGGTATTGGAAATACTTGTAAAGAAATATTTTCTCCACATAGAAACCATTCTATTATAATAGATTTCTCATACTTTAACTTGAAATTCACAGGATACTACGCCAAAATGTTAATTGTAATGTGTCATGTTTCTCGGAAGTAGATTGAGGCCTATAAAAACGATTTTCATCCACGGCTATTTCCTACACGCGGAAAAACGTTTTATTGTAAGTGAATTTGATCTGAGAATAAAAACATTTTGTGTCCCAACAAATAATTCTTTCATCGTATTGTTTCTTAAGTTTCAGTCGATAAAAGTTTTACTAAAGTGTCCAAAGTTCTAAAAGAAATGGTAAGTATCTCTACATAATTAACTGCGACTTCGGAACCTTGACTGGCTGCGGATCGAAGCAAACTCATCACGTTTATAACTCCTAGATGATCTCGCGAACGTGAACCTTATAAGTATTCCTATTTACGTGACGCGTAAAATCGATATCCATTCATAGAGAGTTTGAATATTCCCGGTTTCCATTGGCTGTCTCATTGTTGTCAAGTAATCGAAGGAAAAGCGATTTCAATTAGTTCCCGTGTACGCAGCATTCAGACGCCTATGAGTTTTGCATTATTTTTTTCCGCCACTGCACAATGTGATAGCTATGACATAAAGGAGTGGCACTGATGTGGGGTTGTGATCGCGCTGGAACAGGCGATTTGCGAGCCTCAGCAACGGGCGCGGTAGCGATGGCGCGTAAGTCGCCACCTTCACGTGGAAGGGGTCTCGGCTCGCGATAAAATTGCATAAATAAGGCTGAATGATATTTCATCATTGACAATACAATGTTTAATATATAGCACGGATGAAGCAAATCGAAACATTGTGATGATTCATGTCTCTTCTCTAATTGCCATCGCATTGATTCTGAGGACAGTGCGACAGAAAGCCGCGAACAAGACCCTGAGTAATACAGCACACCGAGAAGAAGCCAAAAAACTTCTCAGTAAAATAGATCTTCATGGTCATGACTATCCCCGGTTCACCTTGGCTCAGCAACCCGAGGGAATCGCGAGAGGCCTGAACTCACTCTAACAGAAGTTGAGAGAAAACTCATATTTGTATATTCGTACCACAAGTAAACAGCATGGTAACATCTCCACCGCAAGGCATTTATTTGAGTGACATTTTCATCCTAAGTAATATCATAGAGTAAATATACTATCTATAAGTATCTTTACTCTATGGTAATATCTAAACATCTTCATAATATCTACCTTTATGGTATATCAAAGACTGGCCATTTCCAATTTGGAAATTAGCGATGGGAAGAAAGAAACTGATTCTAGTTTCTTCCTTACAAAGCAACGTTTTACCTTGGTAAAATGGGTGTAAATTTAAAAAAAAATTAATCAAAGGCAAAAGCAGTGCGCTTCTTCGCAGATAAAGTAGACGAAACATCGTTTAACCTTCCTCCGAATCGTAAGCTCTAATACGGAAGAATGGATACAAAATATGAATCGGTACTTCAAAGATAAACTCCATCACTCCCGGCCCGCTATAACCATGGCCCGCAGAATGGGATGCTAATGCTCCAGCCACCACACCTACTCAATCCCCAAGAACTACCAAGGTCTCCAAACTTGACGTAATTAATGAAAGCACCATTTTGCGGTAAAAACGGGAGTTGCATCTGAGCAAAATCCGTTTATTTAAACATTTGAATCATTTAATGACTGAAAGCATATTTGTATATGTAGTGTCTATTATGTGTCATAAAAAGTCATATTTTTCGCCATGAAATTAAATACTTTCATGTTTTCACTATTGTTTCCACATAAATAGATTGAAATTATATTCCAAATATGACCTATCTTTTAGTGAGTCGATGGGTAACTAAAGCCAAGGGCTAGGTCACACGGATTGAATTTAATGGCCGTATCGTAGTGGATTCACCGTAAACAATTCGCAGCTGCCAAGACGCGAACGTGCAAGGGCCTGCTTGTAAATCACGACATGGGTGGTTTCTCTCATACCATTTCGCGTAGAGTTTTTCCGGCGATCTCGCCGTTCACGTCTCGAGTAAAATGGCAAGGAATGACTCGTTCGAATTGGCTGAGTGATCGAACGCGAAAAGGCAAGGACGGAAATGCTGGACGAATGCGACGCCGGACGTAATCAAAGGAGTGGTTCGACTCGGGTATGGTGGGGAAGGGAGGGGGTACCAATAGGGAAAAAAGAAGCAGTGAAAATAAAAAGAGGTTAAAAGAATCTCGCAATGCGCCGTTAAATACGTAGTGGGATGTGCAGAGGCGACCGTGGGCAACAACGGCTGTCTTTTTCGGTTTAGCTGGCACCTGGTGGAGATATTTGACTAGTCTTCTATGGATTCTCGAACAATGAAAACACATGCGAGATGGAAATCGTCGAAGAAAGAAAGCGTAGTAACACAATATTCCAACCGATATTGCCTTCCAACGAAAGACGTAATATGCAGCAGTCGCACCAGGAGAATTTGTCAGCTGAGAAACACCTACAAAGTTAGGAGTTTTACTCTAAGTTTGAAGAAAAGACACACAGGTATTATTTAAGCCTAATAATTTAATAAATTTGAACCGTAAAGCTTTATGGCTGACATGATCATTGCAAAAACAAAATGCGAGTAACCTGAAAGTTTGAGAGGAAGGAAGTCAAGATGAAGGAGAACATAACATTTAAGAGTCGCGATGAAGATATTAAGCAAATAAACGAAGACCGTGGAATGATTAATGACTTTCTACGGTCAGTAAGAAAAGAGAGTGCTGGTCAATATTTATAGAAATAAATAAGTTTAAACATATTTTAGCAGGAGATTCAAAGCCACGATCAATC
This sequence comes from Ceriagrion tenellum, assembly GCA_963169105.1. Taxonomy (NCBI): domain Eukaryota; kingdom Metazoa; phylum Arthropoda; class Insecta; order Odonata; family Coenagrionidae; genus Ceriagrion; species Ceriagrion tenellum. The sequence goes on from OY720635.1 coordinate 100,329,657, forward strand.
CAAAGATAAAATTTTGAGGCGAAAAATTATTAATCAGATAGGTAAGCGTAGTGTGTCAACAATTAAAAAAAAACAATCAAGCTCCTCTCAAATATTTTCAATGAATCGCCGTAAGGGTCATAAAATTATCAAACTTTATCTGAGCTGCCCTGCCGACGTAAAATAAAAACTTTCGTTCAAACTTTTCAACCGTGGTTGGAAGAATTAATTCGCTCAGAATGTCACAAAAATTGAATTCATTGCTTCGCCTGGTAAAATTCACAAAATTAGGAGTTAAATCGCTTTCTACCACCACCTCAATGCGAATGAGAGGGACTTCAATGAGAATAACCCTCTTTGCCCATAAAACGATCGATCTCCCAACCGCCCTACCCCAGCTAAAAGTATTGGGCTTTCATATCGCCTTTTCCTACTTACCGCGGCGTGCTGCAATCCTGGATGATCCACCGTAATATACCGCTGGGCTTGAAGATGGCAGCTTATAGTTCTTCTGCTAGGATTCCCTGAGAATTACCAAAGCAAAATGACGATGAGACCACAGATGTGACGCAATATAACTATTATATGAAGAGATATTACAATCTTATCCCTCTTGTGCGGCCAAAACAGGAGAAATGTCTTCCCAAAAGGGAAAAGGAAATAACAAAAAATTTGAATGGGTAAGAAATATTTTACATTCAAGTTCGCACTCAAGTCGCGTTAGTAAGAAGTGGTGAGGAAACAAATATGTATCAGCAATTAATTTGTATTTAAATACATACCTTTCTATGAATAAGAAATGAATTCCTTCGGCAGGTCCTTCCCCACTAAACTCAACGCTGTGCTTCCACGAGAATTTGCCATTCGAATGAACGGTTCTTCACAAGTCTACGTGGTGGCGCACCGAGCGTTCCCCCTCCAATTCAATGGTATGGGAGAGATCAGCTGGGCCGATGACGAAATCTTCGCCGAGTGTTGAAGTTTGACCGATCAAATGTTTCTAGCATTCACACTACTATCGTACGCGCGATGGCCCGTCAGACGGTGAGCTGTACATATTCGTAATGTGAACGCACGTCCGTCCGTACCATGGTAATCTATAATTCATAACGCTGTGACTTAGCAGTGGTAGCGCTGGTATCGCGAGCAGAACCCGGAAATAATAAATAACGATAAAAAAGTAGTCATTTAAGTGAAGCAGATTATGTTACTCTAATGAAAAAACATAGAAATGTGTCATTAGCTATAAAAAAATTCGAAAGCCTCAAAACTCCGCAGGAACACGGCATTTCTTATTTCCTTCACTTACTCTTAACTTTTCGTCGCGGTGAGGGGGTTGAGGGTAACGCAGTAACGCTGTGCCCGGTTCATATTAGTCTTACTTACGTTGGTCCGCACGATGGTAGTCTGAACGAGATATAAGCTTCGACCATATATTTACGAATATAGTTGTATTGGACTTCGGCTCCGCCAAACCGCTAACTCCAAAGAGTATTTAAGTATCTTTCACCCTTCGAAGGAACATTTTCCTTTAACGTCAACAAGCCCCAGGCAGTGGAGCAGGCATTTGTTAACGTCACTTGTTAATCAACGATCTGGCAACGGCTAATTTAAACTCAAATCCCGATACTAATTCAACTGCTTCATCATAACGAGAGAGAGAGAGAGTGAGATTGGGTGACAGAGCAAACTGCTCTTCATTGACAGATGATTATTCTGTAGTCTTTTCAAAGACACAACTCTCCCTGTCCACATCGTTTCTATTTTATTGGTTTGATAATTACAAGCATGACTTCGCGGAAGTACCTGACATCCATTGCAATGAAAAGCGCGGTACTTTTACACACGTTACTATAACTAATGAATAGGAGCCCGAATGAGCCAATACCCACCCTACCTAGCCCATACTCCGCAGCTCCTATTCCTCCATCTCAAACTATCGCCAGTCAACAAGAAGAGGTCCTGTCAAGGTGAAACCCGTCGCAGATTTAAATGAAAAGTGGAAAAAAGCGAAGTTCGGTCATTTCGATGACTCTTCCGGCTAATTTTTTTCTTAGTTAGGACAACTCATTATCCAGAGAATCTATCTCCATAGTAAACTATCAACATCCACAATTTATATCTTGGAAATGCTTGACAGATGATTATTATCTTGACTTATTTGAAGAAAGTTTCCGACTGTTGACGACCTAGACGCCAATTTAGAGGCTTTCATCACTGCGCATGGCTGGCGACAGCTGTTCGTCGATTAAAGATTTGGTGCAAATTAATTAGAACCACCTAATAATAAATTACCACTTAGAAATATATTTAGAAGAAGCCAGGCGCATCAATAGAGGAATGAAAACGCCCTCTGGATTTTCATTACGACTTTTACTCACCTAGCGAATGTTTTATCATAATTCATTCTCGGGTTAATAAAAATATTGCATTGCTGCAAGTGTGACGATCACTAGCGGGTGACTCCGTTTAAGTTACTGCGCGGCTAGTTCCGTAGTTCTTTGAAAATTTTGCCTTTATATTGAAATAATCTAGGCTATGACCACAGAGTCATAACACAGAGTACTCAGTGCTATGACGCTGAAAATTCCTAGAACTTGAAAATTCCTGGGCTGTAACTTCAAAATTTAGTCTTTTCCGAGGCTTGGAGTGTCCCGAAGCTACATAAAACACAGCACCTGATCCTGGGTACGCACTTGAAGCCACAGGCGATTGGATAACTACGGTAACAGCGGAGCAGTGACGCACCAGTAAGGAAATCTAAAGCTTGAAAACTCACCAAGGGCATGCATGTTGTGATCGTCTAGGGTCCTACGGTGTGTCTACTGTTACTTCCCTAATTGTACCAGTGCGGTTAATTTACGCCATGAACTTATGATTATAGAAAGACAATGGGCATGCGTTCATTGCATGTTAATGTTACCCATACAAAGATCGACAAGGTTTAAGTTGGCTGGTTATAAATGGAACGCGGCCGTCAACTGAGATAATTTGCGCAGTACAAGTTACATAGCTTGCTAACAGAAGGATTACATGGGAAATGAAAGATGGATGGAGAGAAACTTATAATTGGCATCTGTATTAGCCCACCATTTACGAAAGGTGCCCACCATTTCACATCCCATTCGACGGGCGGAGAATTGCGCCTCAAAGTGCTCTCCTCATGGCACCCAAGTAGGGAACGGAATTTTGATGAAAATTTTCCGTCCATGCCAGGGTTCAGGGTAGGAGTGAGAAATCAGCCCTGAACCCGCATCCTACAAAGAGTAACGTTATTCTGATGACAGTGAATGAGCCCAGTTTGAATGCTTCATTTTTTTAATGAATAGAAAAATTACGCTTACCGGAAAAAATGATGAATCGCATTAAAAAGTTCCGAATTATGAGCGCTGAATATGGGTATTTGAAAAAAGGAAATCGATCGCAGATCTAGGAGAAACTATGAGGATGGACAATAGATCGAATGCTGCGGAAGTAGGCTAAAAAAGTAGAAAAGAGGGGTAGGAGAAAAATAGGAAATAGATATTTCGAGTGGCACGGTGCGGATTGCAATGCATGGTCCGTCCGAAATTTATCCGTCACGTCAACTGCTCAAACCGCACTGAACGACAGCTCAATCGTGTAGAAACGACGCTGGGTCCTGCTTCCAGTATGCTTTTCTGATGAGTGTACTAATCACCCGTCGGAACATAATGGATGAATAAGTATGGCGAGAATATGGATAGGCTGGGTGTAGATATACTGGGAGTCAGCGAGATCAAGAAGACGGAGGCAGACGACTGCTGGAGAGACGGACATGAAGGGATTAATTCGGGAGACGACAACAGGATCGCAGGAGTAGGTCTCATACTGAAGAAAGAATGGGGTAGAAGAGTAAAGTCCCTCTGGCAGTACAGCGAGAGAAGTCTGATGATGAAGCTGGAAGTAGAGCTTACGGACACCGTGATAGGACAGGTCTTCATGCAGACTTGTAGCCACACGCAAGAAGATATTGAAGAAGCGTACCAGTAAATTGGAAAAGTCTTCGGAGTAGTGAGAGGATAGAGAACCTCGTCATAATGGGAGACTGGAACACAGTGGTGGGAGAAGAAAATGAGGGACACAGCGTAGGAAATTCCGGACTGAGTAAACGAAATGCTAAAGGAGAAAGACTAGTAGAGTTCTGCAAGGAAAAGAATGTTGCAGTAGCAAACACTCCCTTCGAGCAACATAGGCGCCGGAGATGCACATGGCAAATACCCACTAGGGAATATTGCCGAGTATCAACTAAATAACATACTTATCAAAGTGAGATACAAGAGCCAAGTGAAGCAGTGCTATATCGGCGCAGTAAAAAATAGTGATCGCAACCTAGTAATCATGGATAGCCTCCTTCGACCCAAGAAAATAAAGACCTAACATTAACCAGGGTGGGGCTTGAAAATGCCGATGGATAAAGAGAATAAAGAGCGATTCACCAGAGCTGTAGACAGGAGACTAGAAAATTGAGGTTAATGGGCAACGAAGAAAAACGAGATGGGTTAAAGAGGAAAATCACAGAGCAGAAGAGCATCTGGTGAGCAAGAGAGTCGACACGTAGACGCCAAGGATTAGGAAGTAGATTAGGGAACTAATACACGAAAAAAGAAAATACAAGAACTCTTGAAACGAAGGTGATGCAACCCTATATCAGAAGCTTAGGAACCAATTCAATAGAGATCACAAGAAGCTTTGTGAAGAACATAATTGAAGAAAAAATAGAGAGTAAAGTTCCCAGAGGAAGACCCAGGAATAGATACTCCGACCAAATAAAGTGGAAAGTATGTACATAAGAAGGGCTACCAGGAAGTAAGGAAACAAGAATTAGATTGGGAGGGATGGAGGGCTATAGTCAATCAATCCCAGGACTGACGACCAATGCTGATGAGGCATAGCTACAAATTGTAATATATGAATTTAGCCCACAAGATAAAACTTTTAGCAATATTATTTCCACGCCCGGGAAAAAAAACTAGGATTTCCTTGGCCAACTAGCATGAAATGCCAATTGCAATCTAAAAACCTTTTTAAGTATTTCAGGTGATGACCGACGAGAGAAAGTTCTCACTACCCATATGATAGGAAACAGCCTTTAACCAATTTGCGTATTAGCTATATATCTTGCGTCACGCTCGACAGCATGAAATGTTTAACGGCATCACAGGAAAAATTGCGATGTAAAATGATGTGGGGAACTGAATACTTGGACCTACCAATTTTTGTCTCTTTAGTCACCCCTGCAATTTGAAAAATAAGGAGAGTACGACTACGGATGATCATGTGATCTTAAACCCCCTCCCTTATGCTCTGTTCCACTTGTAAAATAATTGACAAATCGACCACGAAAATATAATGCGGGCTGAAGCGAGTTCAACATCCTCTCACTGGTTGTTTTCCCACCAGGGTAAGAGGAAAGCAGGGAAAGAACGTTCCCCGGGTACGGGAGTCATGCGACAGATGACCAAATAAATTCACAGGCCGAAGTCGATCTCAGGATAACCGTGGTACGGCCCACAGGGGGGATGTATAGCGCAAGTTGCGCCATTGAAAAAAAATTTGGGGGGGGAATAAAACATTTGGGGGGATTTTGCATAAAGAAATTCACTCAATGTAAATATTTGTACCCGTTTGCAGTAATTTATATACGTATCGAAAGGTTATAACGATATATGAATGTACAGCATTAAGTTTAGTATAGTAAAACATTGTGCAGTAATAGAGAATCATTCAGCCAGCCGAAATCTTCTTTTATTTCGGTCGCGTCTCTCCATACTCTTCCTTGGCTGCCGCACCGCGCCATCGTCAAGGCCACCATAAGATTCCCGAATGCAACCCAGTAGCATAACTGACTCAGCATCCCTCCAGTCTTATTCCCGCCCCCTCCTCCCAACATCTGCCAACGGGTCACATCACAGTACAGTCAAAAGGCTTAGACTTACGGATCGTGCCTACACTGCACGTTACCTTATACAGTGATTTTTTACCCCCACTTCCCCTTAGTCGATAAACGTAGCATTTGTCTCAACCCCTCGCACACTCCTCCCCTTCGATAAGTAACTTTATCTCTACGTATGAAACTTTCAATTCAAAAATATTTTCTTATATTTTTGTAAGTAAATTTTTAGGGATGGGTTGTAATTAGGCAAAGTAGCAGAGCTAGAAACAATAGAATAACGCTATTTTTAGTTTTTTATTGTAAAACTATATTAGTTTATCATAAATATTTGATAATATTGACGACCATTCCCACCCCTTTCCCTTCACGAGCGCACCCGCGTTCCGAGGAGGACGAAGGAAAAGGTAACAATATATGCATGTACGTCAATTCTAAATTAGATCAGAAGTGAAATAAGCGAAAATAAGACCAGAAGTGTACTATCAACTCCTTTATTCCCTAAGTCTTCATCTACAGGATCGGTTTCCTGAAAGTTCTCTGAATATTGTCAAACAAATGACTTGCTTTTCCCATGAAGGTTGACTCAATGTTGTCAAAAATGTGGATAGTACTCTAAGGCCGATTATCGTCTGTAGCTTGTGCGAGTATTACGGAATCGATGGTGAAGAGCTTTGTGAATAAGTTAATATATTTAGTCAACTGTACAAAGTTAGCTACCCGAGCATTGATTCATCAGATGTGCTGAGCTTAAGTGACGAGAGTCTGAGCCTAAATAATGACGAAAGTGACACCCAAGATTCTTGTGATGACAAGCCTGATGGTCCAAGTACAGATCTTAATATAACGGAACAAAGATTTCTGGATCAATGGATCAAGAAAGGATTCATTGGGCCTTATAGGTGTTTATTAAATATTTCTGGATTTCCTTACCTAACGATGTTATACCATGTACTTCTGGCATTGCCAGGAACAAGTTGCTCAACACAGAGCGTTATGAGCAGATTAAGAATTGTAAAAAATAGGCTGATATGCACCATGCAAGATGTCTGGCTCTCCAACACACTTGTCCTTTCTCTGAAAAAGACATTTAAAATCCATTCATTACAGTGAATTTATAGAAAAATTAGCTTTGTCAAGTGAGCAAAGAAAAAAACTACTACTGTATAAAGGACATCAAGGGTAGGGTAGTTAAAATGGTACCACCACCACCAGTACTGATTTTATCTGTATAATTTTATTTTCTATTATTACTTTAGTAACATTTCCTTCCGAGTCCTCGGCAAGCATCGGGTTTCATTGCCGTCATAATGGCCGAGGACTCGAGAGGGGTGGGGCAGTAATCGCAGCCACGTTCGACGCCCATCGAATTGGTGGCTACGCTGCAGTTGGGTCGTGCGTGCGGAGCAGACGGAGGGACCTAAGTATAACGGCCTTCTGCATGCGGGCTGCAAGTGACTCCGCCTGTGCCACGCAGGACGGAATACACTTGATGCTCTCCATCAGCGAGCCCTTAACTCCACCGAGCACACCTATGAAAAGGACTACCAGTTTAACAGGGTGTCCTGGGTACATTTGCCGAAGCTCAAATAGCAGGTCTTGATATTTCGTCCGTTTCTCCGCCTCCTTTGCATCCATGTTCGTTTCAGCCGGGGCCGAAAACTCTATCACGAACATGGAGCGTGAGAGGTGGTCTAGGAGAACGACATCAGGCTTGGTCGCCTCCAACTGCCTGGTGGTAGAAAAGGAGTAATTCCACCAGATGGTGCATTCGTCGTTCTCCACAACGGACTCAATATCTCCAGGGGCATACGGCAGCACAGGAGTATTGTCGATGCCAAAATGGTGTCGAAAATGAAAATATAACACCCGCAGCGCCGCATTGTGCCTAGCAATGTACGCTGACTTGGCGTAATAGCTACAGCCGGAGAGAAGGTGACTCAAAGTCTCCAGCTGGGCTCGCCAGGCCCTGTATCTCGTGTCCGCAACCTCCGTCTTGAATATTATGCGGCGTTACACGAGTGAGTTTACGACACCATCCTGGCATGCGAGGATGAAACCCTCGGTTTCTGACTTTGGACCAGTGGAGCGGAGGAAGGCAAACGTCATAACGGCAAAAGGGCTCCTTCGATAGCCCATGCTTCTCCATATCTCAAAAGGCAATTGCTGTGGATGGCCGCCTATATCAGCCTAGGGATGCAAGTGAACCTCTTGCCTCACTAACTGTTCTCTTTGGCTGCATCCTCCCCATCCCAGAATAGTGCTCTCCCATCTGGTCCACCACCTGCCCCTCAACAATGAAACTCCTTAACTGTTCCATGAATATCTTACTAGTAGTTCTTCTTCACCAAAACCCTCCTCTCAGGAATATATCATCAAGAATGAGCTTTTTCCACCCTTGGCATTCGTGACCTACATCAATGCCACTTGATAGCTGGCTTGAAATGAGTATATAACGTGCAAAATGGTTCATTTCGTAATAACGTCCTTTCATTCTTCTCAATCTATATTCCTTCTCGTTTCACCCATACCAACCCGGACATGCTCCAAAATTGTCTTGCTATATCCCAACATTCCCTTTATCACAGACTCCCTTACATATTGCTTTATCTTTTCTCTTTATATGTTAATGTTTTGCTACTCCTTTTCGTATTAATACATCATATCAGCCAATGCTAGAGGCATTATTTATGGTGTTATAATATACAAATAACAGACACCAAATAATGATACAATCAGATGGGTAAAAATGTATCAAAAGAAATTAGTGGGAAAAGGGCAGAGTGTAAAAAGGAAGGCAAAAGATAGACGATACTAAAAGTAGCTGGTTAGACCTTAAGTGGCAGCGCCAAACAATTTCAAAAGCCTTTCCTGCGAAGCTTTCACACATAGCTGAGTGCTCCAACTTCAGAGACCAGGAATGCAACAAATGACATGACGAAACAGTTTCTTTACTCTACGGACCTGATTGAGATGATTTATGAACTTCATATATCCCCACTATAACATTTTTTCTTTTATTCTTAGGACTGAAAATAGGCATGTAAATTTGCCCTTAATCTATAGCTTCTGTCCATAAGTTCCATTGGGAAAATCACAAATGACTGAAATGATTACAGACCTCACACTGAAAGGCATGAAAAAATAATATTAATTGCCCAAATTATTGACTCTACTCAGTAAATAGGCATTCAAGGGAGTTTTAGCCAGTCAAACTACATGATTTATGGAATAAATTATCTACGTCTAGTCTTTAAGATTCATGCTAACATCTGTAACATAAATCTTGCCCATTTCCGAGCGACGGCTGAATTCAGTGGTTGGTTGAAACAATTAAATCCCCAGGTGTTAAAATGAAATGTATGACTTCTACTTCTTTGACAAATCTCACCACAGATGGTCACTGAAGGACTATACACTCAACAACCTTGGTCAACTGATAGTCTCTAATAAGAAAACTGTTACAGAGGGTAGGGCTGTTATTGTCAATGACGGTGCATGGGAAAAATGAATTTTTGATTTAATCAGTTTGGCTGTGCATCTCTCTCATTTTATCATTGAATTTAACTTTCATTGAAGAACTTGCTCCATGGGTAATGCCTGAGGCATAATGAATATTTGCATTTCTTTGGAATTGCTAGTCACAAAGACTCAGCCATATGCATGATTTATATTGAAAACCTCTGTCTGTTTCATAACTAGGTAACCTATTATGATATGGAAATAGACCGATAAATACATTTACAAATGTACCACTCAAGCAAAATAGTCCTGCATGGTCAATAGTCATTTCATAGCCAGAGGAAGGAAAATATCTTCACAACCTCCAATACGGCTACAGGAAATTCTATGTGGTAAGAGAGACTTAAATGCTGTAACATGCCTAGTCTCTCAGTTATGAAACAACTTTCCAAAACAAAAAAAAACCTGCTCCAATGAGTGCAGGACAAAACACATTATATGGTTACCTATGAAACATTAATCACACATTTTACACAAACAATAGGTAAAAAATGGAAATCATTAAAAAACTGATAGCAGCAATATTTTTTGTATAATTTTATACATATCAGGTCACATAAAAACTTTTCTTCAGTATCAAATGAGATTAATAAGTAAAAACATAGAATACCAAAATACACATGAGATTGCATAAATATTTTTCTAATTCCAAACACATTTAAAAATACATTAAAGTTTCAGCCTTTGTTATTTACAAATAACAGCAATGGACATTTGCTAGCTACACTTTAGATCAAATGGAAATAGGAAGACTACAAAACAATGGGAGATATAAATAAACTATGCAACATCATTAAATAAAAATGCAATCATTTGATTTAATCATCATGGAAGCATTAAAACTTGTCTGGCACTACAGTTAGTGCCAGCTTGTGTTCTGACCAGACGAAAGTTTGAGGTATGCACATCTGAAAAAAGAAACATTTGGGCAAAATTAAAGAATGAAAGCTGAAGAAAACCACACCAAAACATACCAGACATATAGTTCCTACTCGTGAATTCTAAGCTAATCACTTTACATGAGGTAAAACATATATGTATATCTTTTAATGATTTTGGACTAATGAACCATTAGATAACTTTCACATTGGCTACGAATTATTATATATATCTGGTAGAATATTACTTGCAAATTTCCAAGAAATATCACAGTTATAGTACACTGATGTACCTCAGAAAATGATTTTCACCGATAAATTTTTATAAGTCTTAGGCCTGTTTGACACGGGCACAAAATTGCACAGTTTTATGCTGCATATTTTACTCAATCTGGTGTGTAATTGAATTGAATTAGAGCAGAGGCTATTTTGCCATCTCATGTTCATGCATGCATTCTGGCAATTTACCCCTTTACACAATATAATTTGAACTGCACGTTCATACACACATCAGATTGTGCAATAACATACCCCATGTAATTTTTGGTTTATTGTACTTGAGATATAATCTGAGGTCCAATGTTGACAAAGCAAATTCTTTCACCATTGACTTGATTAATTTACCAGGATGTCCTTCGCATCGAATCATATTTGTACAACAGTTTCACCAGCGTTCATTGGCAGGCCAATCAGAGTGCAAAGTGGGAAACTTCAAAGCCAATATAAGACAGGCAGAAACCTGCATCCATATTTCAAACCTGAAGACGCCTGCTGAAATGCTGGCAAAACATTCGTATGGAGATGAATTGAGGCAGATGACATCCCAGTTATTAGCCATGCCACATCCACCACTCCATGGAAGCCTACATCTAAATTCTTTCACCATTGTTAGATACAAAAAATGGTGGAGAAGATGAAGGAATAATCATCCAATAGAAGAACTTCAAGGACTGAGTAATGGTTTTAGGATTCTCGAATGCAGCAAATGTGCACAAGTTATTACAGGAAAAGCAATAAACCAAGTGTTATTAACCCTTCAATGAACATTCCCCAACACTAAGCTTGATACTGTACGTAATGTATCAATGAATGGAAGGGGTCAGTAACATTGCCTTGGAATTTATTCCACAAGAAATAACCCTACTTTATCTCACATTCATTATGCACCACTAAGCATGCATTACGTATGATAGTGAAGTATTAGGAGCCCACTTAGGTTTTTCTCTCTCAGTTCACCAGTGAATACAATGTTGCCTAATAAATAAAAACTTTCAGAGAATGAAGCAAGACATCAGCTACGTGAGTAGTAGTCTTCACTCTAGACAAAATGATTTCCTAACAAGATCCTCAGCTTCCTGAATTCATCAGTGAATTATCTACAGTCTCATTTATTCAAAAACTGATTTATGAATGAAAGGGTTATACATCTTTGTTTTAATTCGTGTCGAATACATGCATCATTTTTAGCTCAGTGGCTATACTATTGACATTAAGAGTAAATTAATGACTGGGAGGGGGTGAGAAAGAAGAAATTAGCAACCCGTGCAATATTGCCCAAACGAGATATGCAAGAAACATGGATTATGATGTCCAAATTATTTCCCGTGATATGTGTACGATGTTAAGTATGAATTTCAATAATGATTTTCAATATCTTCACCAGAACCTTCAAATGAACACACACTTTGATCCACTTCTTTGAGTAACAATTAGAACCTTTATGTTTTGAAGAAATCTTGTGTTAAACTATGTGTTAGAGATCCTGGGTCATCCAGGCTTTTGACTATTGTTATTGCATGTTGACATTAGATATTCAGACTGTGTATTCATAATGTGCCCCTCTATTATTTCCCTTATATATATGTCCCTATATTACTTCCCTTACATACCTTCACTTCATTCTCAGCTGTGTCACTCTCAATAGGTTCACTTCCACTTTCAGGTGACTTGATCAGCTTATCAAATGCTTCACCCATTTTCTCCACCATTTCATCATCTATCAGCAACTGAAGCCACCCACCATGGGCAGCATAGGGAGACTCAGCATCCACTAATGTTCCAGTCACTGAAGGTGCCACCAGGGTGATAGCATCTTCCCCTAGAGCGGCCTTGAAGGTGAAATGACGCCCATGTTTCACTCTTCCCCTGGGCACAAAGAAAAAGAATACGTATTAACTTTACAATATTTACAATTTAGGTAAAGACTGTAAGGTGACAGGTAAAGACTGTAGAAATTATTTTTATTCCTAATACCTGAAAGCTATTGAAAGTTAAGACATAGATAACATTAAAGGGTGTCACGACATTATTTATATTAAAGATGAACAACAGAATCATATTATTTATTTACTTAAGGAAAATTAACTACTGCCAAGGCTGTGAAAGTGAAAATGAGAATGCAACCACTAACTACATAAGTAAAATGTTGAAGTAATTTTGCCGAGACAGATCAAGACTCTTGGATTGTACGATTTCCAGAGTTGACCAAAGAAGGGGTATGCTAAATTGCAACATGTAGCCATAAAAGTTTTGTGCTACACCATATAATAATTTAGCTAATCTTCAAGATTTGGTAAGATTTAGAAAATAAACACAGAATTTTCCTCACCAATTATGACTGAGCAACATGCATAATGCTCACTCAGAAAACTTTGGAGATTGTTACCATATGAAATTGAAACTCAACAATAAGGATAAAAGAATAAAACCATTGATGTAAATTACATAAGCTGAGGGCATGTAATTTACTCTAAGGTAGCAAAGTTAATGAGGATCATATAAATATGAGTTCCAACTTTTCCTAAGCACATGATCCATTTGTTTTCATTCAGGAGTTGGAATATTTCCCATTGTAGTTGGTCACCTCAGTCCTGAAATCCTGTCTAATGCAGAGTAGTTACCATTTGAAGTACTAAAAACTATAATGATTATTCATGCCTTCACATGCTGCTTCCTAAATTTAGGAACAGTGCATGTGAAGCCATTGATATTCTCGGCTGCTGGAGCAGAATCCAGCTATGGTGAATGATTGCATCACAAACAAATAGTATTCAGTCCAGAGGCCTATCTAAATCTGCACATTAACCCATTAGTGCATATTTTATTTTTTTATATTTTATTTTTTTTCCGAGTACCAGGTGACATGTGCAACAATGTGATACTATATTACGTTCAAATGGATGTCTGTCCTTACCGCCGCGTTGATATCTCAGTTGCCTTAGTGATTTCATCGCGTCAGCAAGCATTTATGTGGAACATGGCATCGAAAGAATTTTAGTCACCCACAAGGTGCAAGTAAAATATTTTTTATGACAGTATTATGCACAACATATTGATGATTTCTATAATGTTTTTGTTCTAAAGACTGACTTTTTACTTTACTATTGTTTTAGGTTTTTCTGGATTATTTTGTTTCTGTTATCACAACTTAAAACTGACCGTCCGAAATATCGGACGCCATGCATGGGGGTCAGTTCCAGCAGCTAATCCAATGATACCCACTCTTATAATACCTTACTTTTCATTTTAGTATCGTATATTTTAATTATAAATTAGCATTAATTCTATTAAACAATGGAATACAGGTATATTAAAAATAATTACCAATAACAAGACATATTATTCTTTCATTGCTTTGTATCATACTAATGTTATAGGTTGAGCGTTAATGAAATTCTGGAAGCTCTAGAAGATGATGTGGATGTTGAAAGACTTATATGAGAGCGACAACTCAGATGAAGAGCATGTTGCAGACCTCAACCACCTTGGGAGAAGAATACTTCTCAGCATGTGTGAGATTCAAGTTGGCGGGAACGATCAAGTGAAAATTTGAGGCAGCTTCAAGCATCGTCAAAAATGGCCTCATTTTGAAAAGACGGTTACTTCCATCGTTTAATGAGCTATCATTTAGATGTAAATGTGCCAATACGGTTTCAAATCGGTTAAAGAGCATGCTTTCCGATATTAGTGGGGGCACATCATTTTCCTTTGACCAAAACAAATGTTTATTTCGGTATTTAGCATAGCCTGACATTAGCATGCCACCCAGAAATGTCACCGAGGCCTGGATGAAAACTTATCTATTGATGAAAGTATGATACCTAGGGACCCTGGAATTTCGTGAATGAGTTTTTGCACGAATTTGTTTTAAAGAGTAAGAAAGTTGTTATTTTGATGCGTGAACTATTTATAAGTTATATTTAGCTATTTTAAAGGTTGCGAAATTCACCGAAATTTCGCGAATAAATTTTTAAGCGCAAAATTTGACGTATTTTGGTTTTTAGCACGATTTTTTTTGCGAAATTTCACCTTTTTTTTAACTTTCCGTGTGATATTTTGCAAAAAATTAATGAAAATTTTTTAGGTTTTATTTTGACGTCCATAAACACGCAATAAAATTCGTCCTATTCATTGGCCACTTCCAGGGTTCAAAATGTTTGATACCTACCGCATGGGATGGAATGAATACAATTGTTGTTATGTGACGGCGTCGTGCACCTAAGAGTCTCTAACACCAACCCTTTATACCTGACACCATCTACAGGCACTGATGCCGAAGGACTAATAACTACGCTAAATAGACTAGCAAGTAAAATTACCTGTACAAAAAATCGAACGCAGTCGACTGATACAGAGCATAAATACGTTCCAAACCGAAGAATTTTGGGAAAGACAATAATATTAGTTTCAACGATAATATTAGTAGCTGTTTAGATATCTTATTTATTCTGTTTCGGCAGCCAAATGCAGAGCACGATACCATTTTTCACGCCCAGATGGCCGCTCGCGGCACTCGCTTTATTTCCCCAATTTACGATATAAAACGCGAGACTTCGCACTTATTTTGATTTTGGATGCAGCCACAAGCACGTTTTATTCGACAAAATCCTCGATGGACTCAATACATCCACAACTGAGCCACAATAAAGCCACGAAAGTCGCCAGATTTCAATGTTTTTGCATAGGATCACCCAATGTTTTCATAGCAACAACATGGCAAAATGCGCAAAAGCGATCGTCAATTCCACGGAGTAGGATATCCTCCTCCGTGGTCAATTCGGCTTCAAGTTTCCCCGCTGGAGAGAGCTTCAAGGCTACCAACTGATACGGTGTTGGGGCCGGTGAAACTTGCCGGCCGTGTCGTCGCTGGTGTACCGGGGTCGATGGATGAGTCTGGACATGCAAACATTTCCGATTCTCATTACATTCGTGAATGAATTAGTATCACCACAAGTAGATGGTTCAATCGGGGGTATTCTTTACCACCAACAGTAGGCTTGTGCGATGAGTCGATTCATCAAATTAATGGATGATGATTTTAGTCATTGCGTTACGATGAACTGCGTCGATGACAATGAATGTAATCGATCATCGATGAATTCACCGACTTCGATGAATTAACAGACATCGATGAGATGATAAATAAACTGACGTCAATGAGTCGATGAATTCACCGATGTAGATGAGTCAATGAGTCCATCCCCAATTAGATGACAATTATTTGTGTTGCGTCGCCCGCCCATGCCTATCCCTACCTTTATGTCGGCGATGAATGAATTTATCGACTTATCGAGGCCGGTGAGTTCATCGACGGCGATGAATTTATCGACATCGTCGTCGATGACAATCGTCGAATCCGAATCATTTCGATGATTTTTATCATCGACCCTATTTGGGCAAATTCGTTCATCGCACAAGCCTAACCAACAGTATCACTATAGACAAAAATGCCCAAAGTTGTTAGTATATATGATCGCCAAAAGGAATTTGAAGGAGATGGTTTATATATATTTGACGCTAGAAGTAAAATCATGATGTGTAAGTTTTGCAACATTCGAATTGACTGGAGTAGAAAAGATTCGATTATGAAACACATTAGGGACAGCAGCAAGCACATCAATAATGTCCAAAAATCGAAAATCATTGAAGGAAGCAGCAATCACATTAAGCGACAGTTGTCTATGCCTGACTCAATCAACAATGCTAAAAAAGTCAAGCAAGAAAAAGAAGAATTGATATGTAACACAGTTGGTGCTCTAATAATGGCTAACATACCTTTGGAAAAGTTTGATGATCCGAACTTCAGAGCATGGATGAATAAATACATACCAGGTAAGTTTCGTTAATTGGACCATATATAGGTAAGGAATTTTACAGAAATATCAGTTCTTAATGCACAAGTCTAGTTGTGTAACTGCACACCTAAGAAGTAACAACCTGCATAAAACACCAAACCAAATGTGTGTTCTGGGCGAGTTATGCTCTCGTCACCTTTTGAGAGATTGTGAAGCTATTACCTTTTGCCTGTATATGTGTAACAGAAATACATATCACAGGACTCATGCTTCTAGAAACAACAGCTATCTTTGACTGTTTTGCCTCTGACAACATTGAATACAAAGAGTTGTAAATTTCTAAATAATTACAGGAGCAGGAGACATTCCCACAGCTGATACCTGGCTAGCAACATATGCTCCACGAGTTGCAGAGAAAAGGAAGGACAAGATAAAAGCATCAATTAAAGGCCAACCAGTTGCAATTATGTGTGATGAGACCACAGACAGGAAGGGTTGGTGTGTCTTCATCCTCTTACTAAGGGTTCTATCCTGTTCTGCTGAGCAGAAGATATTTGTCGGTGCAGTTAAAATGCTACAACAGGCAAATGCAACTGAATGTTCAAGAGTTGTGATGACTGTGATACAAGAATTTGAAATTCCTTATGATAATGTAGTAGCTCTCGTAACAGATTCAGCTAGGTGCATGACTTTGTGTGCCCAAATGTGTAATGTTCTCTGCCCTACAATGGTACATGCTCAATGTTGGGCCCATAAGCTGAATCTTGCAGCAAATTTATTTTCTTCGGAGCTTCAACACTTGCACACATGTATGTCCAATGGAAAAATGCTCTTTCTGAACACTAGAAAGAGGAAACATAGATATATTTCCTTCATAAAAGAGCCCTATCCAGATGATGATTTAAGGACAACTTCTTTTCCATCACCAGTTATGACGAGATGGAATTCTTGGTACAAATCTGCTCATTATATTGGGGAACATATTCAGGATATGGTAGACTTCAGCAAGACTGTGGATGAAGGAGGTGCTGCAGTGAAATACTTCACCGAATTGGAACAGCAAAATATTCTGATAATCACTGCCAGTGCAGCCTTTCTAAAAGAACATGGGCAACAAATAATTGACTCCATCGTAACCTTAGAGGGATCATCATATCCTTTCTCACATAAACTGCAAAGTAGAATTGATGGCCTGCTTAACAACTTCAAAGTAGTTAGCAAAGGACTGTTAGGCAGTCAGACAACTTCTGCCATTAATAGCCTTAAATCTAAGGTGAGAAGGGGGGAGATTAAACAGCCATTTGAAAATCTGGGTAGTTTGTGTGAGAGCAAGTTAACCAGGCTCTTGATATCAGACACTGCCCGAGTGTTCACTTCAAATATGGGTAAACTATTAGACGAGAAGAATATAACTGAAAACTCTGAAACTACCGTGGTGCAGACAGCAGCATCCATTCCCCTTTTAAAGAAACTTGAAAGCACTGTGCTATTTCCAGGACATCTTTGCATACAATCAATTGTAAAACAAAGTACAGGAAGGTGAAAATGTAAATGTCCTCAATATATTGTTGAGTATCAAAGGAGACCACAGTGAGCTCGTGGAATCTTGTGTGATGGCATTGTGGGTTCCATGCTCAAATTTTGACAGCGAGCGTGCCATTTCCTCTTATGGAAATACATTAAGTGACTTAAGAACCAATGCTTCCCCAGAAACTTTGGAAATGCAACTAAATGTATACTTCGGCTCTGCACGGAATTGAGAAATCACTGTGTATGACATGCATGAGATTTAAGTGATGTCCAGCGGTATACTTGTCTTATGTATGTATACATAAGGTTCTATTATGTATGTATTGGATTGTGATATTATAATATTTTACCCTTCAACTCATGTCATTTATATAGTTCTTTGTTTGTTTTTATTGAGAAATAAACAAATTTTTCTTTTTACCGCTGTAACATGAAATTTGAGATTTTTAACCCGCTGTGACTAAGATTTTTATACCGCTTTCCCTCGAGTTTATTTACCACTTTTCAGGGTCCCTAATGATACCATATTATGGGAAGAATTATGCGAAAAAATTTATTAGGGGAAAGCCTATACGTTTTGCTTTTAAAAATTGGGCCCTCTGTGCTAGAAGTGGATATATGGTCACATTTGTGCATACTGGTAAAGAAGCTCACAAACCTAGGCAATTTGGACTTGATGGAGATGTTGTTTTACCCCTTATAAATGCTGCTAATATTCCAAAAGATGGAGAACATAAGGTTTTTTCCACAGTTACTTCACTTCGGCGAAACTCATTAGGCACCTTGCTTTTCTGAAGATTTGTGCAAGTGGGACATTACAGGAAAACAGAGCAGAAAATTGTCCCCTCAAGTCAAAGTTGATGATGATGAGGGAACAAAGAGGTGCATATGACTATAAAAGTTGTGAAAATGCTTTACTTGTCAGTTGGAAAGATAATAGTGTTGTCACTGTTGCAACAAACTATGAAAACTTTTCCATTGGTTCCACTAAACGATGGTCAAGAGAGAAAAAGTGCAAGATTTCTGTGCCACAGCCCACAGTTTTCTCATCTTATAATCGAGGGATGGGGGGAGAAGAACAAATAGACCAGGTTTATTGCTTCATACAGGTCCAGAATTAGGCTGAAAAAATGGTGGAGGCCAATTTTTGCCTATTTTTTCGATGCTGCAGTTGTGAATGAGCGGCTTCTTTATCGAAAAATAACCGAGCAGAAAATGGAGTCACTTTTAAAATTTTGATGGCCACATGCCTTGATAATACTGAAAAAGTTTGGTAACCATCTAACCAAGGCAAATGTACACCAATTCCGAATGACACTAAGATTTGATGGCCTGAACCATAGGCCACTGCTTCATAATATCAAAAGACATTGCGCCCCATGTAAAGGCAAAGCGAAATTCATCTGCACAAATGCAATGCTGGGATTCACCCAAAATGTTTCATTGAATATCATGTACAATAGTAAAATAATTCATAAATCAAATTGATATACTATTTTATTATTGTCTTTAACCTTTATCTTCCGAGCGTGTCTCTCCGGCACAAAAATTGTGTCCCTAGACTGCCGAGCGTGTTCGTTTGGCACATTGATGGACATTTAAAAAACACTGGTCATTTAAAAAACCCCGGCCAGCAAGGCTTACCACTGCGGAAAAACTCCGGAAGGTAAAGGTTAAATAGCAATTCACTGAAAAAACTATTTAAAAAAAATTTATTAAATAAATTTTAAAATTTTCCAAAGGAATGCACAATAATCGTCTACACAACTGCCCCAGGTGCATAGCATCCGATATATCGCACGGGCTGTATTTTTAAAAATATAGATTAATAAAAATTGCATAAAGTTAAAATGACCCCTAAAAGCCAGAAAAATTAATTTTTCTCTCAATATTTAATAAAAATAACTTTATGTACTAATGGGGTAATACAAAGATGTGAACCTTAGTAGAGCATCTGGGCACGATGAAGCTCAGGGAGTGTATTGCTCTGTTGCAGACTGTTCAATGCCATCACTGGCTACCACCCCCAACACTCTCTAAAACACCCTTTCACCATTGAGTTAAGTTTGACATATATGAACGTGCTCTTTCTGGAGGCTACATAAACAATTTTCAGATTTGCTCAGTAAAAGTTGTGGTATAGCACAGTACCACTTCCTAAAATGAATAAGCATAAAAAGCAAATAGTGGAAAGCTTATAAACGATGAAGAAATATAGAATCGTGTGGCAGGACCAAAGTATAATGGGTCTGAATCCTGCATAAGGAGCCAGTTATTCCATCGTAGAGCAATAGCTGCCCGCGCACATAAGTCATACATGAGAATTCGGTTATGCTGTGCCTATGGAAATGTGTTCTACGAGCTGAACATAAGCCATTGCAAGTTGAAAACTAGTAAAGGATGGATATTCGAAAGAGCAACAATGGTTGTACTCACTGCACATGTCAAGTAATATGCCACTTCTAGGGGTGGTATAAGATTATTGGATTAGGATTTAGGTCATGGGAGGGAGAATAATACACTCAAAATCAGAGCTCGGTGTGACAGTACACACTCACTCACAAATAAAAAACAGCCAAGAGGTGATTAAAAAAAAAGAGAATCAATTACTTCACAGAATTTATCATGGAAGAGAAAAGCTAAAAAAAAGTATTGTAATATTTGAATTCCAGAAGTTTAAAAACAAATATTGATTTCATGAATATTTTCAAAAACTTGCCATGAGACTAGGGACATTAACTAGCTGATGCAAAAATACTCACTTCAAAGCAAGAGGAAGAATGCAAGCTGCTTCCAAATTTAATGTGATGTGAACACCTTCCAACCTCCGAACCCGTAACAGTTCTGTCGATTCCAAGAGCCTTGCTCCAGCACTCTCTCGGTCATATGATCCTCTCAGTCGTGTGCTCCTGAGGTATTAAGAGAGGAATACACATTATTTTGCTGAAAGAGAGCATTGATAACAGACAAAGGATGAAGCACAGTAGCAGAAATGATACACAGGGCTAATTATAATTAAATTCAACTGTATCTGGCATGACGTGGTGGAAGAGCATTTCGATAATTAAATGAAACAGGTTTACTAATTAATAACAGCATACCTGATGATGACGCCTTAACATGCATTGAAACACGTGCAGTGTATCATTATACAATGAATGTAAGTGGGCAGTACAACTCCTGCTGCATATTTAGTCAATTATAATTAATTTGAGGACAATTTTTTTCATTGTAAACAACCTGTATCCTGGCTATTCAGTCTTCACTGACGCTTAGTTAATAATTTCTGTATATATCTTACATACATACATACCAATCACACTGATCCCTTCCGGGGTAGGCACAGTCATGAAGTTTCATTCATAAATACATATTTGTACACCTAACTCTGCTTCAACAATTCCCTCCATACTGACCTATCCTTGCAAACCTCTTTTGCTTCATTTACCCCCATACACTGCTTCATACACGCCCTCCTGTTTTTAAGACTCCTAATATTCCTCCTCTTAAGAATTTCCTCAACCACATTCAACAACAACTTTCTCGGCCTACCTCTACCTCTCACACCATTCATTTCACTCCTATATATCTGCTTCGTTATTCAACTCTCATCTATTCTCTCAACATGGCCAAACCAACAAAGCACACTCCTTTCACATATGTCCATTACTGGAGCATCTAACCCACATTCATTTACTACCCACTCATTCCTGACCCTATCCATCCTACTTTTGCTGCAAACGCTCCTCAGATAACATACCAGTGTTTCACTACCATACAACCAAGTGGGGAGAAGTACACTTTTGTACACGGCGATTTTCGCTTCCTTAGACAGGCAATCATTCCTTGATAAGCTCCACATGCTACCTACCACTTTCCTTCCAGCATTCGCATGTCTCTCTATCTCCTCATCTATCCATCCATCTTTCGCAAACATCTTACTGTGGGAGAGGGGAGGTACATATCTTTGTCGGAAAGAAACACAAAAATGCACCATGCTTTTATAAATGCTTTTGAACAAAATTATAGGAGATACAGACCTGAAATAAGATAATTGGTATTTCATCCCAATATGCATGAAAGAGATAGAATAGCACTGAAACTGTGGCCACAACTAAAACACAACTGAACATGAACGGATTATCTGTTGCTTTAGATTATCCAACTGGGATTCCCCCTCCATCAGCATGGATAATTGGCACTCTGGAGTAATTCTAATATTCTGCCACAGACATTTAATGACCTGATCAAAGTCAGTGACCTGAGGGTCAATAAAAATTGAGAACTGATTCTCAAGCACTAGGAACTGAATTTAAATATAGTACAAAGGGAGGGAATGGGCAAAATTGAAAATATGCAACTTTAAAAAAACTAATGAGGAGAATTGGATCCACTCAAAGAGGGTGCTTTGGACTAGGTGCCACAAAATGTCTCAATATACTCCAGTCTCCATTACCCAATGTAATATGGATTGAGGTCATCTGGGCATGATAAAAAATTTGATTATACCAATGACTAATGATAGTACTTTTAAAAAATTTGAAGTTTACTTTGTTTTTTCATACGATTGGGATAAAGTGGCCGTGAAGAAAAGAGGAGAAACAGAGAGTCACCCATAATTTGGACATCAAACTGAATGCTGGCTTCAGACATATGTTGGCATCCACTAAACTGACTTGGTACAGCCACAGCATGAGGCTCTGTACCTCAGATAATATGGAGCCTCATTAAATCATGAATCCGATAATAGAGACCACCATAATGGGTGAATTACAGAAATAAAAAGAGGTGCACTATGTGAAACATTCATACTTACTCGTCCTCAGTGTCACCCTGTTTAATGAAAGGTCTATCAACTGAAGGAACAGCCGGTTTAGGATCCAAACCCCGTTGCAGTTCTTCCTTGATCTGCCGTGACTCTGGTTCTGACATTTTCGGTGGCTCAAGGGCCCATGTCGGGGAATCTGACCGTGGTTCTTTCTTGATCTCGCGGTCCAACAGTTTCTCATGCGAGGGATCTGAGAGTGGTGAGGGGGAATGCATGGAGGGGGGAGGAGAACACATAGGAGAAGACGTCACAGCAAAGGAAGTGTCCTCTGTCCAGGCACACCACCTGGCACTCACTCCGCTCAAGTTTGAACCATCAGCCTCAATGCCGTGCTCCACTTCTTCGAGGGCACTTATGTCCAGTTCAAACATAGTCTCACCACGGCGCATATCTGTCACTAACCATGGACCACCAGCACTGAAAGGTATTGACTTCGTCAAAATTGCTTCCTCAAAAGCACATACAACGTATTCCTTTTAATTCAACAACACTACATTAAACACTGTGACTAAGAATACACGAGTTACTATCATGATCCACACTTTCCCCTGGACAGAAGAGGAAGTGCCACCTTACTGACACATTTCACTCTCAATAAACCACGAGACACTTACTGAGAGTGAAAAATACAGAGAATAATGAAATTTGGAAGGCATCAGAGGAAACTCAGAAAAAAGCTCTAAAGCATGACTCAGATTTAATTAGCCAAAGGTAATTTTCATGGAAAAAATACAGGCCAAATTTAATTGATTCTATAGTCTATAGTCGATCTCTAGCAAATTTATTTTAACACTTAGCAATTAATTAAGAGCCATGTGAAAGAACGATAAGTCATTAACCCACCCATTTGCCAAATAGCCATTGGATGAATCACATCAGCAAGGGAAATTTCAAAAACCATAGTTGGGTCATGAAAAGTAGAAAATTATCTATCTGTCAAATTAATTTTTCTAAACACAAATTCACAGGGGCTCCACAGCTAACATGCCTCATTACGGTGGCTATTAGTTTTTGAAATCTGATTTCTACTGGGACAACCCCTTGCTTCGTTTTATTTGGTTAGACATGAACTAAGTAGTTTAAAATATAATTATCATTCAATTTATTTATTTATTTATTTGCCCGAGGACCTGTTACATAAGCATGTAAAAGATATAAGGCACTCACAATTATAATAATTCTAATGAACACAATACAATGTACATGTACTCTGCAACACACAGTTAACACAGAAATATTAGATTTAAAAATTTGAATCAAAGAATTCTTTCAAAGAATAAAACATTCTGGAGTGAAAAAAATTCAACACCTTTTTTCTAAATACTTCAGTACTAATCTTGGATTTGAGGTCTTGAGGTAAATGATTATAAATGTTTAGGCCCATGGACATTGGTCCATGCTTTGCAATGGTAGTCCTAACAAAATTTGGGTGAAGGTCCTTATGCCTTCTGGTATTGTAGTTATGAATCCTATCATTTGTCACATAGTCTACTAGATTTTTTTGGACAGACACACAAACAGCATACATATAAACACTAGGAATTGGCAGTAACCCAAGCCTCTTAAAAAGTGGAAGACATGGTGTATTTACTGGAACATTGCATATAAGTCTTATTACACGTTTTTGTATCTTCATCACTGGATAACAGTACATCAGGACTTACCGTCCTCCTTATGCTTCTTATAAGAAAGCATACTGAGCTTAGCTTATTACGGAGTTTATTTATGTATTCATCCCAAGAAATGGTATGGGTCAGCGTTAGTCCAAGAAATTGTGTACTGAGAATTTTCGGGATACAGTTACCATCTATGTTCACGGAAATTGGAGCAGGGGCTTTGTTCTTAGTGGTGAAATGTATGAGACCAGACTTGTTGGCATTCAGTATAAGATGATTTTGGAGGCACCAATCGAACAATATATTTGTGACACGGTCCGCCCTCTGGGATAGGATATTAACCGAAGGGGCTGATAAAATAATATTGATATCGTCTGCATATAACACAGGTTCTGCACCTGGCACTGATTTCACTATTTCAGGTAGATCATTAATATATATCAAAAACAAAATTGGGCCAAGAATGAAGCCCTGGGGAACGCCAATGGTGACTGCTTTTCCGGGGGAGATAAAGGGATCAATAAAGGAAGGACTTAAGATGCTAATTGCTTTCTTGTCATTACCAAAAATAGATATTCCCCGTAGAACTGATCAGGGAGAAGAATATATATGGAACATTTACATCTACATGGTTAAGTCCATACAAAAAGCCACAGGAAATAACACTCCTTAAGCTGTTAGTCATACCAGGAAAGAAATAAAACTGGCCACGTGCTTGGTGACCACAAGTAGTGAGAAGTCAGCAAAAATTCCAAATTTTCAAAAGTTTACATGTGATACAGTTTTCCTTTACATAATTGCAATAAAATATTACAGAATTTATGACCTATATAAGGAAAAAGATATGGGGTGTCCCAAAATAAATTCACAAACAAGGTGTTTGCCCACAAAATAAGGACCACCCTAATGAACAGAAATGCCCAGAATCAAAACTGCGACAAAGGCTAACTATGCGTGACAACAGAAATAATCTACACCTACATACTACCCCGCAAGCTGCCGCATGGGCACGTGGCAGGGGGTGTGAAGACACCAGTCGTGTAAAGATGTAAGAGATAAGGTTTTGGGAAATGAAATGATGATGTATGTTATGGAAGTGTATTTAGTGGAGCTCAGTTTTAATTGTGATTGCTTATTGTGCTTGGAAAGAATGAGTTTTTGTACCTATCTGTTTGGCCATGAATCTCTATTAATTAATCGCTTCTGTCAGACCTAGAGATGTAGTGAGGTGTTATGATACAATTCCCTGTGTCGCTCTGAAACTTTTTGGCAAGTTTCATACGTATTCCTCTTCCTCATCAATTCTACAGGGGAATATCCAGTATCGGCAATAACAAGAAAGCAATTAGCATCTTAGGTCCTCCCTTTATTGGTTGATGAATATATTTTACAGTACATAACTCATGTCTAACCAAATAGAATGAAAAACATGATGGCAGCTAAGGACACCATCAAGATAAAAAAAAGTGTTAGGCTGGGGTAGAAATCAGAATGTTAGAAAAACTAAAAAAGTTAAAATTAAACTTATAACTAAAATTTTTAAGTCAATATTTCCCATGCACATGCAAGATAATAATGATACTCACCCAGGCAGCCTTCTCAGGATTTCAATAACCCCAGGTCCATTCCATCGCTGTGAAGCCTTTAACTCCTCAGCGCACACACCTACAATTTGCACAAACTTCACGCTACCATAGGGAGTCTCCAAAGTGGTGGGAAGTTGAGGGTCTTCGGCCATCAGCATGTGTCGAATACGAGATTCGCTGCCATCCAGGGGACAATGCCAAGACACATGGTCACCAACACACAATGTATTCTCTGAAATAAGAATGCCATCAAATGCCAGTCATAAAATTGTTAGTGGGTTTCCCGTTTTCATGATACTCATGGGACTTCTGATAGTATTTTGTTTTCCATGCATAACAAAGCTGATGCCAAATTAGAATAACCATGAGGTAAAGAAGCAGAGGAATTTCTATCTGATATCTGAGTAATAACCTGGGGCAAAGTCTGAGTTCTTTTCCTTCACCTATACAACTATGTAACTCCAAAAAATGAATAGATCATGGAGTTAAACCATTAAACCCCAAAAATGCCCATATGGGCATGGAAAAAAGCTTAGTGCCGATAGTTCTCTCATGGGCATGCTAACTTAAAATGCCTGGTTACACAATACATTAACCCACACATGTTTATGTACAAGTTCATATATGTATACATGAACCAAATAGAGCAGGTTCTATTTTCCTGTTCATGCATTCTCACATTAACTCATATGGGTCAATGTATTGTGTAACCAGTACTTAAGATAGTTCTCACTCTGATGTTTTCATACATAGGGGCATGCAGTTTCCTACACAAGAGGTACTATCTAAGAGCCCCTGCTTGCACAGGTAATAGATTTCATGTGAATCTGTCATCATCCTCTAATTTTAATAATTTTAACCATCCCCCATGACGGTATGCCTACAATCACCTAGAATAGAATAGCTTGAATGCTGAATTGAAATGAACTGACATGCATAAGTTCCAAAAAATTACTGAAAACTAAGGAATAATCTAGGAGGCACAGGAATGTTTACAGTACGTATTACAGGAGGGCTAAAGACTTTTTTATTTTAAAATTGAATATTGAATGAAAATGAATGTTAAAATTAAGTGCATCGTTATGAAATTAAGTCTCATTCTCATCTAAACCTGCATTTGAGAGTGATTGTTCTTTTACTATTAACATGAGTCGCTAATGAATATAAATAAAACTTACCAAATTAACTCTGCCAAACAGGTTATCAAGTTAATCCTTTGGAAGCATGTTAGGTTAGAAATAATACACATATAACATCAATAAATAAAAGGACATATTAAATGATACACTAGGGGCCCAGTTTTGAATGACCCAAATCAAAATATGCACATGTATTTGCATATTCACTACAAGGAGTATCTCAAAATACATCCGCAACAATATTTAGATACCTGAAGGATATTTAAAACAATGTTTTCCTTTCCTAAGAGGAAGGATTGCATGAGTCAGTTGTAATTGATGAACTAATACTGAACTGCTGAGGGAACCTTAAGCAGAGTCACAGCACCCAGATTAAAATGAACACCTTTAGATTAAGTAGGAACCAATAATTCGGCGAAAGAAATTAAAACAAAAAACAGAAAACCTAGTACTACCTACTAGGAGACCTACTTACATGAGAATGGTGAAAAATTGCTCGTGATAAAAGCTTGTGATAAAGCATATACATAGTACATTGAGAAGGGCATTTTAGCATAAATATCTCATGGTTAAGACATATCATTTGTTTATTCATACTTTGATAACCTAAAAAACAGAACCTAAGGCCATTCATATCAGGCCATTAACCTTAACCTTACTGAGTTTTTCTGTAGTCGTAAGCCTTGCTGGCTGGGGTTTTTTAAATGACCACGATTTTTTAAATGACCACGATTTTTTAAATGTCCATAAATGTGCCAAACGAACATGCTCAGCAGTCTAGGGACATAATTTTTGTGCCAGAGAGACACACTTGGAAGGTAGAGGTTAAATGTTAACTTAGGACAAACATGTTCGACCATGCACTGGAAGGAGAAAAAACCAACTCCAACCCATGACTATGCTGTGCAAGGGAGGATCTCACCAGTCAGCACTAATAATCAACAAACTTATGCCATTTCATCAAGATGGTTAAATCCAGAAATGAGTCTGGAAGAGCTTAGATTTCTGTGAAATATAGCACTCTCAGTGGACATTAATGTTACAGTATAAATGCTTTATTGCCTTCTGACTTGATTCCAACCTGGGTGGAGGATAATACAGAGAGTGCAATACTCTAATCCTTACACACAACTATTTATGCAAGATTTTATTTACCTGAGTTAAACACATATTTTGCCAGAGCTTGCATGAGGGCTGCAGGCCAGGTTGGGGGAGCTGTTTCTTCAGGTTCTCGTTTGGCACGGAAAGTCAGCTCAAAGCCAAAACCACTGGGAGATCCAGGGACCACTGGTCCTGGGACATTGTGGACACGACCATCTCCATGCAGGTCCGACAAACCAAAGCTGTTATGAATTAAAAGATTGATCAAAAATCAAACAAGTCCTTGATTTCCATTGGGCGAAGCATCTATAGAATGGAAAACTCAAGAGTGATATGGGAAATATTTATCAGACTAATGAGCCAAATGAATAATTATATGGCTATTTTACCTTATGTAGTGCCAGTGTGGTGGTATATCTTTATCAGGAACGCCTGGATTAGCATACATGCTAATGTAATCCAAGGGATCTGGGCCACCCAGCCTTGGTAATGAAGAAAGATGTATGATACATTGTGGCAAATACAGCATTGCAAATAGTACACACATTGTAGAACTTAACTTCACAAAATAAGAAAAGTGACAATAATAATAGAGTAAACATTGATTATACTATCTGGACACATGAGAACTTGTGCACTTCGAAAGTCATTTACAATTTAATCATGAGGAATGTAGACTCTCTAACCCCAGAACATCCCTCACCAGGAAATTTAGCATGCCTTGGATGAGCAAAAAGGTTCTCAAATTGAGATTCAAGGAATGCTTAACTTTACACAGAAATAACAAACCAGTGAAACCTGTTGAGAGTTGTCTGGCACTCAAATTTATCATATAAGAACATGGTACTTCAATCTGATGAACGACTGTTGTCATTATGCATTAATTTTACTGTCATATTTCGAACAAGCAGCTGGAAAGATGAGACTGACGTAAATGCAAGTATCCTTTGTGAGTATGAACAAAGACATCACACAATCAGAAAATAGTTCATGTTCTAAACCCAATTCCATTAGAAAATAAAAAACCCGAGCAGCCATTGCACTTAGAGTGCAATAATAATGCAAAAACTTTTCAACTGGTGGAAGACCCGTGAAGACTTCACCAACGTTACACTCTAGGAACAAACCAAATCCCACAAATTGACTTACAATTGATAACACTAGGATGGTTATTTTATCTTTAAATTTTGTTTGTACCCAATTAGATCTTGTTCCTTTAATAGTTGAAAATGGTAAAAATGAACTGACACTCCCGTCATCATCTAAGAGTCTTTGAAATCAATTGTCAATGACATTTGAAATATTTTTTCACAAGGGGCATATTAGCAACTTATGTAATATTTCAATCAAAAATTCTAAGGGTACGCCTCTCCTTTATTTTCTGTTCTCCCGTATAGCAAATTCATCGCCTAGAGCACTACCATACAATGAACTCCTTTCCGAAATGGTCAATGAAGGCTTTCAACACACGTATACTTTCTCACACGAGTGAAATCACGAAATTAATAAAAACGAATATTTTATCAATTAGCGTAAAATTCGAATGATATGAGTAACTACCAGCGAGAAAATCATTGCTTGATTTACTGTGTGGCATTCCAAAGAGATGGGCTATAAGGATACCGAAGTCAAAGCACCCAAGTCTCACGAGTTCCTAAAATAGGATATTACAAGCGGGTAAGGGGCGTGTTTCATCCCTCACCCGAGAAAACGTACGGTTCCTATTATGAAAACTAATATAAATTTGATAGCCACCATACAACGTCATTACATTTTTACAAGTCTCAATGGACCACAATGCGAATCAATTGACGTCGTGGAAAGTAAAAGGGTAAACTCCAATTATACTAGCGACTAAGCTTTACTTATGACACACCAATGGATATAACTCGATTACATTTTCTGTTTTAAGAATGTTCAGGTATTAATCAGGCCGAAATAGATAACACAATCTTAAGTTCTAGTAAACATTACAAATGTAAGTAAACCAAGATATAGGAATGACATTTAAATGAACTACACAATTACAATAATAAAATACATCGAATATATTAATTGAACCATAAAGGAAACTTTCCGTGATGGAATTTAAAGAAATACAAATAACACATGAACCCGCAGGAATATAAATGAACTCACTATTTACTAAAGAATCGATGCTTTCTGAAGTCACGTAGTAATGAAACACTGTACTCACCAGTATTTAACAACGGCTGTCACTTGTAGGGGGTTTGGCTGCTCAGGATAAAGGTTTTTACAGGCGGAATATAATGCTTCCAAACCCAAAGGAGTAGGAGGTAAGACATTTTGAGGTATACTCCTTGGTACAACCTTCTCCCGTTCCTCCATTTTTAATTGGAACACCATGGTAGAATCCGTAGAATCCTTCTAGAATCTCTTCTTCAAGCATTTCCACATCCACTTTATAGGTGTCACCACTGACGTGTAAACAACCGCAATAAGTCCAATAGTTTTACAGAGATTCCGGATAAATATGAGATTAATAACTGAAATATGGGCTATTATATAAAAATATAAAAATAACTGTGAAGTTTTTCTGAGAAATTAATCAATTGTATACGATTTATGCATTAATCGCTCAGGTATGAAATGCGCGCGCTATCTAAGTAAAAGAAATGAAACAACAAAAATGTTCTCTTTTACATTCAAATATATTAGCATTATCCGTTCAAATAGATACACAGAAACAAACATACAACATACATTTGATTAATACTGAAAGAATGAGGTAAGTTGTACGCCAAAGTCCAGGGAATTTGTGACCGTTGGAAAGAAGCACTTTCCTCATCCACCGGGTTGTGTTTTCATTTGCCGACGAAAATACTTTATATACCATATAATTCTTGACTAACAGAAGAATATCCAACGCGGTTTGAGGTGGAATGACTGCTTGGCGTCAAAAC
This sequence comes from Ceriagrion tenellum, assembly GCA_963169105.1. Lineage (NCBI taxonomy): Eukaryota > Metazoa > Arthropoda > Insecta > Odonata > Coenagrionidae > Ceriagrion > Ceriagrion tenellum. The sequence continues at coordinate 100,360,745 of OY720635.1, forward strand.
AGTTGATGCTGCTAAGTACTGCAATGAGACAAAAATACTGCGTTACCATACATACATCGATTTAGTAATTAGAGATATTTCACTATCTTTCATCCTGACAAGTAGTACATCAGCACAAACATTTATCGTAGGCCATTATAATGCCATTTTCATCTGACTTTTTAAAGATATTTTTTATGGTCGGGTCGTTCTTCGGGAGGTCGTTTTCGGTGTGTCAGGGGTCGTGATTACCTATAATTGAGCCGGATGTCAGCAACTTATTTGCATTTTTGGAACGGAGAAACTTTAGTGTTCCTATCGTGGATTGTGCGTTATCAATCTTGGTATCTGCAAGAAATTCGAGGATATAAGAGTTAGAAATCATACCAAACAATTTTCAGACTCGTCGTGAATTCCACGGAGACGAGATAGCACATCGACGGCAATTTTTTAAAGATAAAAAAGGGAAAACAAATATATCAAGACAGGCAGAAAAGATTTGAATTCATTAAAAATAAAGCCAAAAATAAGCAGGCCATTTTCATGCTTGAACAGTAAAATATGAAGTGCTAAACGCCAAAATTATATTGCAAAAATCAAGTAAAAATATAACATCCAATCAGACACATAAATCTCAAAAAAAATATTCATGACCCTTTTAGCGGTACTGATCATAATTTTAGCATTGCAAAAGTATCTTTGCGTTCCAAATTCAATTTATGACCATTTTTGGAAAATACTAAATCAAGGATTATTTATGCACTTGAATTGAAAAGGAATATATTTAAAATTAAATAAACATTATTATGTACATCATTTAAATTTAAGGTAAAATAAGCTCGAAACGAAATTAAACTAGTGAGTATTAGTAGGCCAAGTTTTTCTTCCTTTGCAAAAACTTTACTGAGATAATACAGCGTAAACTGATGCTTGAGCTAATAGACTGGAAACTGCCAACACATCGCACCATACGCCGTTGATGAAATGTGCACCATCGGAATTGATACATCATGACTTCATAATCGGACTGATACATCATGACTTCATAACACACATTTCGAATATTCAGTACCAATTGCGTGTTTTTTCTTCGCAACATACGGCATACAACTAATGGCATGAAAACGACGGAGGAATATTTTTTGACGCTCGATCAATGTCTATTTTCAGTACCATTGGGGCGCGTGAGCATGATTGAGTGGCAATGTGATTGGTTGGGCAGCCGCTAAATAAACCATATTGAGCAACAGAATACAAAATAGCGTATGGAATTGATGGTCTCAAGAATCTCATACGAAACTTGAGCGAGTATCTTCTACACTATACCTAGTATCCTTACGCCATTATTTTCAGCTCATCAAAGTGAGAGGGGAAAAATAAAAGATTCCTCAAAATTTTCAAAGCGTATATCCATGACTATAAAAAAAATAATTACAGCAGGTTTTCTCGACTCAAAATAATTTGATTTTTATTATTTTTGGATTTCATCACGTTTTCTCGCATACGAATAATATGTCTTTACCGGGAGTCGCCTCCAGGAAGGCGGAGCGTAGTGCTCGAGCAACAAAACGCGATGAAACCCGAAAATAATGAAAAGAACGAAATTATCATGGTGGAAGAGCTCACGTAGATATGGGAAAGGTAGTAATCTCAGGCACCTGCATGGCTCAGGCATGAAATATCGTGTTTTGCCTAAGATACCGATCAAAATAGTACAACAGAATACACCTCAATTCAACACGCTTTAAACTGATGCCAACTTTACAGTTGCTTTTCCCCTAGTTATTTTCCTTAATTGCACATAACTCTTGAATGATCGTTATTTCCAGCAACTTATTCACGAAAAAAGAGTGTTTAACCTTCATATAACCGTTAGAGGTAAACATAACCTATAGGTTATTAATAAGGTCAAATGTGGATTTTACGGTAGGGTTATCATTCACTGCGTGTACTAATCGAACTCATATCGATTTGGCCGGTTTAGCTCGGTATGGTAAACGCAACGTGCTAATGGGATCGATGTGAGAAGCGGGCTAACTCGGCCCGCTTTCTCTACCAGTCTGAGATTTCAAATCAATATGAACCGATTCAAATCGATATTTCAATCCATTTCGCATTGATAAACCAGGCGATCCGAGTCGGCTGGCTTAGAATGTTCTGATCGGTCCGAGTTCTTATCGATCTGAGTTCGTTTGGTAAACGTAGTGATTGGCTCTACCAAAATCATGTATACCTGCGTGTGCACGTATGTGTTTGGAAATATACATGCCATTGAAAAACTCGTACAAACTAATTGTTTCCAAAGTACGATGATTTGATCTTCATTTTCAAGGTCAAACGTTCAATATTAGTCGGCCACTTTATTTTGTCGATATTTTGCGTAACATCATCTTCATAATGCATTTTGGCTCATCTCCCTATCTAATTTCTAACATCGGTTATTAGGGTCTTGATACAAAATACGATCTAAATGCTACCGCTCAACAGCCAGCCGAGCGCTTGCCGTTGAGGCAACTCGCAGAACGTTCATCAATTGAAAACGGCAGAATTACGATTTCGAAATGCGAAAGGCACTTGGTCCCATAATTATACTCTTGCAAGATGTGATGGGGCGGGAAGTGGGAGGGTAAGAGCAATCACAAAAGCACCATCTAACGGCAGAAAGCTTCTCCTCGTGGCACGGTGAGAGGCAAAATTACAAAATCGCAACGACAGACGCGTAAACAACATTTATTAAGTCATCCAGCACACGTGGAAGACTTAGAAATCTTTGAGGAAAACGATTTCCTTCACCTTCTGAGTTTGCGGTGTTTCCTCATGGAGTGGTAATCGGTCCGAGTAGACAAATGTCGCGTCACTTACCCCAAAAATATGCTTTCATTTCATTTATTTGACGCGCAGCTTATCAGTGCAAATATAGGGCACATCAAGAAGTTAACATAGAACATGCAATAACAACTATGGATGAATAAATCAATCAACTGAGTAGAATAAATTATTCAGAAAATATGCACTATGTTTCCACTTTAGAAGGGGTATATTCCTACAATCTAGTCTTCATGAGGAGGCTAGTTAAAGAACTGAAGGTCTACATGCTGCGGGACATGACCAGAATTTCACCATTTCATATGTACCAGGTAGAGAGATTTGTAGAGGTTCTCGTATTAAAATTATGACAACTAACAGGAGTAAGAGCCACTACGATACTCGTTATCTGCTGGGTTGGTACATTAATGTCGGTTGTCCTGGCTCACTAACAATTGTTCACACTAGGATCAAACTTACTTCTCCAGCCTTTTAGGGTCGTTTTATGCCAGGCTTTTCCCTGCGCAATCCGATGTACTCATGGTGTTAGTACAAGTACGTCAAAAAAATAGTTTTACGCCCGTCATTAAGTGCAGAAAAAGATATCATACCCGATACTTATAGAAATCGTTCGACTCCTCTTTGAAGATAGTTTTCTATACACTAATGAAAAAATAACTTGGTTTTCTTCCACTGATTTATTTTATTGGTACAAAATGTTTCGAAACAGCGGTGTCTACCGAACCTGACGATGACACCGTTGTGTCAAAACATGTTGAACCAAGAAAATAAATTTTTGGAAGAAACCCAAGTTATTTTTCATAAAAGAAAATCAGCTTCCACATAGTTGAGACTCAAACCATGGAAAGTACCCTATATTCAAGGAACTTCGCTTTTTTTTAAAGATAGCTTGACGTCATTAGGCGAGCATTACGCGAGGAGAGCAAGGTGGTTGTAATTTCACTCGGCATAATCAATCCAGACAAAGAATCAATAAAACCATGGGAAAATAGGGTTTAATTCGCTATTTATGAGTTTCAATTGTTTATCGTAGGGGCTTTTGATAGATTTCAAAGTTCTTTTGTTTCAATGGCCTTTTTCTAATGTCTACAATTTTTAAAATTTGAATTAACGGCTCTATGAATCTTCTTTCTTTTGAAAACCTACAAGCATTCACTTTTATAATTATTCCTGAAGATTTATAGCTCGAAAGTTCGGAAAACTGCTCTTAATAAATTTAGAGGATGTTAAGAGGATTGAAAAGTTTATACAAAAACGTACTTTAGAGGAGAAGTAAATTGATATCAAGATTTAATAAAATGTCAGCTGATATTGAGACATAAGAGAGTGTATCGGCACTATCTCTGTGGGACCTATGAATGTCCATACTTGCAAAAAATCACTGGTACAATTTTTGCACTTTAATTTTCCGTGATTCCCCTTCCTTTCTTCCCCATCCTCTCTGTTCACACACATGAATCATCCAGCCGTCACTTGCTATCCTCGTTCCTCTTCTTTCCCTTCACTTCCCCATCCCACCTAGTAAAATGTATAAAATACTGAGACATTTGGAGTTATGTACCCTGATGATGGCACAGTGGTCGGTGACGGAAAATAAAAGTGTGGAAATTGCACCCGAGTTTCTTTTTAAACATGATATTGAGACAGTTTATAGTGTGTGACAAAAATAACCAACAAAATCTGGCAAAGTGACTGGCTGGATAATGTTGAAAAAAATGACTTTTTCGAAGCCATAAAGCTGTGCACCAACTGAATTCTAAACCATTTTTCATTAGTTAAGTTTTGACTGGGCAAAATTTTAGCAGAGAGTTGCGCAGAAAAAAGACCTCGGCATCAAACCTCGCTGAAATGTGGAGAAAAGTCAAACTGATTTGTGTTGCCGTTTATATTCGTGGAGGTGGCCGACAGCTGAGATCATTCGCGCCGATGCGGATTAACGGGTAGGTGAAAAAAAGCAAGCGAATGGGAAAAATTCCCTTTTTAAATTAGCACGTCGCGAAATAAAGTAAGTGTACAACATAAATATAATTCCCCCATGTTTCTAACATTTTGCTTGAAATCTTACGTAATCTTGAGATCGATTGTTGAAAACAATCGTGTCATTGTATATTAGCAGGATTTCGTTGACGTATTAGGTAAAAGATGAGTTTTTTTCATGAGTAGTCTGGATATGATAGAAAAAGATTAACTTCAGACTAGTCGGATCTCCGAAGAGTTTTGACTTCCTCATTCTCGCAGATTTAGAATAGAGTAGATAGACAAAATACAAAAAGGGTAGTGTGATATGCTGACAGTCCAGAAAAAGGTAATGATGGTAAATATGTCGGTCTCTGGAAAAAATCTTTCTCTTCCTTTTTGCAAAACTTCTACCATTCTACGATTGATTATTCATCTTCATTTAGAGTTCTAAGAACTCAAAGGCTTCCGCAGAGTCGTTAAGATGATATCGAAGACTTTTCGGGTTCTCTTCCGCGTGTTTCCATTGTCGAAAACGACAGTTTCGACAGCGTTGCAGCCGTCTTCTTCAGGTCAGAAATGACGATGCGTGTGAATGTGACCGTGATATATAGCCGGTCGTTTTCCCGCCAATTCAATCTGGTGCGCTGTCATTGGTCGCTTTGCTCTGCTTTGTCGCATTGGTCTGCTGCCCATTCTCACATCAGTAAGAAGCAATTCAGCCGTTTCATTATGCAACTCCGCAAATATGTAATCAGCAATATTCTCTTGAGTTTTTTTTGATGATTTTCTGATTTATGGTTCAAATTTATGGTTCCTGGTTGAGTGGATACTGCATATTTCTTTTTCTTTTACTTAATGTTGTGGTTCCATATAGTGTAAACAAACCTTTGTTCTTAAGGAGTAAAACTCCTAAAATAATAAATAAATTTATTATTATTAATATTCAATGTGTGGACGAATAGAAAAGAGGACCATTTGCTCACGGCTAGCAGATTTGCGGGAACGATTCGTATGAAGATTTTGACGCATAAAGAGAGCGAGCTATATCAACAATGAGACTCGTCGAAATGAATTCTTGGGATGAGATTTCTCAGAGGACACTACAGAGGAAGGAAGAATCTGATGGAGTGGAAACAATGGGATAAGGTGTTGAATTCCAAGGGAGGAAAATGGATGGACGATTCATGAAAATGGCGACAAAATGAAGCGGTAAGTACCGGGGGACATTATTAGAACAATGCCCAAAAATGCATCTATACCCACACAATGCAAATGATACACAAAATGATATCTAAATTTACATATGCATACTACCCCGTGAGCCGCCGCATGGGCGTGTGGCAGGGGGTGGCAGGTCACCAGCCGTGGAAAGATGTAAGTTTTTGGGAGGTGTAATGGTGACATGTATTATGGAAGTGTATTTAGAGGAGCTCAGTTATTATTGTGGTCGCTTATTGTGTGCGGAAAGAACAAGTATGTGTACCTATCTGTTCGGCAGCGCATCTCTCTAATTTTATCGCATCTGTCAGATCCAGAGATGTAGTGAGGAGACATAATAATATTCTCTATGACGCTCTGAAACACACAAGTTCCGAATTTCTCAAGCAGCCTAAGCCTAGCGTGCAGCCTCCGAGTATCTAGGGGCTCCCACCTTAATTCCTCTCACAGTTGTGAAACACCATATGTTCGTTCATAGCAGTTTTTAACGAAGCGTGCTGCTTTTATTTGTATTTCATTAATTTTTCCGGTTAAATCTTTATGACGAGGATCACAATTGCTCGCGGCGTATTCGAGGTGTGGCTTAATAACCAGAGCGAAGTAACATCTCTTTTTTACTTTTTCATCCGAGGACATTCCTCGTACTGTCTATTTTAATTCCAATTCGTACACCACGTGTTTAAACTGACTAGCAATCATAATCAGGTACAACACTTCTTCCACATTTCCAGACTCATATAAAGATATATTCCCAACTAAAGGTGGTTGAGGGATCGGGAGGAAGGATAGGAGGGGAAGGAGGCTAAACTCATGATTAGGAAAGGATCCTTTGCTCGTCCAAACAAAGCACGTCATGATGCCGGACCATCATCAAACTGTTTGGATGAATAAAGGATCCTTTCCTAATTATTAGTTTAGCCTCCTCCCCCTCCTATCCTTCCTCCCGATCCCTCAACAACCTTAAGTTGGTAACATATCTCTATATGAGTCTGAAAATGTGGAAGAAGTGTTTTACCTGATGATGACTGCTAGTCAGTTGAAAAACGTGTTGTACGAATTGAAATTAAAGTAGACAGCACGATATCCTTTTGTGTATTATTTACAGTGCCGGTCTTCAATATCATGCCAAACAACGTGGAATTTACCCACAAAATGCAAAACAATCCTCCACACGGTTTGTGGTTGGATGCAGAGATTCAGATGGCTCTATATTACAAGGTTATCTGCCAAACGAGGAAGCGAGATTTACCGATTTGGTCGTATGAACGGGTGTCACTGTTGAGCGGGCAGTTGGAGCGAGAATTTTCTTAACCATGATATGAACCTTAGAAGAATTTTGACAATTTCAAGCTATCCGGGACTAGCCACGGAGTTCCACTTTTACGGAGTCACCCGCAATGCACACAAGTGCGAATTTCCACAGGGAAAAAATCATCCGCCTTGACCATTCGATCCCGGATCCCTCGATTTCCGGCCGAGTGCTTTAGCCAGTTAAGCTACCGAGGCGTCCTCTTCCCCTGCGGATTTTTGTGACCTTTACGGGACTAGATGTTCTCGACTGCCGGACATACAATGTAACAATCAGTCGCTACTGAGCGCTTAGCGCCACTGCCCACGAGGAAAGAAAGTGGAACTCCGTGGCTAGTCCCGAATAGCTTGAAATTGTCAAATAAGAGTGAACGCCTCTCTGTGTTCAAAGTTCGTTTTTTCCTCGTGGGCAGTGGCGCTAAGCGCTCAGTAGCGACTGATTGTTACATTGTATCGTATCTTGCCTCGGTAGCTTAACCGTTTACAGTCCAATGTTCCCATTTGGGAACAGATTTATAAAAATTCATAAAAATTATATTTCGTATCTGTGATTAATTTTATAGCTATTGTTATGTGAATAAAGTATGGAAGTATTTTTTAAAGTGTATCGTATGACTTGTTCATACATTTTTCGTTAATTATACATTTTCAAAGTTGGTTATTTTCATTACCTCTGATGTGAGTATGCGGTTTATCCAATATTTTTCTCTACACTCGCTCTCAAGTAATAAATACTCATTTATTCAAAATATCAATATACATTACATTGTTAAACTTAGTTTTTTGGTCAAGTTTGTATTTATTTACCAAGCAATAACAAAATTTTGAGGTGTGTTCCCATTTGGGAACATTGGACTGTCGGCATATCTAAGTCAGTTGCTGTTTTTTGCCTCCGATGAGAGTTCCCTAAACTCTTGTGGTTTTATTTTTTTCGTCCCATACAAAGGAGTTTTGAAACATTGTCGCTTCTTTGGCCTAATTATATCTGAATTCGCCACCTCAGCCTGCTTGCAGCTTTATAAATACATTGTAGTTTCTTGTTGGACATTGTGGTATGAAATAGACCCGGTCAACCCAAATGAGTTGGAACAGTCTTCTTCTAAATGCTTGATTGAGGTTAGTTCTTCGATGTGCCTTGTTCCTTCAGGTTGTGACGTCCAGTGTGTGCTCCTCTGTTGAGTCATTCTGAGAGTCGGTTTTGTGATCACAATTTTTGAAGAACATACTTTTTTTAGACACTTTTGATAAAATGAGCTCAAAGGAGTTTCTTACTTTGGAAGAAGTAGTCGAATATTTAGACGTTTTAAGTGACGATGAACTGTCGGAATACGAGTTGTGCCAGCTTCCTCCTGAAGAAGACCACCGTTTGACGGATGAAGAAGATGTCAATGAAAATGATCTAGGGGAAATAATTCCGGCTGACACATGTGGGAAAATCAGCCTCACTCTACCAAACAGAGATGATGATGGAGAGAAAGAGAAAGGCAGTCTACCTAGAAGGAAAGGAGTAAAACAGAAAAGCAGTACTATGGTAAAAGGTCAGTAAAATAAATTTTCCTCTTACTTCATTGCGGAGTTATGTTCTTTTTAAAATTACAATTCAGCATCTTTTAAGACTTCAAAACTTTTCATTTTTTTCAATTTATATATTCCAAAGCCATGAAGTAATTGAATGATTGTATCATTCACAGGCAATGCTTGGAAGAAGCTGAATCAATTTGAAAAAGAAATTCCGTCAGAACCAATGCGGGGGCTAGATAATCATCTGGAGGAACTGGTTGCCTTGGAGCCGATTGAACTCTTCTTCAAGTATTTACCACAGCAGTACTTGAGTCATGTTGCAAACATGTCCTCTCTTTATGCTCAACAAAAAGGCTCATCTCTTGATGTTACGTGGGAAGAGATTGGTCAGTTCTTCGGAATACTTTTGTTTAGTGGATACCACACGGTCCCCCAAGAAAATTTGTATTGGTGTTCTGCAGAGGATATGTCGATTCCAATTATTCCATCAGTGATGCCCAGGAATCGTTTCAAAGACATAAAAAGATACTTTCACTTGTCCGATAACAACATGTTGCAAAAGGGTGACAAATTAGGAAAAATTTCTCCTTTGTATAGAGAGTTGGGAAAAAACGTCGTGCAATTTGGAATCTTCCATAAGGAACTAAGCCTTGACGAATCTATGGTTCCATACTACGGCCATCACTCGAGCAAAATGTTTATAAAGGGAAAACCAATTCGTTTTGGGTACAAAATCTGGATGCTATGTTCATCATCAGGATATCCCTATGCGATGCAAATATATGCAGGGAAAGAAAAAAATTCTACTGGACCACTGGGAAGTAGGGTAGTATGCGATCTTTTGGCTGTTGTAGAGCACCCTAAGCAAATTGAGTTATACTTCGATAATTTCTTTTCATCCCACTCACTGCTAGTAGAACTGGCAGATAGAAGCATAAAGGCAACAGGTACAATTCGCGAAGGAAGGATAGCCAAATGCCCGCTAAAACCATCAAAAGTGATGGCAAAATCTCGCCCAGGGGATTTTGATTTCCTTTGTGATGGAGTGGTATTTTTCTGTCGATGGAATGATAATTCAGTGGTTACATTAGGGTCCAACTGCTACACTAATGAGCCATTGGGTTCTGTAAAGAGATTTTCTAGGAAGGGAAAAGGATAGAAATTACACAACCGCAATTGATAAAAAAATATAATTTGGGAATGGGGGGAGTTGATGTATTGGACAAACTTCTGAGTAGCTACCGACCAAAACTTCGAAGCAAGAAATGGTGGTGGAATCTTTTTTCAAATGCTTTGAATATGAGTGCCGTCAGTGCATGGCTTTTGCATAGGGAAATCCATGGAAAAGGGTCGAAAACACACTTGGAGTTTCTCCGCGACGTAGCGACAAGTCTCATGCGACTACGACCAAAAATAATCTCTCATCCTGGACCTAAGACGCACTCTTCCGTGAAACGAAGAAAAACTGGGGGGCACATTCTAAATAAATCTTCACAGGGAAGATGCGTAGTCTGCAAAAAAAACACTCGCCTCCAATGCACCGAATGTGAAAAAAAAATGCATCTTCACTGTTTTTCAATGTATCATGAGTAATCCAGAAATGCAATTTATACACTGTGTAATGAGAATGATGACATTATAACATGTATTTTTTACCACATTTATGATATTTTCGAAAAATATACATGCTCAAAAAAAAAGTAAAACCTTGAAATTTTATTCACTGGAGTGTCCAATGTTCCCATTTGGGAACATGCTTGAAAACGCATTGAAAAATTTTTGTTCGGGTTTTCTTTCGTAACATCTCTTAATTAGCTGTAAAATAAATAGAATATGCAAAAAAATAATAAAAATCAGTTGGTAAGTTAGTTCGGTCTTTAAAGGGTTAACTGGCTAAAGCACTCGGCCGGAAATCGAGAGATCCGGATTCGAATCCCGGCCAAGGCGGATGATTTTTTCCCTGTGGAAATTCGCCTTAGAAGAATTTTACTTTTATATGAAGCATTCGCGAGAAGCATTGAGTTTTAATGGGTCACCTACTGGTTATGGTAGGTTTTAAATGGGATTTAGAAAGAAAATCATCTAGATTTTTGCATGTGTCGGGCTCCGTCCGCCAATAATATTTCCCTTTTCGCCTCAGCATATGGTCTAACCCTTGGTCTAACTCAGACCTGATCTGAAGATGTGGCCAGCATAGGCCACGAAACGTCATCTGAATAAAACTTGACGCAGCTAACCCGAAAAACAATGGAGAGAACTGCAATCTAGTCTATTATTTTCCCTTCCCCGCTTGCTCAACATCCTTCCCTCTCATCATTGGTCGTTCAATCCTAGGATTGGTTGACTGCAGCCCTCCACCCTTTCCTATCCAATGCTAGTTCCCTTAACTCCTGGTATATTTCCCTATATAATGTCTTCTTTTTTATTCGGTCCATGAACTTATTCCTGAGTCTTCCTCTGGGGACTTTTCCTTTTATTTACCTTCAGTTATGTTCTTTACAAACCCATAGTGTGTCAGGGTGTGTCCAATCCATTTGGGTCTCTTTTCTGTTTGGTGTTCCATATGGTCCTTTCCATCTCTACTCTTCAGCAAACTTCATCATTTTATTTTATCCGTCCATTTAATCTTCAGTTTCCTCCTCCAGAACTAGCTTTCGAAGGCTTCTATTCTTTTCTGGTCAGTTTTTCCAATGGTCAATTCTCCCTTCTATCTCAGACTTAAGTAGCCCTTCGCCCCTCATTGCCTACTCACTCCAACCACATACCTTTTTCCCTAATCTCATCCAGAAGTTTTCTTTCCTCACCCATCGTACAATACACTTCCTCGTTTGTCTTCTTTTCCGTCCCACTACAGCTTCTCCAACTTCCTCCACACCACATCTCGAATGCCTGCAGCCTATTCTCGTCTTCCTTTCTCAGAGTCCTCATTTCGGCCCAATGCTATAACGCTACACATCACATCACTTTAAGCTCTTCACCAGCCTCTTCGTTAAATCCTCACCCAAAGTCCCCGTCATCAGATTCCTTCCATAACTGAACGCTGCCTCAGCTAACGCTATCCTCCTGTCTTTTCAGGTATGCCCATTCAAGAGAACTACCCATGTAACTTAATTGCTCATTGAGTAAATACAGTATTAATACAAACAACGCGAAAAAATTATTTTAAAAACGGAACTCTTAGTAATTAAAAACTTACCGGAGGCTATTACTCAAATTACTTACCTCACATTCAAATAAGAACGAAAAATAGGTATTTGGGTAGGATTCCACACTTTATTTAAAGTAAAACGACCTAGATTTCCATGATGATGGCATGATATGCCGAAACCCTAGGTCGTATTACTTAAAACAAAGTATGGAATCATAAGCAAAAAATAGTTTTTATTTATTTATTTAAAGTAAAACGACCTAGGTTTCGGCATATCATGCCATCATTATGGCATGATATGCCGAAACCTTAGGTCGTATTACTTAAACAAAGTATGGAATCATAAGCAAATACTAGTTTTTCATTCATTATGAAGGAGTTCCACCGAGTAACGCCAGATAGTGTCTTATAATCACATTCAATCATTTTATTTCGCGACTTGTGCGACAAGTTATCAATTTATCAGTAAAAATGACAGAAAACATTACCACCACACATCAATATATTTATGGTGTAATCACTGCTTTGGAACTTCCTCTTTTTCATAATGCCTCTTTGAAGAGTACAGCGGTATCATATCCCACGGAACACTCGTACAATATTTCAATAAACATCTCAGGTGGTAGCGTGATAAGCGGTTGATATTTCCATATCTAATGGAAGATGAGATGTTTTTATTTACAACTGGCTTAAATACCCGAATTCGCATGGAAAGCCAAAAAAATTACTTGTACTTCTCCGGAATTGGACCAACCTCCACAAGAATATTTTACATATTTCGTTTAGAAAATTGGCGACTTTTCAAGCAGTCATATTACGTAAAACATGAATCCTTATCTGTAGACTGTTCTCAATCGCGAAATGACCAGATGTCCCATTAAGCAGTATAACGCTCGGAGCAGTTTTTAGCGAAGCGTGCAGGTTTTCATTATATTTTATTAACTTTTTGGTTAAATATTTATAGCAAGGGTCCCAAATGATCGCGGTGTATTCACGGTGTGGCCTAACCAGAGCACCTGTCTCTTGCTTTTTCATTTCAGAGATCAAATTTCCGTACAGCTGTCAGGTCATCAACAAATTTTTTAACGTGTGTGCTGTTGTCGCAATAGCTTTAATGCCATAATTAATAATTAGTCTACTAATGATTTGAAGCATTATAGCTTTTGTTTCTATTGCTTCATGTTCATTTATTCATATAATACTGCTTAGGATACCGGTTACTTATGAAGGCCTCATCTGTCATGTTGTTTACTTCTTGTTGTGGTATATCTCATCTCGTTATTTTTGGGATAATTGCGTAATTATTTATGTTAATTGGTCAATTATATAATTGTCCGTGAGTTTAAATCAAACAGGAATATAAGCTTCAGCTAAAGATTTTGTTTAACTGCTAGATATATCTGAATTTAAACGATAAAAGATTTTTTTCGTGAGGGATTCCCTTAAACTATCATGTCAAAATGAATTTTTCAAGAGGGATTTTATTCCACTAAAGGGATTTCCTCACCAAAATTGCGTTCACTACATCTGACCAGCAACTGGGTACGAATCCCTGTCAGGTCAAAAGATTATTTCACGGTGAATATCATCCCATTGGAGCATGAAACAATTGTTCCAATACCAATCCCAGAAATATAAGCAGGAAGCATTACTGCGGTGACCTGTCTTCCTAGTGGGCGAAAAGGAGTTTTTTTTATCAGAAAAAGACTAGCCTGTGGATCCTTCCCCTTATGTCGCCAATCCTTTCCTGTAACTCCTAAGAGGATTTGACCGCACCCCAAACGCACCCTTGAACCTCGAATTCCATTGATCCAGGATATCTACACTTAGATAAGAGATTTGGGCGTCACTGAGGGTTTTGCGTGCCTCCAACTTCTTCACCCATGAATATTTGCGACATCAATTAGAGCGATTGCAGTGCGCATCCCAACACCTTCTCTCTCCCTCCTTATTAGACTACTAAGCAGGCACCGAAGATATCCCTCTCGAGGACGGAGGTTCGCGACGGGAGCACTCATTTGGCAACTGTATCTGGCAACTATGTTTAACCGTCGTAATTATCTTAAGTGCGAACGCAAGTTAGCTCTCAGAGAGTGAGGGACTGCAAGAAATCCTTCTCCCAACAGTTGGGAAAATATCCTCCGACGCAAACAAATCATGCAGGGAAGTAGAACACGAAGGGTTCCAAATCGAAAAGTAATAGCACATAAAAGTGAACAATTTTCGTTTTAAACTCATACTGATGAGTAACACTTTGACAACATCCAGTTTTAACTTGACATTTCTTCATATTCAGGCACTCTCACTCAATCGACTAAATTATCTCTGTATTAATATATTGTTTTATTTATTTATTTTAGTCTCATTCCCTAGTCATACCACTGTATTGACTCTGTTTTTACCCTTTTATAACTTTTATTTCTTTTTTAACACTTTGTTGAGGTATTGAAGAAATTTTTAAAAAATTTTACATCTTCGTAGCTAGAAAAACATTTCTCAAGTGTTGTTTTTGTTAAAGATTGTTGGCTTAGATGAACATGCCCATGCCCCACTCTTGTTGACCGTTATCCAATTGTCTTGTTTAGAATGGGCATATTGCACAGGCTGATATATTTATTACCTCATTTAACTGGGATTTTTATGAATTTTTAAGGATTATACGATTAAGCCATTTTTAAGGTTTATAAATCCAACTACTTTAAAAGGTATCCTGAACTTTTACAAGTAAATGTGAAATTATTTTACCGGCTTTAAGAGCATAGCTCTCCTGGCAAATGGGTTTTATAAAATTGTAACGATGTCACATGTTGAAACAATTTCTTGTACTTGTTCTCTTATCATCAATCACGAGGCATGGATTTCTCTTGAACAGCGAGTGAAAGAGTCGCCGGAGGGCCCTGTAAAGCAGAGATCAAGCAACAACATGCCGGTCAGGAAGCTGTGAGGAGACTCAAGTTCACAAAAATGCTGTCCACATATTTATCCAATCTGTCTGTCGTTAATATTGGCACCTAATCGAAAATCTATGCTTTAATAAACTAATTGGCTTTCAAAGAACAAAATATTGTAAAATGAAAAAAACTGGGTTGGGGGAATAGGGGACGGTGCCGTCTCTTCCAACCAAGGATAAATAATGTACAAGTCAAGTGAACAACGGATGAATGTGGAAACTTAGAGGGAAAGAAACATCTTAAGATGAAGTGAATAGAGGAGAAAGAAAGAGATGGTGAGATTCTGAAGGCAGAGATAGAAAGGAAGCAGATGGATAAGCGGGGAAGACAGAAGGAAAAATAAGACCTTATTAAGGAGGAGAGGAGAAAATACCGAGTACGAGGAGAAAACCGAGCCGAAGGTGGAAATCGTGTAAATAATTTAACAGTCTTAGAGGCACATTCCATCAACATACTACCCTGTGAGCTTCCACAATGGCGTGCGACAAGGGTGTTAGGACACCGGCCGTGTAAAAATATAAGGGATAAGGTTTTGGGAGGTGAAATGGTGACATGTATTATAGGAGTGTACTTATTGGAGCTCAGTTTTTATTGTGGTCGCTTATTGTACGCATAAAGAACGAGTTGTTGAGCCTATCTGGCAATGCATCTCTCATATTTCATTGCTTCTGCCGGACATAGAGATGTAGTGAAGTGTCATGATAATACTCTCTGCACCGCTCTGAAACACACCAGTTCTGAATTTCTCAAGCAAGCTAAGCCTAGTGTGTAGCCTCCGAGTCTCTAGGGGACTCTCTAACCTTAATTCCTCTGAAAGTTTTGAAACACTGTTTGTCCGTTCGCAGCAATTTTAAAAGAAGCGTATAAAGAGGTGGAAACAAGAGATTTGATGCACATTCGCCTGAAAAGGTGGACGAAAATAGGCTGCTGGCGTTTGAGATGTGGGAGCGGAAGAGGATGGGGAAAATGCGTCAGAAGGATGGGAGGACAAATGGGAAAGTTTTCAGTAGGCTGGGCGAGAATAGGAAACTTCTGGAGGAGGTTAAGGGGAGACAGAATAAGTGGTCAGAACAAGGATTAGGAGGCTAATGAATGCTGAAGTCCGCAATAGAGGATGTTCGGTAGCTAGGGAAGGAGAAAAATGTGAACAGGCTTAATGGACTGGGTGAAAAGAGAAAGAACGTAGGCTGAGATGAAGAAAGAAACTGAGAAAGGATATAGGGCATAAAAATCTTGTGGGAATTAACGCACTTCCATTGTAACTTACCGGTAGATTTTCTTAATTTTTTCCCTACGCGACATACCAGTCCAGAATAGGGTCAGATAAGCTACGAATATATACCTTGTCAGCAGGTTTCTATTTGAAAACAAACTCCCATGCCTGAGAGGTGCAATTCCGCCCAGGCGAGACTCGAACCCTCGACCCTCAGTTTAGCAGGCGAGGAGTTTACCCCGTCGACTCCAGGGCTGGCATAAGAATATGGTAGACTATATCAAATATCGTATTCGTCCACTTTGACGAAATTCACGAGAAAAGAATTTTACCATTAGGTACCATTAAGAGTGACGCTTGACACAATAGTTGTTAGATTGTTAACTTATAGGATTGCAACTTATTATTGGATAAAAAGCTGTTATCTTATTAGATCATCTGGAAAGAGATAATACAATACGTAAGAAACTGAATCACTAATTCAGTTTATCCTTAATTGAACAAAATCCTGATACGGAAAGGGGCAAGGCTATTTGTGTCCTCACGAACTCTACGCCGTAAATTGGATCAGTTATGGAGCACCAAAGTTGGGGAAACAGTGCCCCACATAGTCCGGGCAAATTACTTACAGGATAATCCTGTTTCCAGTCTGGGTTAAAGGCTTGAGATTAGGCGCCTAGCGCCTAATCTCAAGCTCAAGCCTTCAACTCAGAGAGATGAAAAAGATGCCCCTCTGGGACATCATTTTCATTTCTCCGAATGGTAGTTCCTCCGTACTCTTTTAAATTTTTTAAAAGAAAAATGATGCAAAGATTTGAAAAACAGCGCAAAGCAATCCGAATTTTCCTGGCAGCCTCATCTCTCGGCTGGTTCCTCCAATCTCGGAGAATGTTGCTCATGCTTTTTTGAACAAATGCCAAATTTGGAAGGTGGAAGTCACTCTGCAGGCCCTCAATCTGCAGATTTACCTCCCCCGTTACTTTCTGTCACATACAAAGTTAAATCCTTAACGATCTCCAACACTAGTCGGCACTCTAGGCTGATTTAATGATAATAATACATTTATTTATTATTTTATGGGTATTACTCCTATAAAACAAAGGTTTATCTACAATTTATTGAACAACAACAGTAAGAAAAAGAAATATACAGTAGCCACTCAACCAGGAACAAAAAAAAAGTTAAGAAAATAATCAAGAAAAACTCATGAAAATATAGCCGATTACATACTTGGATAGTTACATAATGAAATGGCTGAAGAGCTTCTTTTTGATGTGAGAATGGGCCGCAGACATATAAAATTAACAACGCAATCACAAAACAAATAATTTGAAAAAACTAAATTGCATCCTTTAACACGAAAAAGAACCAGCAAAGATATCAACAAGCGAATAAATGAATAACACGATCACTGGTCAAGAATCACTGGAAAGTAAATGTCTGAAAAGTTTTCTCTTAAAATTTTCCAGCGATTCGCTGTCTTTCACTTGTTTCGGCAAGTCATTCCACAACTTAAGGTGAAGAACTGTGAAGGATTTTTGAAATGATGAATTCCGGAACTGGGGTTCATACGAAAAACACGAGTTGTTACTACATTCAAGTATTTACAGGTATAGGGAAAAGATCAAATAAATACGGTGATGCAGTTAGATTTGCAAAAATTAGGCTCGAAATAAACCAACCATTTTCAAATCAAAGTATCGTCATTTTTTTCTGAGGGATGACACCTTAAACGATATCGAACGAAGACATCCATATGTAATATGAAGGTTACCGTGGTTACGTTCTCCGATATCATTATTTAAGAAAATACTGCATGACTTTTCATGATCCCAGAAATTAATTTCAATCTTTAGAGGTTTATTATTTAGGAGTACAACTAGATTGGCCACCAAATTCTGCCCTCCAAAGCCCTTGTCCAAGAGAAAACTCAAAGAATTTATAACGCGCAAATAGGATGCTGATAATTATCTATCATTTCTGAATTACCTCGGGTGGTGTATTTCGAATTTGTACCTTAAATCAATCGGATAAAACGTACGTAGAATTTTGCAAACAGAAATGCTCTGCGGAGATTATAATACCTTAAAGGTGGCATTCGCTGAAAACTATTTTTCATTCGAAATTTCAATTATACGTTATAACAGCAAGGTGCTCAAGATACGTATATTAAAAAGAAACTCAGCTCAGTCAACCTCGCTTCCACATCCCTTTGTAAATCCACCTAGAAAAGGTTCAGTATTTTTTATCCAAGCGAATTTTACCGTTTTCCTTTTTTGCAAAAAATATTTCCTTGGGAATGGGAGGATATTGCCATTTTAGCTTTTCACGCGGAAAGAGTATTCTGGCAACATGGAAAAAAATGCCCGTGGAATGGAGATGGAGAGAGTATAATGGTTCCATAATTTCAAGGAAAGGGTGATGTGGAGGAGTTTGGCAACTAAATAGATGTCACATTGATGTAATACTAAATGACGGTTTGGGAGAAATTAATAGAAAGAAGGCTACGATAGGAGACAAGTGGAAGGAGAGCAGAACGGGTTTATGCCAATAAGAGGAAAATAGGAGAAAGGGTGGATCAAAGAGGAGGCGATGGACAGGGAACTTAGGAGAAGAAGAATGAGCAAAGGGAACGCCAACCCCACCTATAAGAGAAAGGGTAAAGACAAAGATGATGTGCATTAGGATATAACACGTAATTTTTCATAAGTACTATCTCAGGTGTGCTGTTAAAAACTGACTGTCATCATTATAGGGGTCTAGCTACATTGGTCACTTATTACCAAGATCACAAACCCGAAATCAACGACTATTATGTGGCTATCCTTTCATATGCTTCTATTTGCGGTGCCTACATTTTTTCGTGCCTCTTTGCCGTTTCCAACTGAGAACTTAATCCTGAAATTCCCAACCATCTACTTTGTCATCTCTTACTATACTCTCTCACAAAAGTGTATACTTGCCGAGGAAAAGACGTTCCTGTTTGTCGCTTACTCTTAAGTATGTTCGTTTTCTAAGAACGTTCCGTTTGTCTAACAATGAAAAGTTCCGATGAAAATAATCGTGCAAGAGGGAGGCTCAAGAATTTGAGAAGACGCGATAAGGATATTATCTTCAACATTAAGGATTTGTGTGACAGCGCAAAGGCAGGCGATTTGGTTATTGACACCAGTAAAGTGGTGTGCAATACAGAAATTTGTGCAGGTGTGTATGAGAAATCAGTCCATAAATTCACTACAGAAAAGAGAGAAAGTGTCGATAGTGAGGTGTCTTCTCTCAAAAAAAAGTCGCGGACCGTCTCGCATAGTGCTTAACGAGTTTAACCATGGAGTTATCCGCCGAAAAGTTTATTGGATGGATCATAGAAAAATTATAAATAAATTAAAAAGTGTTGTGTTGATTTGGGGCATATGAAAGGACTAGATAATGTTTTAACATTTTCGTTAATTAACAAAAAATTATACTCTATAACAAGCGCATTGGCATTTCATGCATCTTTATCGATTTTCGCAACTTTTCATTGAAAAAAATGCTGTAAATTTATTTTCATCGAAATTTCCCATTTTGTTTCCCCTTGGTCGAGTCACAAAGTTCAAGAAGCTGACAAAACTGCTAAATTTAGGGTGCACGGAGTCGATTACATTGGTATGTCTAAAATTCTGATTTTATCGTATGATAACAAATACAAAAGAAATTTCAATTGAATTACCTTTAACATGGTGTATATAACATTGCAATAGCGTTTACATGGACCTAGATTTACATTTTCAAAGTACTGCGGCACATCATTTTGACCCCGACAGTAACTGCCAGCCAATCCAGTTACGTACTACTGCGTAGGACCTGTATTGTCCCCTTCTTATTTGTTTATTTATTATAACACCAAAATCAGCACCAAGACCTTTAACATCGGCTGATGTAATATATAAATGCTAAAAGAAATAACAAAAATAAGTATTACAAAACCGTTAAAGTGCTTAAGGAAAATTAGTGTATTTAAATAACGACGGAGTTGAAGCAGGGAGATGAGGAGAAAATATTAAGCGAGGGATGTTTTTACTTCGAGGGCACTGAATACGATGGGGAGTCTCCCCATCGTATTCAGTGCCCTCGCAGAAAAGGGAAGAGATAAAGAAGGGATAGAGAAGGGATAGAGAGAGAGACAGAATTTCTGAACGTGTTCGGGGTTGGTGTTACGGGTGAAACGAGGAGGAACACGGATTGAGAAGAATGAAAAGGGTCACTATTAGGAAAATAACCATTAAACACATTTTATAAATATTTCAGTCAGCTATCAAGCGACATTTACGTAGGCCACGAATGCCAAGGGTGGAAAGAACTTGTTCGCGGGATAAATTCCTGAGGGGAGGGTTTCTATCGGGGTCGAGGAACAGTTTGATGGAAATTGATGAGACGGTGAAGGAGTTTCAATGTAGAGGAGCAGGTGGTGGACCAGATGGGAAAGCAATATTCGAGGGTGGGAAGAATATAGCCAAAGAGAACAGTTCGCAAGGAAAGTAAGGGTCACTTTTATCCGTAAGCCGCTAACAGAGGCCAACCGCAGCCATTGCCTTTTGAGATATTTCTAAAATTCTTCGTGCTTAAAAATTCATCTTACTTTCCCTAACATGATGAAAGAATATCTTAGTATGCTTCTACACTCATATCCAGGTTTCAATCGATTTCCGTGCAGTCGAAACTTGGGTTGGCAATGATCTGTGTACCTTTCATCTGTACCCATAGAATTAATAAAAAAATTAAGAAGAACCTTTTATCTGTATCCATCCATATTATAAGCCCGTTCGTTTCAAGTGTGGAACATACTAGAGAAGATATTTTTTCATCATATCTGTCACAACTTTCCACAAGTTACGCCTTCAACCATTAATTTTATAACTTTCGCCTAACACGTTCTTGAACCCTAACTCATTGCAATTCGGCCTTTTGCCCAACGTTCTAACCTCTATCAAACTACGCGCTCCTTACCAGTCATCATCTTCCAACTAATTGTGTGTGTTTCGAATCTCTTTCTAATATCAAATCTCTTAGCCTCATAATAAATATTAAAGAAATGAAAAATAATCGACAAAATATTATTGTTGCTAAACGCGGTGTGACCGCACAAACATACTATCCGAGTACAATTTGTAGGAATACCTCGTCATAAAAAGAGAATGAATACATAGTTGGTTTACGGTAATTCCTCGCCTCGTATTTGAAACCTTATTTGCTCCACTAATTACATCCACATTTTCATCTCATTGTGCAGGTTTACTTTAAAAAGAAAGATAGAAGGATACCACCCGTGCAAGAGCCCGCTGAGATGAGGAAGGACTTTGTATAACAATTCCATTTATAAATCTCGCGATGCTTTTCTCAGAGAGTAAGTGAGAATGTTTTGTCACTGTCTTCGGCAAGGTAGAAACATTTAAATTTTCTTGAGAGCTTTTCTCAGCTCGAACATTGGTAGAGTGTCGCAAGGTTACTCAACGCCAAATAGGGTAATATACAACTCTCCACTTCTAAGTACCTACCCACTTCTCTTCTTCGAAGTTTTGTATCTAAAAGTATTATCTACAAAAGGCATTCATTTACAAACCTCTCCCCCATCCTGAGAACTTAAAAACGAAAGAGGCATTGCATGCGCAGTGAATTGCCACACGGCTCGTACATTTTACTCGAATGGCTGAGCTCCAAAAATATTACTTGCGCAAAAAACTTTTCACACTCCTGGAAAGTATGGAAAAATATTTGAAATCAAGCACTCTTTTCATTCCTTCCCGCAGTATTATATCTTTCTCGAGGTTTTTTTATCGGGGTTTTAGGCCAATTGGTAAAACTACGATTTTATGTTTGACACAATAATTTGACAACACTTTGGGAACACAAAATATACAAAAAAATAAGGAAAAAAATACCAAACCAATACGTTTTATATGGCATTATATGTTGATTAAGTTCGATTTTGGCTTGGTACTTTTTTTCCCTTGAGTATAGTCAAATTATGGGGTGCGATTTCTACAACATTCGCATAATTATACTGATTATTGCTAACTCAGGTGACGGTATTTATCACGTTCTTTTATGAGTGCTGGTAGAATAAAATTTCATTGCACTATGAAAAGCATTGACTGGTCTGTGTTTTTTCTGTTAAAATGTTTCTTATGAACTGAAATTTACGAGTTTTTCGTTTATACTTATTACTCTCCGTTTTTTGGAATAACTTAAAGCCCTGAGGAAGGATGAAAAATAATCGGAAACGTTGAAAAACATTAATACATAGTTTTTGAACAAAAAAATCAATACAAAAACTCAAGGAAGATTAGACATCAATGTTTCGGATGATACGAAAACTCAGCAGATCGGAACTCAGACGAATAAGACTTAATGGTGGTTGCGAGGGAAAGAGCGGAGGGTAGGGACCAGCAAATGGCCGACAACGCTGCCAGAATAACTGAATTTAACATGAGAGAAACGGGAAAGCGGGAACAGAAGAAGCGTTTCACGAAAAAGTTTGCCGTCTAAAACGAAGCGGCAACAAAATACGCTGATATTGTTCGAAACCCAATCGGAGAAGCTAATATAAATAATTGAATTGAGAGATGAGGGGGAGAGAGAGAGTGTGTGTGAGAGAGAGAGAGGAGAGAGAGAGAGAGAGAGAGAGAGAGAGAGAGATAGGAAGTTAATATGAATAACACACTGAGCATTCTGAATTTGGCAGCGAAGCTAAGCAACTAAGGGAATCCTTATATTCGAACGTGGAGACTATACTTATTCCCCTTGCGGAGCTAATAGTTCGCAGAAGATGGGCTATTCCCCTGAAATAGACCCCATGTGCAACTGCCACCAAGCTACGCAACCACTTTATGGGTATAGCAAAACTACTCAAGCGTTAACTAAATTTCTTCCCTTGTGGAGCAGAGTAGCAGACAGAAGATGGGCTATTCCTCTGAAACAGACCCCACGCGTAACTGCCAACATGCCAAGCAACCACTTTATGGGTATTGCAGAACTTGTCGAACCTAGGGACTAAATATTTTCCCTTTTGCGGGGCAGAGTAGTGGTCAGAAGATGGCCTACTCCACTGAAACAGACCACTCGTGCAACTGCCACCATGCTACGCAACTACTTTATGGGTATAGCAAAACTTAGTGACATTCGTTTATTTGAAGAGCCCCAGGGAAAATAAATCAGAAATATGGAATATGAGGGCGAATATTTCCTTCTGAAGGTCTCTCCACGAGTTCTTCACTGCGTTTATCCGCTCACCATTCCTTGATTCAACAACCGTGGTCTCCAATTCCCCGATCTTGATCGTCCAAGTTTTCCCTACGCCTATACCTCATAAAATAAGCAAGGATAAGGATGAAAGAGGTTCCACCGCGACTACATGAGTCAAAACCACTGAGGTACATGGAAAGGGCATTTGCTATGCTGACCAACGCTAGATTTGTTAAAAATTTTAATGATAAGCATAGTAGTGTTACTAAATTGTTGAGGGAATTAGGGGGGTAATCTCTATTCAATCGAAGGGAGAAATATAGGTCAAATCTTTCACGAAAGTTTGATGTAGACTATTTTTTGCCCGACGTTGAAAATATTTTGCCAGAGCCAAACTATTATGGTATGAATGATCACAGGAATACGTACAATAAGGGACCGTAATAGTTGTGATGGATCAGTTCTAGGATACTGACTAGTTTAAATAGGATTTTTCAGTAGTGCTAAGTATCTTAACATGAATTGTAGATACTAACTTCGCATACAATCTTCGGAATGATATACTCCTGCATGTCTTAGTACCTTGCAGTGCTCTTTATTTGTCGCATTAATAATACTAATCAGTAGTTATATCTTGAGTAGTGTACTGCATGCTAGCATGTTTTTCTACGTATAACTCTCCTGGTTTCTGGTCTGACTGCATACCGTTGCCCTGACTGCTTTTGGCCTGCGCCTGGCATTCGGGGGAACGTAACGCGCGGTTCTGATTTGAACTGGGATAAGTGCTGAGAGATGATGTAGATGCTGAATCCAGTCCGCCATCTTCTTTGATCCTCATTTTCCTATAGCTCTCGCGGGTTAACGCAATAATATCGCAATTTTACAATGTTTTCCATCAATAACTTACTACAAATCAGCAAGCATTTACTTCTTTAATACATCTTCCTAGCATATATTGTTTATTTGTTTAAATTAATAAAAATCTGCATTCTCGGTTAAACCTAAGGTAAAATCGAGTAGAATCCATATCACCCATGTTAACCAAGTAATCAATGCATGTTTCATGAGTTTCATTAGACTTGCCTAAAAATTTAAAACAGAAGGCGGATGTTCTGGCTTTAAGTTCGATAATTCATCCATTCCGTCGTGCTAACCTTATGAAAGAAGAATGGAAAGAGCAGGGTTTAAACTATATGGTTGTTCTTTTCGTCGTCAAGCTTCAGTTTGATGATGTGGTGCCCTTTCCATAGACCTCAATGGTCAGCGCACAAACTAAATTCCAACTTCTTCTCAAATGGTTTAAAAAATCCTGCTTTCGCTAATGGAATGCATTATCTATTGAAAATCAAAAATAAGGCACGAGAAATTTCAATTATTCCACGCCCATAATTTTAATGAACATTTTTATAGTCATAGGCAATTCTACGGAACTACCGTATTTTGACTACAATGTTCGCAGCTAACACCTAATAACTCAAAAAATAAGATGGCAAGATGCATCTATTTTACTTTAGACTTATATTCTTAGAATTTACGCTTTATAAAAACAGTTTACCATGAAAGTGTCATTCATCTACATCTACATACTACCCTGAGATCCGCCGCAAGGGCGTGTGGCAACGGGTGTTAGGACACCAGTCGTGTAAAGATGTAAGGAATAAGGTTTTAGGAGAAGAAATGGTGACGTGTATTATGGAAGTGTATTTAGTAGAGCTCAGATTTTATTGTGGTCGCATATTTTGCGCGAAAATAACGAATTTTAATACCTATCTGTTAGAAATTGTATCTCTCTTATTTAAACGCTTCTGTCAGACCTAGAGTTGCAGTGAGGCGTCATGGTAATACTCCCTGTGCCACATTAAAACACACCGGTTCTAAATTTCTCAAGCAAGCTAAGCCTAGCGTGTAGTCTCCGAATCTCTAGGGGCTTAATCCCTCTGAAAGCTGTGAAACACAATATATTCAAATTAGTTGGAAAAATATCTCTTTTGAATAAAGTGTTATACTTTGTTTTCCTACGATACATTTAAATATCACAAGACCATGATTTCGACTGTTAACGTCATATTTAGGTGACGTTGTCACCACATCTTGACGTCATCTCCTGAAGATGACTTTATCGTCGAAACCATGGTCAAGTGACATCAAAATTTACTGTGGAAAATCATAGTACTTCATTCAAAATGTATAGCAAGTTCCATAAAGTCATGGCGGACACCACCAACTATATCATTTTCCCACGTTTTTCCAATACTGTCATTGAACACTATGTAATTTCATGTTCAACTTGCGAGAAAAATGGAACAGAAATGTATCAATTAGTTGTTTGAATCTGATAGAGGATATAATTAACTAGGAGTATCCATAATACGAATAAAATTATGATTATATCATTTCTTGCTGGAAACACCTTAAGATTGACTCAGTCAGCAAGTCCATTGTTGTCGCATCTTACATTCTTCGCCTGATTGCGTTTGATATTTTTTTCGGCACGGCACTATTTATAGAAGGTAGGTCGTTGAGCATCGTTTGAGTCGAATGCAATGACGTAGTTTGAGTAATATCAAGAGCTAGCTATGTACGAAGTGCATTGCGTATTAGATACTCGCGTGGTACTTGGATACAACAGCAACGCAATGAATCATAAGAAGAAAGAGAATTATTCAGATATCTTAAAGATGTCTCAACACAGATTAAGCGGGTCCAGATTTTCCCGAGATAAGAAGACCTTGACGTTAAAAATTTTGAGTTGAAACGTTGTGTAGCGGTCGGAGCCGACTGAAACGGAGGGAACCGAAGTCGACCGGCGCCCCGGGGAATCCCTGCTTGAATGGAGGGTAGGGGGGCCCCGATAGGTGGTGGACCTCTGCGGGGAAAACCTTTTTGTAAAGGCAGGACAATTAAGGCATTCTCGCTTGAGCTTCCGTGCAAACAAGTTGTTTTCCTTACCAACCCTTGACTTCTCCCGCAAACCAGCGCTACAGTTGCTTATCGGTTCCTAGAATAGAAGGGGCTCAAAAATGTTCAATAAAAATGAACCCTGCGTCACACCCATCTCGTTTTCTTTCCGGAATTTACGACAAGGGGTGTGTTTCTGATGAGGTGCTTCCGCTGATGAGATGTTGGTATTACATCAAGTGCGTATACGAAGCTATATACTAAATGCATTGCGTGTTATATTTTTGTAGTGTTACGACACAACAGCAACGCGAGGAAATACATGAGGGACGTGAACTATTTAGATACCTCACAGGTGACTCAACACAGGTTAAGCGGGTCCAGATTTTCCCGAGATAAGACGACTTTGATGTTGAAAATGTTGAGTTGAAACGTTGCTTATCGGCTCCTCGAACGGAAGGAGCTTTAAAATGTTCAATGAAAACAAACCCACATCGTTTTCTTTCCGGAATATACGACAAGGGGAGCGTTTCTGATGAGGTTCTCCTGCCGATAAGATGTTTGCGTTACATCAAGTGATAATACAAAGTTACGTACGAAGTGCATTGCATATTAGATACCTGCATGGTATTTGGGTACAACAACAATGCGAGGAAACATAATAATATTAAAGTTTTATTACTCCCAAACACTACACATAAAATACTATCAACAAGACAGGGAGCTTTAGGTAACCTAGCTAAGGAGACCCTGTATTGAGTTTACCATTAAATAAGTAAATAAATAAAAGACCATACATTGTTATTTAACATGAGGAAATATACCAATATTTAAAAAATAATTCCTTTACAAAATATTTCTTCAATATTTTGATAATTAAATAGCCAATATCTTACATTTTTGAAAAAATAGTAGGTGTGGTGCATTTTTGCTGGTATAAGGTAGTAAACTGTAGGCTTTTGGCCCAATGTATAAAACACTTCGACTGGATAAGGACAATTTGGACCCACCGATAAGATGTTTGTATTACATTTAACATATTTGTGTTACTGTGTTACAGTTACATATGAGTTATGCACACTCTAATACGCAATGCAATGCACTTTGCGTTATAGTGTTACGGTTAAATACGAGGGAAGACGATTGATTAAATATCCCACTCATAACTCAACACAGGTTAAGCGGATCTAGATTTTCCCGAGATAAGACGACTTTGACGTTGAGTCAAAACGTTGCTTATCGGAACATTGAACGGAAGGAGCTCAAAAACATTCCATAAAATTGAACCCTGCGTCACACCCACCTCGTTTTCTTTCCGGAATTTACGACAAGAGGAGCGTTTCTGATGAGGTTCTTCCGCCGATAAGATGTCTGTGTCACATCAAGTGCCAATACGAAACTATGTACGAAGTGTATTATGTATTAGATACTTGTGTTCTAATACGAAATGCTAAAACAAGTACTAATTGGAATAGGATATACGAATTGCATTGCGTATTAGATACTTGTGTGGTGTTAGGATACAAATGCAACGCGAGGAAACAAATGAGGGAAGTGAATAACTTAGATATCCCACAGATGGCTCAATACGGGATAAGCGGGTCCCGATTTTCTCGAGATAAGACGACTTTGATGCTGCAACTGTTATGAGTTGAAACGTTGCTTATCGGAACGTCGAATGGAAGGAGCTCCAAAATGTTCAATAAAAACGAGCCCTGCATCACACTCACCCCGTTTTATTTAGGGAATTTATGACAAGGGGAGCGTTTCTGATGAAGTGGATCCGCTGATTAGATGTTTGTGTTACACAAAGTGCTAATACGAAGCCGTGTACGAAGTGAGTTGCGTATTAGATACTTGTGTGGTGTTAGGATACAAATGCAACGCGAGGGAACGTAAGAGGGAAGTGAATAACTTAGACATCCCACAGATAACTCAACACGGGTCAAACGGGTCCCGATTTTCCCGAGATAAGACAACTTTGATGTTAAAAATGTTGAGAGTTGAAACGTTGCTTATCGGAACGTCGAATGGAAGGGGCTCAAAAACGTTCCATAAAAACGAGCCCTGCGTCACACCCACACGTCGTTTTCTTTCCGGAATTTACGACAAGGGGAGCGTTTCTGATGAGGTGCTTCCGCCGATAAGATAGACCTGGCACAAAATCGCTACACCAACCACGTGTTCGACCCTCGTTCGAGAGATGAGGAACGCATGTCGGCGCTTCGCCCGCACCCCCATTCCCTCCACCACCCTCCCTCTCACACGGCTTCGTTTGATGACCGCACTTGGGCGGCTCAGCGCTTATCACGAATGCGGTTCGAGTCTTCGTTAAACGGATCACGTCTCCCCTGATTCCCCCCTTTCACTGCGGGGAAAGGGCGAGTGAGAGGCGAGAGGCGTTCCTCGCCTCCACAATGGCCCCTGAGGGGCCCTTTCACTGCTCCCCCGATGATTCCTACGTCCCGAAGAATACGTTCCGATTCACGCACACAAACACACACGTATGTGTGGGGGGGCCCGGAGACTTCCCTCCCTCTCCGGCAATTCATTTCGCTCGGTCTAGGACTGGGAAGAAGATGGTGGTTAATATTTTACAATCCCTTCGCTTTTTCTCTCTCTATCACTCCATGATACTTCAAGGTCCGGGCGTGGTGAGCCGAGGGGGCGTAGACGAAATGAAAGAAGAGAGAATCGGAGATGATGTGAGAGCGATAATCCAAGGCTTCAGACAGAAGTTCATGCGTCCAGTGTACGATCTTGGTGGGTCGGCTATTTGGGGAACAGGTTGACAATTGTGGGTCTATTATGGGGATTGTTGATCATTCAACCCAAATCTCACAGTTAATGTCCGTAGAACGCAA
Organism: Ceriagrion tenellum; assembly: GCA_963169105.1. Taxonomy (NCBI): domain Eukaryota; kingdom Metazoa; phylum Arthropoda; class Insecta; order Odonata; family Coenagrionidae; genus Ceriagrion; species Ceriagrion tenellum. The sequence goes on from OY720635.1 coordinate 100,389,851, forward strand.
TCCATCGTTAAAAGCTAGCATTAAATTTTATTTATTTATTTATTCAACCGGTTAAGGAAGGTTTTGCTGAATGTCAGAGAATCTTCTCTCGGTTTTCTACACATTCAGGGGCCTATCTATCTCAAGTTGATCCTTTTTTGCCTCAGAATACGATCTGCCCTTCTTCATCCTGTCCATGAAACCTATATTCCTTCTTCCTCTTCCCTGCTTTCCCAACATCCTTCCCTCTATCACATTCTTGAGCAACCCCTCGCTCATTATTACATCCTCCAGCCACCTACCCTCCAGATCTCAAATTTCCTTTCGTCCACCATCTCAAGAACTTCCTCGTTGGTCTTCCTCTCCGTCCACCTCACCTTCTCCATACCCATATCTTAAATGCCTGCAGCCTATTCTAGTCCTCCTTCCTGAGGGTCCATGTTTCTGCACCATACAACGTTAAGCTCCATATCAAGCTCTTCACTAGCATCTTCTTCACATCCTTGCCCAATGTTCCGGTAATCAGCTCCCTTCTTTTACAAAACGCCTCCTTAGCTAGCGCTCTTCTCTCGGAGATGATGTGAGCGCAATAATCCATGCTTCAGTCAGAGACTCATGCGTTCAGGGTACGATGTTCGATCGGTGGGTCGGTTATTAGGCGAAGAGGCCGAAAATTGTAGGTCTGTTACGGGTATTGATGATCATTCAACCAAAATCTCACAGTTACTGTCCGAAGAACGCACGTATTTTTGGCGCAAGTTCGGCGGTAGTTTATTTTTCGGAAGACGTTCCGTTTCATTTGTCAAAGCCAACGCATTACGTTAGATGCGATCATAAGCATAAGATAAAGGAAAAATATTGCAAAACCGATACATTTCAAATTTACTCTTCACTCGGGCATTAAGGGACCACGATAGCTGCAATGGATCTTTTTTCCAATCATAGCATGCAGAAACGATGTGGTACGAAGTCACCCGCACGGCTGCGTATACACAAAGGGATGAAAATCGCCAGGAAAAATTGACTTGACCGGGATACGAACCTGGATCTCCCAATAGCCGGTCAGGTATAGAAGCCAGTTACACAACCAATCCATCTTCTTTCAAAGAGAATTTCGCGGAAGGTTCATTCGAACTAGATGTTCGCGTCCACATTGTGGCACATGAGACGATAGTCATGCTTACAAAGCCACTGTCGCGGTGGATAAGCCCAACATTGTCGTTTATATAACGACGAATTTGACGAATTTCCAAGTCAAGTTCTTGACGAATCCCGATCAAGTCCAGTGATATTTTAACGGCGATTTTCAACCATATCGTGGATCTTTGCCATTAAATTCTCATTCTAAATAGGAGGGCTGGACGTGATACTTGTATTTAATAATTCAATACTATCATTAACCCGCGAAAAATATTCATAATGGCTTGTTTTTTTAGATGGGTTCAAATCACAAAGTTTCCATAAAGTGGTAGAATTAGAAACGATTACCAGCATAGGTTTATTTAACATATATGTATTGCATTAGGCATTTTTTAACGTAGTACCCTCATAGTTTCTCAAATGTGCACTGCACTCTTGACTGCTGTCACCCTTACTTTGTGAAAAGGGTAGTGAGCGCGGTTCGACCAAGAATTGGGACGAGTATTTCATTCCTGGTGAAGAATAACCGTTCGCCAAGCTTCTTGAAAGTGTCTGGAATGGGAAGCCAGGACTGGAATCATTACACCGACCTGATCGACCCCTCATTATTTCACTCAGATTGGCCAGGCTCGCACTCTCTCTAATTACGGGTTTTGGGAGTGGTGGGCCTATGCATATTCAAAATGAAGAAAGAAGGCCATAGTGCGGTGAGCGCAACAATCCAAGGCTTCAATCTTTCGCCCATATGGCCAGGGTGCAATGAGGAACCGATCTAGATCACCGGTTAGGGTTGCGGCATTGAGCGTCCCTGAGTTATTATGGGCCATAGTTTGGGTGGTAGGAAGGTATTCTAAATCGAACACTTCCAACACGGACGATTTGTGCGGAGAATCAGATGATAAAAATATTTTCTGCGCATTTCGTACGTCCATACGTACCTCCTCCTTACGTACCTCGTACCGTACACACCTCCATACGTACAGTATACAGTTTTAAGACGGATAAAAATAGTCACTGGCAATTTATTTGAAAATTAGATGGACTTCATATATTTCAATGTTGGGATAAATAGCAATCGGCTATTACTTGCACAGATTATGGCACTATTGATCCGGGAGAGGAATTAATGTCATCTTTCCTGAAGAATAAGCAAGGAACGAAACTATTAACTCTTCAACATAAATCTTACTTAAGAATAACAGATCTTAACACGTAGAAAAATCATAACGATAAGATTTTATTTACAGAACAGTGAAAAAAGAAAGGACCATATGGAATACCATACAGAAAAGAAGAACAGAATGGATTAGATGCACCCTGAGACAGAACATTATTGAAGGAACAATAGAGGGAAAAGTCCAGACCGAGGAATAAGTTCATGGATCAAATAATAAGGAGAGTTCATAGGAAGAGATAACAGGAGGTAAGGGAACTGGCATTAGAGAGGGAAGGGTGGAGGGCTGCAGCCAACCAATCTTAGGATTGAATAACCAATGACAAAGATTTTATTTAGTCCGGAATGACATGGGTCTCTTTACCCCATTGACAAAACCCCATTAATTTCCACAAAAATTCAACGTAAATCAAAATGCATTCAATGTCAAACAAAGTCCCTCATATCGTCATTAATAACTCGCATCGCAGGAAAGTTAGCTTTCAGAGTTAAAAATTACAGGTGTTGAAGCTGCTAATATATCAAAAGAAAAAGATTAAGAAAAAATACAATAAACTCAAGTTAAAACAAAACATTTCACAAAATATCAATACGGAGTCTATTTGGTGATTTAACCCTCCCAGAATTATTGATTAATGCAATAAAAATAGCAACTTAAATAAAAATTTGTATACTCCACTATAGGTTTAATAACACGACCCGGGTTTCGACACTTCGTGTCATCTTTAGGTCTTTAGGTGTTATTAAACCTATAGTGGAGTATACAAAGTTTTATTTAAGTTACTATGAATTACTTACACAAAGTCAAGCCTGGAACCATTTCCTCTGCGCAACAAAAATAATTGAGATGCTTTTGTATCAACATTGTTTTTCAACGTAATTCCGTAAGCCACGGTGAAGACGCAGGAAAACGTTTATGGTTGGCGTCGGCATTGCATTTACAAATTAAATCTTGAAAACTAGAGAGGACTGGAGAAATCTATTCAATTATTTAAGATTCAACGTCATAAAAATGCATGATCATTAAATACAGATAAAAAACAGATTAAAAATTTTTTAAAAAAGATTAAAAAACAGATACACCGTTTATACATGTACCTATGTATATAAAATAACTGACGTCAATCAGAGAAGACATTAATATTTTATTAATTTCATGAATGTGCGAATACACAGTAACGTTTCAAAGCTTACATTTAGCCATGACATGATAACATTCGTTAATTATTGAACTTTTCAAGTCATTTTTCGCACCAAAAATGCATATGGCTAGATTTGAGCCCGAAAAAGATGTACCAATTTACGTAAAGCAAGTAAATCAGTGTGAGACTTCAGGCAAGAATACTCAATTCATGACGATAAAGATGTGATTTTAAAAATCATTTAAAGCAGTGGTACGTGAACTAAATCGTACAAAAAGTTTAAGTAACATTTTGCAGCGTTCGATTATGACTTGTTGGTCTTTAAATAACACTACTTGAAATAAAACACGTTTCTTTCGAGTTTTTATCGCCATTTTAAAAGACTAGCTCCACGGTTTCCGCCACTCCATAAAAAATTAATGACATACGTCGTAGCCGAAATATGATCGATTGCTGGAATTGTGACAACATAAATGATATAAAACTCGGTTCAACTTTGTGGAGCTCCATGTTAATTAGTGAAATAACTTTTACACTCCATTCCAGGCATCGAAATCCAGATTGTGCAATGAATTGATCTGTGAACTGACCAAAGGAGTGTACAAGATATTTTACTAATTAATTATTAAGATAACGTGGTTTTCATCTATACATCAAAAATTGATTAACTCAAAAGATCTTCTCGAAATCGCTTGAAGAAATATTACTTTTCGATCGGCGATCGACCTCCAGATATTTTTAATGAAATAAGGAAATTTAAAAAATTGAATACGGAAGTTGGATCCATCTATTTTTCAAATGCACATTTCCTGCTTTCATTCTTAATACCCAAACACTCAATGTTTGACAAATTACGGCTCTCTGTTTTGAAATTTCTAGGAATTCTACGCCGCTACCGCAAAAGTTCGGCAAGTCCCGACGCCGAACAACCAAAATGTTCACTGAATCCACGAAACCGGAGGAAACTTATAACATTTCCGGCAGTCGGCGGAAACATCTATAGCCCAAGCCACGGGACAAACCCCCAGGAATGTGTTCCCACGAAAGCCCTGTAGGTCGTGTGTGTTATCCCACCTCGTGAAATAATAAACGCGACGGCCTCAGGAAACATCGACGCGACGGCGACTCGGACTTACAAGTCCCGAGGGGAAGGGAGAAACGCCCTAGTTTGGGACATCTAGCGCGGACTCCTCGCCAACACCCACCCACACGACACTTTCACTCCCGGGGGATTTCGCTTCGTCCCTCCGCCACCTCCTCCGAGGCGAGGGAAGGGGGGGGGATTGCATTCCCAAAGCCGACGGGAGGGGAGGAGAAGCGGCAGAGCGGCCTAGAAGAATATTCCTGGAGCGTATGGGGGAAGTGGGTGGGTGGTTAAGGCGGACAGTAGATATCATGATCTCAAAATGACAGAGCTTTATTCTATTTGCGCACAATTTAAATTAAAACAAACCTAAGAATAAAACACTATATTCGTTAACTTTGTGGTACTATATCACAAATTTATTAACTTGAAATTTTTACAGACCACAATATTTCAAACTTCAATTCGACCCCATGGGGAAAGTGGGAGGGTAGTCAAGGCGACCAATAGACATCGTGGCTTCAAAATAATAGAGCTTTGTTCTATTTTCACACAATTTTAATTACCGCAAACCTAAGAATAAAATTCAATCTTCGTTAACTTTGAGGTACCCCATCACAAATTTATTAACTTGAAACTTTTACACACAACAGAATATTTCAAACTTCAACACGTTCCAGTGGGGGAAGTGGGAGGTGGTCAAGGCAGCCAGTAGAGTTCATGATCTCAAAGTGACAGAGCTTTGTTCTTCAATAAATTCAGCCTTAACTTTGTAAAACTTTTCCATTCTCAGGATTTAACAAGACTTTGTAAGTTTTACTTAGGGTATTTATTGTACGACCAGTTTCGTTGAATAGTCGACATCATCAGGTACCTGTTATTTGATGATGTCGACAATTCGACGAAACCGGTCCTACAATAAATACTCGAAGTAAAACTTACTAAGTTTAGGCAAATTTTAAGCTATCCGGACTAGCCACGGAGTTCCACTTTTACGGAGTAACTCGAAATGCACTAATGTGCGAATTTCCACAGAGAAAAAAAAATCATCCGCCTTGACCGGGATTTTTTTTCTCTGTGGAAATTTGCACATTAGTGCATTGCGGGTGACTCCGTAAAAGTGGAACTCCATGGCTAGTCCCGGATAGCTTATAATGCCAAATAAGAGTGAACGCCTCTCTGTGTTCAAAGTTCGATCTGTCCTCGTGGGCAGTGGCGCTCAGCGCTCAGAAGCAACTGATTGTTACGTTGTATGTCCGGCAGTCGAGAACATCTAGTCCCGTAAAGGTCACAAAAAAAATCCACAGGGGAAGAGGACGCCTCGGTAGCTTAACTTACTAAGTTTTGTTAATTCCTGAGCTTTGTTCAAAATCAACACAATTTTAATTAGCACAAACCTAAAAATTCAACCTGATCTTCGTTAACTCTGTGGTACTCCATCACAAATTTATAAACTTGAACCTTAACAGACTACAGAATATTTCAAACTTCAACACGACTCGAGTTTCGATGGCTAAGAATCATCTTCAGGTGATTATAAGTATCTCATTCCCTTACATACTACCAGTAGAGACAATGGGGAGGGGAACATTTGTGTTAGGGATGGGATACTTGTGTAATCACCTGGAGATGATGCTTAATCATCGAAACCCGGGTCGTGTAGAAGTTTAAGACATTTTGTGATCTGTGAAAGTTTCAAGGTAATAAACTTACCACAAATCTACCTAAGCTTCGACAATATTCATGTAATTCTCTCAGTACACATGTACAATTTTTGCGAGTTAATATATTTTTCCAAACCATGAATGGAGGGAGAAAAAATCCTCTCCCCTTAATCCCCCCTTACAGTCCTGGTTTGGAAAAATACATAGGTTCGCAAAATTTGTGTGCACCTCGAGAATGATATGAGTTGTATCGAATCCTAGGTCGGTGTGTGGTTGAATAAAGTGAGAGGAAATATAACAAAGTTTTTTCATATTGAAATCATGAAATCTATGGCTAATTTCCACAAGTTATCCCGGCTTCGTTAAACTTCAATCTTTGTCCTTACTCTACTCTTAAATCTCTCTTACTCCTGTTAAGATAGTTTAGGCGTGGTAGTTCCCTAGTCATAATGGAGACCATATTCGAATTATGCAGATAGAAGGTAAAATTAACAAAGGAGTAAGACAAGGATGCAACCTTTCACCAGCACTATTCAACATGTACATGAAGGAGGCCATACGATAAGCGTAAGAAACTGGACTGAGCGAAATGAAGATAAACGGAGAAGAAATAAACATGCTCCGCTACGCAGATGATATCGCGGTCATATCTGAAAATCGCGAGGATCTTCAAAGGTTACTAAACATCATGGAAGAAGTTCTCCAAGAATACAACATGAAAATAAGTAAGACGAAAACTAAAACCCTAGTGTGCGGAAGAGAGAAGAGGAATGCAGAAGTCACCCTGAGAGGAGATAAATTAGAGCAAGTGGATTCCTTCACCTATCTCGGAAGTACCATCACATGAGATGGAAGAAATACGACGGACATCAAGCCAAGCTAAGAAGGCGTTCATGGGAAAAAGACAACTGTTATGTTCGAAAAGATAGGACAACAAACCATGAAACAGTACTATATGAAAACATTTGTGTGGAGCGCAGCACTCTATGAATCGGAAGCATGGACCATTTGAAAAGCTGACCAGAATAGACTAGGAGCCTTTGAAACCTGGTGCTGGAGGAGGATGCAGTAGATAAAATGGACGGACAAAATAAGTAATGATAAATTGTACAGAAGAGTAAAAGAGGAAAGGACCATATGGAGCACCATAGAGAAAAGAAGAACGAGATGGATTGGACACACCTTGAGACACAATGGGTGTGTGAGGAACAAAATCGAAGGTAAAATAGAGGGAATATTCCCCAGAGGAAGACCCAGGAATAAGTTCATGGACAAAATAAAGAGGAAAGTAGAAATACCAGGAAGTAAGGGAACTACAATTAGACTGAAAAGGGAGGGCTGCAGTCAAATAATCTTAGGGTTGAACGACCAATCATATATATTATTTCTCAAAGGTGTTTTTTTGTCGCAACGCCATAACTCCTATAATTCTTCATCAAAATTAATGATTCTAACATCGTTTTAAAGCTTATGTTCCCCGCTATTGACGAAAAATAGACAAATGGTTTCAAATTAAAGTTTGTGTTAAAAAAGTTTAAAAAATGATCAAAAATTTAGTGCCATCTGTTGACAATATAATCAACTAATATGTTGGCTATGGTTAAGTGCTTAAAAGAATATAGGAGGCGCCATCTATAAACACATCGTTTAGTTAGATTGTTTACATTCTACATGCAATCAGTGCGACCGTTAACCGTTTTTGTTTACGTTACGTATCTTTAACACAAACATAGATAAGATATAATTATCCATGGGAAGAAACAGGTATAAGAACAGGAAGAAAGAAGGAAGTAACAGGAAGAAGCTGCATATTGTGCGAAATATTCGCACGGATCAGTTAGTGGTTCCAATAATACACTTCAATTTTAGCAGCTGTAGGTACCATAAATTAAATGCTACATCGTCAATAGTGCAATAAATGCTACATCGTCAATAGTGCATACGACCAAAATTCTATGCAATCAAATAGAAATATCCACATTAAGTGTTTAATTAGACTAATGTTTTTCAAAATCCTTCACATCGGAAGGTTTTTTGTGATTCAGAAAAAATTACTGCAGTGACGCAATACTTTATTTTCAAAAATATTTGAGAAAACGTACAAACTACATCCCGCTAATTTTTTTATGAGATCTAGGCATATCTATGCCTCATTTTTAAAATAAGGTCTCTCTGGAGAGCGTGACCTACCATTTCCCATGTGAGAGGGTTGGTATTTTTCTTCAACAAGCTCAGAAAGTAGTTCGGTAAGGGGTTGATATTTTGGTGTATTTGGAATAGTAAGATATTTTTCTTTAAAGTGAGACCAAATTCGTTGATTTCTCAGTGAAATGATGTTTCGCTCAAACTACCTTAAAACCAACGAGAGTTCCAGTTTTACGAGGAGGAAAATCACATTTTTCATCAATCATTCTTAAATAAAAACAACGGTGTATTCCACACTTTTAATTAAACTCACCTCCGACCACGGTTTCAGCACATATGTACCAATATCAAGGTGTCCATAATTTTGGGGACAAGCCGAAATATACCACGTCGGAAAGGAGGAGCCTCCCCATCCACGCCTCATGCTTTCTGATGTGTCATGCAAAGGCCTGTCCCCCAAACATATAAAAAACTCGATGATGGAACGTATGCGCTGAAACCATGGTCGGCGGTGAGTTGAAATAAAAGCATGGATTCTAACTTGGTTTTTATTTGAGAATATTTGACGTTAAACTGTTACACCAAGTTACGCCTGAGACTTAAACTAACTTTTTTGTCATACAAATAAAATATTTTTCTTTTTCTGAATAAAATAGGTCTACATTGAGAACTAAGAGATGTCATTACCTCATTGGCCAATGTTTCACAAGCATTTGTTCGTGATTTATCAAGGTCATAATGAATACACAGCATCTGCAGAGAACTCTGAAAGTAATTCAAATGTTTTTTCAACGTCCCATTTTATTTACATGCTCCATTTACTCCAGTTTGTGAAAAACACACGGACATTTAATAACGCACTTGAATTAGTGGTCCTGTGTAGAATTATTTCTGATTATTCCAGGACGACCAATCCTCCCGGTTTTATTTTAAGAATGTAGCGACTTCGAGGAGTGTTTTTTCCCAGTTTCCAAGGATTCAATGGGAAGAGGTGGCCACCCTGAAGGTGGGTGGGGGAAGGACGAGGCTGGGAGTGTGAGATGGGAGGAATGGGGAGGTCTAGAGAGGCAAAGGACGAAAAGAGACAATAGTTTGCGTGAAATTTTGGACAGGGAGAGAGGGAGGGAAAGGAAGACATTAATCAAGGTGCGGAGGGACGAAGAGACGTGGGAGGAGGCAAGGAAACGGGAAGGACAAGGAAAGGGTTGAGGGATTCACGGAGAGGACGCGGGATGGGGCGGGAGTTTAATGGGTGGAAGGCACAGGACGGCGAAACGGCGAGAGAGTGAAGAGGGCAGGACGGGAGAGGAAGGATAAGAGACAATGCGTTGGAAGAGATGGAATAAAACGAAACGAAAACGAAAAAAGTTGGCGAGTTCTCATAAATTAATATAAAAATATGGAATTGGAATAACACTTCACGAAAATTAACTCGGTGCTAATATAAAGATAAATGGACCTCTTACCATAATTTGAATTTGTTATCCTTCTCTATTGTAAAATTACTCGAGGGTTTATGCAACGTCTGCTTTGTGCTTAAACACAAAAGCACGTCTCTCATCGTAGTTAGTCTCATACTTCCCAAAGAGAGGTAGCAAAAATACTCTGAATGGGCGAAATAGACATTTAAGACCTGACAATGTAGGAGTATAATAACGTTTCTCATTCCATTAACATAATTGTATTAAGCTTGAAAAATCAGCTGTTTGAAGACCTGAGCTACATAAAAAATAAAAGTTGAACAATAAAGAATGGGCATACTTTATAGGAAGACATTATAATGAAATAATTTGCATTTGGGTTATCCATGTGGTTTTTAAAGACTACTGATAACTTTTAAGGACTAAATTTTATTTTGAAGAATCCGCTAAGCTGACTCTCATCCCTTTTGATTTAATTTTAGTCCAGCGAATGTTCGAAGATACTGAAAGTGCATCAGTACCTCAGTTCAGTGAGGATTTGCTGTAAATATTATTCAGTGCATGAATAAAAAACAAATAAGGAAGTAGGAACTTTACTACGTATTAATAATTAATTAAAATAAAACAAAATTACAAAACTCATCAACCAACGGTGTGCTTTTAAAAATTCGGCGACTTCATTAGCCGAAATATCACATTTTTTACCCTAGGGATCTTGACGTGGTGAAAGGGTCTGCGTGTTCCAATGACCATACAGATGAACTGGTACAGATCGTAACGACTGTTTCTGGTAGGAACACCTATGCCATGTGGGGAAACGGAGAGGAGCCAAACGAAAGATAGTTCACATGATGGTGTTACGTTATAAACGCTGTTGGGAAGAGTGGTGGGGAAGCCCCCTCACCACTTCAATTTCCCCAAACATGGAAGTGCATATTTGAGAATTGAATCCTGAAACTACGAGAATCGGACCCGCTCGGACGGTTGTCATGCTCAGAAGCGGGGGAGGCAAGGCCTTTGAGGCAGTCATCTCACGGAATCCTCGCTCAAAAATACCTAAGAATAAAGACCACGGCCAATTCGAAAAGACAATGAAAATAAAAAAATCAGCGATAAATATAAGAACTTGGAATGTTACGCCAATGACAAGGTCAGAGAAGCTAGAGAAAATAATAAATTAGATATGAAAACGTGGAAAATACACGTTTTGGGGTTGTTCGAGGTGAGAAGGAGGGACAGGGAGGACTAATCGATTGATGATTATAGGGCAGTTTATGGAGGGGAGATAAGAGTCAAAGTGGGATAATTATGGCATCGAACGTAAATTGGGGAAGTGGAAAGTAAGACACAAATCGAGCAGGTGAGCAAAAGGATTCTTACCTATGGAGTGAAAGTACATCCGAATAAGTTGCCAGAGTCCAGGTATAAGTGCCAAAAAGTAAGATAAAGGCAGAAGGGGTGGACAGTAGGAAGAGGAGGGTGGCGTGCACAAGCAACTGAAAGAGATAATCAGAGAAGACCCTGGCTAGAGAAACCTCACAGGGAATTGAAACCCAATAGGGAACGGAAATGGAATTGAATTCAACATGAAAGTAAGTTAGGGGAAGACAAAAATCATAGTATGCGGAAGAAAGAAGATGAATGCAGAAGTTACCCTGAGTGGGGAGAAATTAGAGCAGAGAAAGTGGATTCCTTCATCTATCTCGGAAGTACTATTACGAGGGACGTAAGAAATACTGCAGACATCAAACGGAGAATAATCCAAGCTAAGAAGGCGTTCATGGGAAAAAAACAATTGCAGTGCTCGAATAAAATAGGACTACAGACCAGGAAATAGTGTGTGAAAACATTCGTGTGGAGCGTAGCAGTCTACTGATCGGTAGCATGGATCATTGGAATAGCTGACCATAATAGACAAGAAGCTTTCGAAACCTGGTGCTGGAGGAGGTGGCTGAAGATAAAATGGACGGAAAAAATGAGAAATGATGAAGTTTACAGTAGAGTAGAAGAGGAAAGGGCCGTATGGAACACCCTACAGAAAAGAAGAACGAGATGGATTGGCCACACCTTGAGGGACAATGGGTTTTTAAGGGACATAATTGAAGGTAAAACAGAGAATAAGTCCCCAGAGGAAGACCCAGGAATAAGTTCATGGATCAAATAAAGAGGAAAGTTCATAGGAAGAGGTACCAGGAGGTAAGGGAACTAGCATTAGAATGCACGAAAATACAAACCATGCATATGATTTGATCTGGTGAAGTCATAGTACGTTAGTTCAATAGAAATGGTAATACTTTCGGGTCCTTTTGTAGGGAGTAGTCGTGGAATGTCCGTATTTGCAATTCATTCTCCATGTTCGATAATCTTTGTTCGTTTTCCTGCATCTTAGGTATGAAATCAGTGAAACACTATCAGTGAAATCAGGTGATATTACTAATTTGAATTTGATTGGAACTGAATTTAGTTTCGACGATGGAATTCCTAGTAATGGCAACATTTTTATTCGATTCGTGTAATAGGATGCGATGAATTTGATCAAATGTAGATGAAGTTGGAACTGAGTGAATTGAATCTCCTATCATAACTTTAGCAACGTTTGTAATTTTGCATCTTCATTAAAATTCATTCAAATGCATATGATTTGAATTAGCACGAAGAATGGAGGGCTGCAGTCCACTCTTTTAGTACTGAACGATCAATGATGATGAGGAAACTGAAAGGTAGTGAAAGGAAAAGTGATAAACGAAAATCAAGTTGGCGGTTATAGAATAGGGATTAAATATGACCGCGGTGAGAATGCAGTTAGCTTATACAGGAAAAAATGGAGTTTCATTATCAGGGTTTTTATTTAATCAATTAAAGTGATAAAAAAAGGAGAAAATAATGTTATTCTCAGAGTGCTACAAAAAACGAATAAAATCGAGGTCGATACAGATCCCGATTCACTGAAAACGCAACTAACCAGGCTTACCCTATAAAAGGTCAAACAAAAAATATATTTTATCTCGTTTAAGCAAAACAATTAAGGTAGCTTTATCTCGATTGCTTGAGCAAAAACGATTGAAAAAAGCAACATTCTCGTCAGCGCTCCTTAAAAAATATTGTTTCACTGATTTCATACCTAAGATGCAGGAAAACGGACAAAGATTATCGAACATGGAGAATGAATTGCAAATACAGACATTCCACGACTACTCCCTACAAAAGGACCCGAAAGTATTACCATTTCTATTGAACTAACGTACTATGACTTCACCAGATGCAATGTTTCGCGAATAACTGAAAAATTAAAATGGCTTTTTGGGCACTGCGTGACTTACATTCGCACTAAAGTCACGCATTTCTGTGGCATTAGTAGCCCATTATTACACTGTTATGACGACAGATTCAGTATTATAACGAAACTTAACTTAGTCACGCACGAGTAATTGACAACTCTTGATTACCAGAAGCATAATTTATTGAAATCACAGTCAAGTGCATAGTTCACGTTATATTTATATACCTGAATATATATTAAATATAAGCGAACTTGAATTATAACTAGTTACTAAAATTGCACCTGTTCACTTTTTATCCTTAGACTCATTCCTTATCTTTAGTCTTCACAGCTATATTAATAATATCAGTATAATTGAATATTAACTTATGTGGACCATTTTTTTTGTTTTTGTATTAGTAGTTGCATTAGTATAATTGTAGCACTAATTTATATACGATGAACATAAGAAACTTATATGAGTTTTCATCTACTGTATATTGTAAGTATAAGCCATCTCGGATTAAAAAAAAATAGTTATCTTGGTTCAGGTGATATTACTAATTTGAATTTGATTGGAATTAAATTTAGTTTCGACGATGGAATTCCTAGTAATGGCAACATTTTTATTCGATTCGTGTAATAGAATGCGATGAATTTGATCAAATGTAGATGAAGTTGGCACTGAGTGAATTGAATCTCCTATCACAACTTTAGCAACGTTTATAATTTTGACTCGTTTATTTAAAATAATCCCGGAACTTGATGGAATATTGTCTAGCAATAGCTGGCTCAAATTATCTAATCCATTTTAGGACAATTTTCTAGTACACAAACAAAAAGATAGCTCAAATTCTTGTATCTACAGAATAGTAGGTACTCAAAAAGCTCTAAAAAAACTGGAAATGAAGAGTAAAAAAACGATAACTATGTCAAGCTGATTGTAAATTTTAATTTACTACACTCATACTCATGACATACTTTTACTGCAGAGGAAGGCGAATTTAATTCACACGAGCTATAAATTAGTATATAATTCTCGTGACTTACGTGGCTCTCATCACACGATGAACTTCATGCCGTGCAATATGGAGCCACTTAAGCGTAATGTACTATTACCTTTTCACCATCACTATTTCCGGAAAATCCCCTTTTGATAATACCGCAAATAATTGTAAGTATAAATGCAACAAAGAAAATACAATTTCCTATGGTTCCCCGACATTTTCGCCTTCAATCTCACATCATATCCAGATCGGTTTGCGAAAAAATAGTGTTTGAATAATAATCGGATTTTACCTATCATTATATCAGACAGAAGATAATATTTTTATTTTATGAGACCTAGACATTAATTATATGACTTAATTCAGATTGAAGTGGTATAACCAAAAAGTTTAAGATTCCATATTACCTCAAATTATGAACTGAGTGGAAGTAAATTATATACAAAAACGTTGGTATAATACGCTACTGACCAGAAAAAGGAAGGCAAAGATACGGATACCGGTCTTCGGTAAAAATCATTCTTTCCCACTTTTCTTAAACTTTGAGAATTCAACCATTCGGGTATTAATGAGTATTTAAGGTTCTGAGGTATTTTTATAGCCGCGGAGGTAAACTAGCAGAGCCCAGGGCGTATTGTTTACAATCTATTTTTCCATGTAGAGATACTTGATCCCAAAACAATAGTTATTGAGACAGTGTTTCAGATACTTGGGAACTCTAAATATTGCTTATTTCCACCATATATCGGGAGTTAAAAGAGTGTGGAAATTTACAAAAATGAATCAAAACTTGGTTACCAGAAAGAGAAAGTTGAACATAGTCGAATTAAATTTGTGTAAATCAAAGTGCTGAATGGAAATACTTTACATATAATTGGAACAAATTTAAATTTATTTAATATGATAAAATTGTATCGAAGCTGATTCGCAAACCATTCTTTTTATTGGGTTTCCTTGCGTTTCAGTATTCAAGTGCCGTTCACTAAATGCATATAACAAGGTGACGACCCTTTAATTTTACATATTAAATTGTTAAAATTTGTCCAAAAATCCATTAACATATATGGTATATTTTCATTGTTATTAAATATTTGACGGAATAAATTATTGTTATTATTACCTCGAGACGCATTGTGGGTCTCTGGGTGACGGTGAGATTTTCAATGGCTCTCCTTCCGCTCAACGCAGAAACCATAAAAGGAACTAGCACTAGCTTTTTTGACATGGGGCCTGCTCTTGGTGAATGTCAATAGCTGTGATTGGGTTCGCGTGTTTCAGAGGAGTGCTTCAAAGAGAATTTATATTCCACGTACGTGTTTCTTCCACTCGATGTAAAGCCCTTTAAAATTCCGTCTGTAAACACGATAGACACAGGTATACGTCCATCCAAGGACCATGAATCAAACGGGCTGACAAGACCTTTGCCTGCCTCGTGTACAATGTACAGCTTTCTCTTTTATCGCCAATGCACACGATTTTACGTCCACAAAGAGATGTTACTGACGTCACCTGATGATGTATGAGGTTCCCAACAAAAATTACCACTGGCCCGATTTAGGTCGCCCCGAGTGGATTTGTAGAATAATGCCGAAGACTGTGCGAGGTACTAACGGGGAACAAGGTTCACGTTTAAGTTTGATGCAGAAGTAGACTTGATCAATGCCCTCGCCGTGTAGAATCGTCCGATTGGTGAACATCGACCCGCGTTTGTACTTTTCGTTGCTGATAGGGCACTCCCTTTGAAGTACCTCTTCTCAATCGAAAGGGTACTTTTCAGCCATGCGAGCGTTCGTACAACGAACAATCTAATTTCCGATGAAAGAGCAGAAGAGACAACAGATGAGAGAAATGGTGAGGATGAAAAAGTGGTTAGTCGAATGGTTAGAACCAGCAAAATCGACCCTCTTCTGGTTGAAGACCTTCTGGACAATACATATCACAAAACTGAACCCCTCAAACAGTCCAGTACAACCTCGATTATACGAGTCTCGATTTACCGACGTTCCGTACTATCCAAAATACATCCCCTAACGTTGAAGCTTTACCGACCCAGTTTCGATCATGCAAAAAAAAACAACAGATAAAAACGTATGAAAGCGTTTCAGGCTCCACTTGGTATTGTATTATTCACAAGAAATTATATCCATGATGGAATAAAACTCAGTGGTAATTTCCTGACTTGTTTAATGAACTAAATTACCGACCATGATTTCAACACTTAGTGTCATCATCAATGTCTCATCTTGATAATGGCACTAAGTGACCTTGATAATGACACTAAATGTTTATAACCATGGTCGGTTATTCAGGTCATTAAACACGCGTGGAAATTACTATTGAGTTTTACTTCATCATGGATAAAACAGAGTAAAACATTCGGTGCGCTCTCTAAATAAATAGCGCGATTCGCTTAAATGTTTGTTTCTCACTACGTTGAAAAAGAAGTGCGGAAAAGCACCGAAACATCTTATTTTTGTTTAAATCTATTTTCGCAAGGAGACCTTTCGCATCTTCCAAATTTGAAGCATGAATTCTGAAGAAACCTTAGTCCAGATTACTACAGATGATCGAGACTACGCTGTAGAATCCATGTATACAAGCTCATCTCACCGTTTTCTTTGGGGGTAGGTACAATCACGAAAGTTTAGTCAATTTAATCCTCGGCGATGGGACTGTTCGCCTGCTTCTGCTTCATAATTTTCTAGCCGAAAAATACCGATCAATACCGCGTGATAGCAAATGGATGACATCACACTGCAACGGAATGCAGAGGTTCAGGAACAGTAAAGAACTCGCGAGGTCATTCTGATGCGAGCACAGAACATAATTTAGCTGTGGTGAAATGTAATTTTATATTCAAAAGGCTACGTAAAGTAGGAGGACAAAGAGGTGGAGCGTGGGAGCGTAGAAAGGAACGAAAATGGTTGAATACCAGGACCACGTGGAAAGAGATCTGGGAGAAGCAAAGCAAATGAGGGAGGAGAAAGATGATAGGTACTGTGGACCGTATGAAGAAGGGAATAGAGTCATGATGGAATGAAGAAGATAAATAGGATCCTTCAAATCTAGAAGAAGTTATTGAGTCTTATTAAAACCCATTCTAACCGGTAAATTACCTTAATGAATAAATAAATATATGAAATTAATGTATTTTTTGGGCAGAGTGCACAATATTCATCATTCCATCCATTGCCTTCTATCTATTCCCTCGACAGGGTAAGCGAAATGAAGCAAGCAAGTCTATTAACGAAGTATCCACTCCACATTATTTTATCTTTCTAATCCTATCCCCTTTACTTTCATCGCAGACGCTCCACAGAGATTCCAAACCCGAGGCGTCAACAGACGAACATGTCTTTGCCGAAGAAAACTGCTATTTTCCGCCATGAATATGAAAAAGAAATGCTGAAATCTGCGTCAGTGTATTTATAAAAAGTATGAAAACATACATTGAGATTAGTATTTTTCGTTGACCGTCATTGAGGTGAATTAAAAAGACAGGCCTTTAAGGTACAAATTGTCGTACGTTCTCAATATGCAATGAGTATCATAACCAAAAAAGTTCCACGAATAATTTCTGAATTTTGTAATATTCTCTTCCATGTTTTATGCATCCAAATTTCGATATTTACAAATAGAGACAGGAGAAAACACTACCGAGACCATGGTCCCACTCTTGTTACTATTCCTGCTTATGCTTCAGTTACTAAAATTTGACCAATTCATTCTTTAGTGAATTCACAAGAGTGTGGCCATGTAATTAGTGTAAGTAATGCAGATAAATGAGAGGAGTAAAATTAAAGTAAGTGGTTTCCTTCACTTATCTCGAAAGTACCATCTTATGGCACGGAAGAAGCACAACAGATATCACGCAGAGAATAAACCAAGCAAAGAAGGCATTCGTGGGAAAAAGACAACTGCTGTTCTCAAAGAAAATAGAACTACAAACCAGGAAAGAGTTTGTGAAAACATTCGTGTGGAGCTTGGCACTAAATGCATCGAAAGCATGGGCCAATGGATACACCCTGAGGCACAATGGGTTTGTGAAGAACATGATTGATGGAAAAATAGAGGGAAAAGTCCCCAGAGGCTACCTCTGGGGAATTTTCTCTGGACTGGGGACCCAGGAATAAGTTCATGGACCAAATAAAGAAGACAGAACATAGGGAAAGATGCCATGAGGTAAGAGAACTATCACTAGGTTAGGAAGGGTTCCAGTCAACCAATCTTAGGATTGAACAACCAATGATGATGGATGCAGATACCTTAATGGGTAATGCAGAACAGAATTAAGCAAATACCGAAGTTCATCTACGTATCCCTCGCTGGACCACGAGAAATTACAACACGGCCTCCATTAGCGATCTACGGGATGAAGTAATACCACAAAAATTTTCTAGAACCATTAACTAAGTAGGGGAAGCCCATTTACCAAGGTGCTCCATCTATCCCTCTCTCGTCTTTCCTAATCTCATAGCAGCTGATTGCTTCCAGGTTCAAAATCCACTTCGGAACCCACTTGTGATGAGCTAGCTGAAGAATGCTTCTCGATCCAGAGGTCCAAGAAATCCTCCCAAGTTATCGGAGGCAACTTGAAGTACACAGCCGTTTTAAAAATAGCGCGTCGCTTCCTTTTTTCTTGTACCAACACCAAAGGGCGGAGGATCTGAAGAGGGGGACGGAGTGAGTCCGGAGAGGCTAAGAGGGGTCGCTGCTCAATTGTGGACTGAAGGGCTGGCCGCCCTTTCATTGAGGAGGGACTTACAAAGACGCTTCACTTCAGGTTGCCCGGCGTGAGCCGAGATGCGGGAGTCGGTGGTAGAACCGTGGAAACCTTCGTAAAAACGGAGAGCGCCGTGATTCGAACTATGTTTGAGATACTGAGAGAGTCAAATTGACAAAAGACGACAAGAATCGATAGTTTTAACGTGTAGCCATGCTGTTTATCGTACTTAAACAATGATATTAAGGAAATAATTTGCCATAATTTTAGTTTCTGTGTATAGATACATAAAGGCTGAACGACAGTTCAGTGTCCCGAGCCATGGCATCGAAACGACATACCGAGAAAATTAAAAATCTCGGGGCTCCTAATTTAATCCCTCTAAAAGCTGTGAGACAATGTGTGATCTGCAGTATTTATCGAAGCATACATCTTTTATTTGTATTTTATTAATATTATTGGTTAAATCTTTAGGACCAAGGTCTCAAATGTCCGGGGCTAATTCGAGGTGTGGCCTAACCAGAGCGAAGTAGCATCTCTCGTTTACTTTAACATAATCAGGCTCTGAAAATAGTTGCCTTTGACTTAGGCTTTCTTAAAAAAATTACAGATGAATTCATTCATTTCCACGATAGACATTTAGTAAAAATCCACAAATGTCTTCTTTCCTTCATCCCTTGCCATAAATTCCTCCTTTGATATCAGCCAGCAGGTACCTTTATCCATCTGACCTTGCACCTTCATTATTCACCACACTCAAACGTTCATTTCACAAAGCGACCTTTTCCTGAGTCTGTACTTATTCTCGTCACCACTCTCCTACTAGCTTTAAATAAAAAACAGTATAAAAATAATTAATTTAATTTATACCATTTAAATATGACAATACAAATTCCTGTCCGATAAACGTTTATTTTGCAGATAAAAAAAGCTTTCCTGAGGACGTTCCTCCAAGCTCCCACCCATTTTACTAGACCTATTATTGGTCTTCTAATTTGAATATTATATTAGTAAAATAGGAGACCAGTATCTAGTAAATTTTTTATGCTTCACGCTTTGACAGCTTTAGATTCTCAAATGGTAATGTAATTTGTGTATTTCAATGCTGGTACATTCGGAGAAAAAATATTTTATCCAAATAATTTATCATGAAATGCGTCAATTATTTGATTTACCGATGGGTAATAGGATATTTGCCATTGATTTATGGTTGGAAATTAGTAATTACGAATACCATTTTCGTCGGTAACTTTCCACTACGCCTTAACCCTTTGAGTTATTTTCGTTTTCCTAGACCCCGAAAGTGAGGTTTTCTGGAAAAACATGAAATAAATTCCAGTTACAATTTTACTAACTTGAAACTCAAATTTGTTTGATAAAAAATCAATGAATACAAGAATATCATACATTACACAAGGCAAAAAAATAAATAAAACAATTTTACCGCGTAAGATCCTAAATATTGTGGGATATGAACAACAATGATAACTTAGAACGCGACTATAACCAGCTTTGAATGCAATTATTTCTATCAATGGAACCACTGCGACTGCATGTGGTATGCACGTACTCAAGGCTGAACGTAGTTAGTAGAACAATGGAATTAGGTGGCAGGACACTACATAGACACTTTATAGTGATAACTGGGCTCACCATCCACCTGGATAGATGGAAAAGGTTACAATGTTGATGGGAGAAAATAAAATACTTTGTAATATTCCTCTGCGATTTATTCTTCCCCGACCGGCTTCAACGCTAGTGCGTCATTTTCAAGGGTAAATTCTCAAAGTTTTTGTGAGTGCGCGCGAGTGTTACAATGTTTTTGAATGGGAGGCATGAACGTACGCCTTTACTGCTCCAGGGAAAATTTGAAAGACGAACATGACCGATCTTACTCTGTATGACTAGGAGGCACGAGGATGTAAATGAACGTTTGTACTGCTCAATGGGTTAGACTAGACTACACATATATATTCGTCAGTTCGTCACTCTTCAATTAGAAATACCATTCTGGCCAAAGCCATTATACAACGGTATATCATTAAGTTTAGGGTATCAGGCGATATTTTGTGAAAAATGAGTACAGATGCCATGATCTCACAATAAAAGCTGTTTTTCACTTTCCACAGAATTTTTATTCACACCGAACAAGATTACGACATAACCCATGTCAGATGACAAATGTCAAAATGACATAGCTTATGACCTTGAAAATGACAGCTCTTGTCGAAATCTTGGTTGGTGTAAATTAAATTATATGGAAAGTGAACAATAACTTTAATTGTGAGATCATGGCAACGGTATATCAGTCAACGCCATTACCATCTTGGCTCGCAATTTTCCGATTCATTCCTACAGGTGTACTCCCCACTATTCCAAAGATTTATCACGAGTGGTCAACTAATCCACAGCCATAACGGACTCAAACCTCGCGAGATCCATCCCAAAAACAATTAACACAACCGCACACAAGATCACGGCGTTGAATTTGCACTTGGTAAGAGAACTTTTATTTCTGTGGACCGCCAACCACGAATGAACACCGGAGAGCAAAGGCAGTTTTGGGCGCAGGGGAAAGATTAAGTGGACCAAGTGAGGAAATTACGTAATGGAGAGACCAGAGCGGGATTCTGAGAAGGCAAGAGGAAAACGGGGAGGAGAAGTTTTCGTGGCAAATCGCGTAGCTTTGGAGTGGAGTAGGGCTTCCAAATTTTTGCGTTGCTCAGCTTAATTAAAAATTCTCAATTCTGCCATCACTGATGGTAATACTAGTCCAATCAAAGCAAATACCTTACATATTTTATAGTTCATTCGGTGTAGATGAACGATTTTAAAATCGAGTGATCCTCTTAGATACAAAATATGTTATTATCATTGGTTTCATGGAAAAATAGGAGACAGTGCATACACACTATTTTCAATTGTGCATATATACCGTATTTTACGGACTATAAGACGCACCTTAATTAAGCAATTTAAAAAAATAACATTTTTACCATTTTTATTTTAGACTAGCTGCGCTATTTCGTTTATAAAACGGAAATTTGAATTGGTGAGAATTGAATAAAATTTATTTTTCTTTATTTAATTTATTTCCACTCCCACCATTTTTACGCAGTTTTGATTTTTCAGTAGGGGTTAAATAAATAACAATAAAATAAATTAAAAGGGGTGATATAGGTTTCCCGCGGCATCGAATATATGGCCATTTTTAAGACTGGCGGGAATTTTAAATCAAATACTGGACATATTTATATTAAATCCGAATATAACGCACCTGAATTTTGGAGGCAATATTTTGTAGAAAAAAGTGTGTCTTATAGTCCGTAAAATACGGTATTATCTATGTGCATAAAACTATTAATTTTGTAGCGTACCAGAAAAATATTTCTCTAACGAGATAAGATACGACATAATTATACGCATCAACAATAGCCACTAATGATGGCGTTTAAAAAAAGAATAAATATTTTGAAAATTTACGCTCTCCAAAATGACGCCCCAATGGTTTGACGTCACAGCACGTCACTACTTCTCATCTCAACATGTATTTTTCGAGATTTACCAAGCCATATTAGTTCATAGCATTCTCACAAAAGAGTTTAAAGCGATATCCTCCTTTAAATTAAAAATAAAACACAGAACTTTACATCAAAACGCGATTTAGTGAGCGAGATTGTTCAGCGAAGGAATAGTGGTTGGTGCGGTGGCTATAGTACTGGCTAACCATATACCATATAACCGAACAACCATATATCCATACTATACCATATAACCATAAACACAACGGAACCCTGGCCGTTAAAAAACGGCCAGGGTTCAATTCCCTGCAGAGGAGGATGTTTTTCAGAGAAAACCCGATGCCTACTTGAGTGTCTTGTGGAGGGGACTTCAAGCACAGTACCTCGTCCGTATTGAATGAGACGTTAAACCGTGGTCCCCTTGGTGCCTTTCGTTAAGAGCAGGCTCATTCCGACGCCGGGCATCTATCCAACTTTCCTCCCTTGCATGTCCCCTATAGCCCAAAGGATATTATAGCCAAAGGGTATATATTTGAGGAGGCGGACCAAACTGTTGGTCGCCTCCTCAAATGGTTCATTGGCGTCATTGGTTAGGTACCAGATAACATAATGTTCCAAAGCCGCCAAGTGCGAGTAAAGTTTCAACAAAAAATATTTTCGTAAAACAACGTTGTTTGTCGAAAAAAAATCATATCCTGAACTCCTCCTGAACATCAACGTCATACACACGAGTACAAGGAGATATATCATAAATAATACATGATTGTCTTTCACCAAATTTACCCACCACCTTTTCTCAGGAACGAAAATTAACACTTAAGAGCACCTGCTGTCCATTGTCTTCAATAATGGCAACACCTGATTCGGCGAATTGCACACCCATCATCAGGGACAGTAAGATTATTGCTGATGGCGTCGATGTAACACGCAGATACATGCAATGTCAAGGTGAAATAATAAATATAATTAAGAAGACAAGAATATTATTTTTTCCTGAAAACATAGGTCCAGTCTTTAATGAATCATGGTGGTACTCGAAAAACGTAGCTTAGCTTGTTTGAGAAATTCGGAACTGGTTTGTTTCAGAGCGAAACAGAGAATATTATCATGACGCCTCACTACATCTATAGGTCTGACAGAGGCGAGAATATAAGAGAGATACACTGCCGAGCTGATAGGTACAAAAACTCGATCTTTCCGCGCACAACAAGCAAAAACAATAAAAACTGAGCTCCACTACATACATTTCCATAATACACGTCACCATTTCACCTCCCAAAACCTTTCCTCTTTACACGGCTGGTGTCCCACATGCCCATGTGGCGGTTCGCAGGGTGGTATGTAGACGTAGAAACGTCGGTTGTGAGTGAAATGACAAAATATTTAAGAATCTTGTTATTACCTATTATTAGATAGAGGCCGAGAGAAGAAATCATTTGGACAAAATGTGTCAACATCTACCAATTTTCATTCTCAAGAATGCAATTCCAACCACATCTCCCCAGATAGGATCGACTAAAAACTTTTGCCGGGATTCGGTTGAGAGAAACTTGAAAACTCCCAGGGATGAACGGGAAGGGAATTCCCACCAGAGCAACACCGGTTTTAAAAGGGGACGGAGGAGGATCATACGACGAGGATGGAAGCGGAACGAAGTAGTCATTAGTGACCAATGTGATGCTAAGAGGAGCAGCAGTTTTCAGGAGGGGTATGGTTGATAAGGTCCTTCTCCTTCCAGCCACCCGCCCGCAAACCGATTGCCTACCTTCCTCGGCCTCTCTCGGAGAGGGGCGCGGCTGCGCGCGGGCCAAAGTCTCCTCATTCCAAGCCCACCACACACCCCTTTCCCCCACTCCGACCGCAGCACCCTCGACCTCCGGCCGCACCCCACTTCCTCAAGCAGCACCACACTCACCCCACTCCTCTCGCTTGAGGATAAGTTTGTCGCCTTTAATTGGACCGTCCCCAGAAATTGCCGCTTTCCAGGGATAAGGACGAGGATGAGAAGAGTTTGATGAGGGGAGGGTGGTTCAGAAAGTGGGGAGTTTTGAGTCCCCGCGGTGGGTTTTCTCGGCATGGGAGGAGAGAGTAAAGGGTGATGATTCCGAGAAATCGTCCGTCGTCATGGAATTTACGAGACACCACGCCGTCGGGTGGGAGACCAGAAGACGACAGTCGGTTAGTTGGTTGGCTGGTTATTCGGGGGTGAGGCGACCAAGAACTGAAGTCATTTGCCGTGCCATTAACGATCATTGGGCAGGATTATTTCGGGGAAGAGAGGAAGTATAGCTTTTGAAATGCACCGGTTAAAAAGACATCCATAAGATTGAGATTTCAACAAATTACTTGTTCAAATAATTACGAGGATAAAGTGCCCGTTGACATGTAATGTGATGAAGAAATATCCGAATACTATTAGTAGGGTAAAGATACATACATACATACATACATACCCATCACGCCGTTCCCTTCCAGGGTAGGCACAGTCAAAATGTTTCACTCATTAATACGTCATTGTACACCTAACTCTGCTCCAATAATTTCCTCCATACTGACCTATCCTTGCAAACCTCTTTTGCCTCATTTACCCCCATACACTGTTTCATAACCATAAATGTTCCACTGGGTAAAGATAAACCTTTAAATATCATTGGTGAAATAAGTATTGGAGGTAGGATTCAAAAAACTACACAGAGAGGCAGGGAGGAAAATTATACCAAATAAAATGTTGGTCTCTGCCACAAGTTGAGTATTAGAAGTATTAGACAGGAACTGTAAATGCAAAATTCCACAAAAGGAAATCATTTACCTTGACCGGGACTAAAACTTGGATTCCCCGACGTAGTGTCGTAGATAGTATGGATCACGTGTAAATCGCGCCGAGTGCATCAGTCCTATTCTCCAAGTAGAATGGCGTCATTGTCTCCCACTGGTAGTTGTGGTCTTTAAAGGAAATAGGTGTTCCAGGTATGAAATTAAACGAAGTCTAGTTGCACGTGATTTTGTAAAGATAGTGCCGTGTTTGGTTCCGTCATCCTCAGCATTTCGTCAAAACTATAAGGGCCACACGCTCGGATTCCCATTTTAAACCAGCACAGCGTTTGTCAAGGAAATTTATTTTGTCGAAATCGGGAAAAATGGACGGTTTAGGAGCACAAAAAATGAAGCAGGTATAAAAAATTGAAGTCAAGGATAATAACCTACAATTTTTCATGTTTCCAACAAAGAATATTTCGACCAAATGTATTTGGAAACCAAGTAATTTAAAAAGGGAATTATAAGAAAACAATTTAGAAGATAAAATGCTTTTTTGTGAAATAGAAATGTAAAAATATGGGGTAAACACAATTTAATCAATTTTTGCCTGCGGTTTTAACCATATATCCGATTATTTTTACTCCACGATGTGTATTCTATCCTTAGCTCAACTTTCCGGATCACCTCAAATTTCTGTATACGGGATTGAATGACAAACATACAGACTGACGAACATATATACAAAATTCAGCGAATTTGCAACATTTACACATATGAAGAGAGGATTTGAACCAAATTACAAAAAATACGGCTTCAAGGTTACAACAAAAGTATTATTACTTCACTCATAAATAGTACTAACCCCTTAGCGGAACTCTCTGTAATTAGCTAAAGTCGTGAACTCTACCTCGTATCTCATAAAATCAACGCCGATTCGAGACATGTTTCTTTATTATGTATGGCATATCTACATCGGAGTACTTATTGAAAAACCTCCGAAGAAACACAGCTTGCAGTAAGGGCCATTTAAATCTAGTTTTGTGTGGGAACGTGGTACTGGTAGTAATTTATTACTACCTGGTACAGGTATTTTGGGAATGAAGAAATGGGTGGAGAGAAAACTGGATTGACATTAGTCTTCTCGTACCGACAAAGACGTCAAAGAGCCTAGAGATCAAAGCACAGGATGACGGGTGAAGTTCATTTCCTCATCGGTCGTTCAATCCTAAGATAGATTGACTGAAGCCCTCCACAATTTCCTATCTAATGCTAGTTCTCTTACTTCATGGTAGCTCTTCTTATGTACTTTCCTCTTTATTTGGTCCATGAACTTATTCCTTGGTCTTCCACTGGAGACTTTTCCCTCTATTTTACCATCACCTTTATCCAAACCATAGTTCCTCCGGGTGTGTCCAATCTATCTGGTTCTTCTTTTCTTTATAGGTAGTGTTCTATTGGGTCATTTCCTTATCTACTTTTTGGTAAACTTCATAATTTCTCTCTTTGTTCGTTCATTTTATCTTCAGCATTACCCCTGGCACCAGATTTTGAAGGCTTCTAATGCGTTTTGGTCAGCTTTTTCAATGCCCAATGCTTCCGATCCATAGAGTGCCACGCTCTATACGAATGTTTTCACCTACTGTTTCCTGGGTTGTATTCCTATCTTTTTCGAGCACAGAAGTTGTCCTTTTCCCATGAAGGCCTTCTTGGCTTGGGCTATTGTCCACTTTACGCCCGTTGTACTAATTTCGTAATGATATCCGTTGTGCTTCTTCCGTCTCACGCAATGGTACTTCCATGATAAGTGAGGGAATCTTCTTGCTTTGATTTCTCTCCTCTCAGGGTGACTCCTGCATTCATCTTCTCTCTTTCGCATACTAGGATTTTAGTATATTGAATGAGAAGCAGTAACTTTGTGATTCCACATTTATTTTAATAAATGTGGAATCACAAAGTTACTGCTTCTCATTCAATATGCTAAGCAAATTCCATAAAGTTACGCCTGAGACAACGGAGTTTAGGATTTTAGTCTTCGTCTTACTTATTTTCATGCTGTATTCTTGGGGAACTTGGTCCATGATGTTTTATGACCTTTAAAGATCCCCGTGATTTCCAGCTATGACTGCGATATCTTCTACGAAGCGGAGCATGTTTATTTATTCTCCATTAATCGTAGTCTAGGTCAGTCCAATTTGTTGTGCTTCTCTCATTGCCTCCTACAAGTGCACGTTGAACAGAGCTGGTAAGAGGTTGCACGCGATGAGAAGTACTACAATTGAAATGCTCCATACGAAATCCCCACAGAAAAAAATCCTTCATAGCTTGGGTCCAAACCTGGACCCCCCCAGAAATGAAGACAAAATGTCTTCTCAAATGTTGGTCGAGGCTTGACACATATATTTCTTAAAAACGACGATACAACCTGATAGTAAATGTATTATCTCGTGTTTGGAGGAAAATACGCTCATATATAGTCGCATTATTAAAAATTATATGCCATGTGCTGGATGTTGAAATTGCATTGAATCACAAAGAAACCAAACCGGTATGATGCATGTTTTTAACATGTGTCTATTGATATCACTAATGCGAGTACGTGCGTTCGTTTTCGAGGGAATGTCAACGTTAAATGTGAATAGAAATCCAAATGAAAGAAAGTACAACAACATAAAACTCATTCCAAAAAATGCGTATTTCCCTCTATTCTTTCTCATATATTTTCGCCATTCCATTCTCTATGTATAATTTCTCTGGCTCCGTGTCGATTTCCGCTCCAGCTTCTTCTATCCACAGTTAGCTGATCTCCTCTCCGAACCGTTAAAGAGTTCCGTGTCATTAACAAGTTCCATTATAAAATCTGCGCACGCTTTACTTTTTAACCCTTTAAGTGCGGCATGACGTGATATCACGTCATGGTTGCCTTTACGCTGGTGCTGATGACGTGTTATCACGTCACGGGTACCGTGATTTTTACAGCTTTCACCAGGGAACTTTCACTAGTCCCCCAAGTGAAAGCTGGATCACTCACGGTACCGTGATAGCACGTCATCGGCACCAGCATAAAGACAACCAAGGCGTGATATCACGTCATGCCGCACCCAAAGGATTAAGGGTGGAATGATTTATTTTGAGCAGTACGGCTCCGCTTCGATTATCTGGGTGGAACACCAAACGAACTAAAATAGGTGGAAATGGATAGTAATTATCCTATTTGTATATGCAACTAAAACAACACAAGATCATTGCACATTGCATATGAACACGTAATATCAGTCTGGCATTTTTTTATCATTTTGGCCTGTTCCTCGCGGCTGGAAGGTGTCGCAATTCTAATTCCAATTGTAAACTTTTCCGATGAAAGGTCAATTATATGCTTATCGTCTTATTCTACTCTCTCTATTCTTAGAAGAGAAAACTTCAAATGAAAGGCTAAACCGCGTATTCTGGAAGACAAATTCTGTTAACCCCTGTTTATAAATGATCGCTTGACATGTAGGTAAATAAAAAATATATAGTTGAAATCCTGAGCAATTTTGTTTCTAAAGATTTGGCACACAAGTGAATTCTTATAACTGGCGCGTTTCCATTAGCCAAGAAACTGACCTTAATTCCATTAGCGGAGGTATTTTCTTGATCAAGGCTTCACCCTTCACCGTCAATTATCTATTTTATCGTCACTGGGAAGATGATAATAGCATACAGTATGGACTTCACGCCGAATAATTTGAAACATTGTATTAACCCTCGTGAGAAATATTAACCCAGTTAATCGGACTGTGAAATTTTCTGGGTCATATTTAGTCACCGAAAAAGTTACCCGTCAAAGAAAGAGTACGATTATTTACACCCGGCTATAAAAACTAAGATTAGATTACTGAAAACAATTGTACAACGCTTGCAATCGATGCATTTTCGCTTACTCGACCTTCTAATGTTGTAATAAGGTCAATCAATAGTGTGGTCACCGACAAAGAATGTACTATTCTGTCCGCGAACGATCCGAATAATATATGCATCGGAGGTCAAGTTCATTTCCACGTGCCACGTAAAAGGGCCTAATAGGATTGCTAATGCCATAATAGGATTAATAAAAGTCCAACGAAGCCCGCATAAAACTGGCATTAGCGCATTATGAAGGTAGTTAAATACTGATATACTATTCATATACGATGAAAATGTCAGCCCAAGAGAGATAGAGTAATGTATATATACGTAATAATCTATCTAATAATAATAGCCAGAGACGCATTTATCAAAAAAAAAAAAAAATGCGTAGAAAAATGGATATTGGGCTTAGGAAAAGGTTATCAAAGTATTATATTAGGAACGTCTTACTCTATGGTCTCTATTTACAAATGTACTCATTCTGTTTAATGGCATAAGCGTAATGGAAATATTAAGCTTTTATTTCAATGAAATTCATATCGGTAGTAGATACCTTATATCCACGATTTTAATATTATCCAATGCTGTGCAAGTATTAAGTTAAGATCCATTTTTAAGGCATGCAATGAAGCATCTCCAGCTAATAGAGTCATCCGAGAAAGATGAATAACTTGAGGGCAATCGGGAGAATAATGAGGATATAGCCGAGGGAAAAGTAAAGAGGGAAGAGTAAAAATGTAAAGTTTGTGGGAAACATGGCCAAAGTATGTTGCAATGCAATAGTTTCTTTGCTCAATCATCTGCCTTCATTATGAATACGTACTATTAAAATGATAATTGTAAATACGAAGTATTCAGGCCTGCTGCGAATATGGCGGTGAAATATATTGAAATTGCCATGAGAAAAAAATCGGCCTGGATCGGCCTACCCAGGCTTTCTAATCCTCATGGTAATTTAGACGGAAGCCCTAGTAGTCCATCAAATATGGTAATGCAAGGGAGAATAACTTCAAGGAAGCCACAGCATATCCTATATCAGCGCTAAAGCCGCGCTTGACTCTGTATGCAAATAATTGCTTGTCCATATACAAGACCATTAAAAAATTGGGCACTCTACCCTTAAAAACCCACAATCTCCTAGTCACAATCTCCATAAATTACGAATTTTAATGCCTATTACACCTCCATCAAAGCTTACTTTGCACTTATTTTTAGAAGTGAAGGCCAATTTTGACTCCCATAGTAGATGCAATGCACTCACTTTTGACACTTGTTGACCTCGGTGAGTTGAATAATAACTTCTGCATTAGAGAAAAATTTGTGGATTCCTGGTCATATCAATTCACTTTCTTCATATCCTTAAAGCTTTTGCTAATACAAACATGAATGAATGAATACACTCCTACTCTCTTATGGTCAATCCAGGTGGGATTTCAAATCTCATGTCTGTAGGAGTTGAAAGATTACTCTCGAGTACTTGGGTAGGGGTTGAACTGGGCTTAATGAAGAGGAAATGGAAAACTTGGGCACCTCAGATTAATATTTTCCATCCTATCTTAATTCTCATCGTATTTTCCCCGTCGGCTAAAACCTCTATCTCGCCCATTATTCCAGAACTAAGTATGGTTGCAAGAAAAATCCGAAAAACGTACCATCAAAACATTATGACTCCAAGAAAAGTCAAATGGAAGAATATTTCCTAAATATTTACGTGATATACTACATAAATAACATACTTAAGCGAACAGAAATGCTTGTTCCCTAAAAAATAGTTTGATTGTGTAACCGTTACCAAGTTTTATTTGAAGAATTCAGTCCGACTAGGCTAGGTGTGAGCTTATATAACAACGCTATTATTTTTCCCTAATTTTCATGGGGGTACATTTCGTGAAAACTCCCAAAATATTGAAAACTTAGCGTCAGAGACTGGGCCCATTGCCAATTCCTAACTAAGCTTATTCTAAGAGGTACAATTATAATCAATTATTTCAGGTCAATTACTTTAAGCAAACGTATAATCTTCGTCAAACTCACGCAAGGTCAATGCAGGTGAGGGGGCACATCTGCCGTACTTGAAAGATTATTTCTCCGCTGCTCGAGTAGGATGAAACGGGTTAAATTGGAAGGTAGCAGAGGACTTGGGCTCTTCAGAATAATTTAGCCCAGACTAGAGTTTTCTACGCAGTTGGACACATCCTCTATCTCTCCAAATCCAAAGCTGATTCCGCGGTCCACTCAGTCCGTCTCTATCAGGTCATGAAATTCTCATGCGATACCAATTGACACACCCGTCATAGAAAGAATCATCTATGAGAGAAGCTACCCACGACGCTGGACAGAAATTTAGCTGAAATGGGGTTGAGGAGAGGAAAAAGAGGGCAAGGGAAAAGCTACTAGAGGGAGCGGAAAGTGGAAACAGGACGGGCAGGAAAGAGGAACGGGTATGAAACTACGACATGGCTTGGTGTACTCGAATGGTTGTAGTTTCGTGAAGGGGTATATCCACTTCCCAACATTATTTTTCCTTTATTTTAGAAATAAACGGCAAAGATCGATATGGGTAATCAAGTCAACGGTTACCAAATAGTATAAAATAAAACTATCACCTCAGCAAAACCGATAATAATGTAAAAACCTTTGATAACCTCACGGTCCACATTCTATCCACGTAAGAAAAATACAAAAATAAAAACCGAATTAATACAGAGCGTAAGCCACCTCTTTCCAAAGATTGCTAGAGGAAGAATAGTCTAGAGAAATAGTTCGAGAAACTAGAAGTTTTCAGAGAGACAAGCAGAATATAACTCATAATGATACATAAGGTAATACAGACGTAGAGGCCTTATACTTGTGATATACTGAACTAAAAGAAACCCTAAGCAAATTAGAATATGTTTTTGGTAAAGTACAACAGAAAAAGCTATGAATGGCATGATTCCAGCGAAGAAAATTGAAAAATAATCTCAATTGAGTATAGATGACATAGGATATTAAGTATGAAAAGAAGCAAAATGATTCACCGTGAAAGTTTGCCAGTATTAGGATAAAAAGCAGAGAGACAAATTCAATTTTCATAAAAGAACTGTAATTTGTATGAGTGAAATCAAAGATACGCAGCATTAATTCTCAAAATTGAGTTGAGTGATTGATGAGTATTGAAAAGACCAAGCGTCAAAATCATAAAGAGGCGGAATGTTTTATGGGATGTTATTTATGACGCAGAATACATGATGGATGTGTGAATTTTGATCTCTAAAGGAAATAACTCTCACTAGGGATTATGAGAATGCCATTTTAGGACGAAATGAACTTTGTAATAAGTAAATTTAATAGTTGATGAGCATTATGTTTAAGAATGCACACTCAAATGATTTGACCGTTATTCTGAAGAGGTACACAGAGCTTCAACACTAATTATACAATTCCGAGGTTACGAGGGCTCTAAGATAATTCTCCCTAATAATATATACTGTTGCTGTTTTGGTGGATGCATACAAATTAAAGCTGATAATTCTCTTTTGCAAAAATGCCGGGAAAAGCAATCGAATATTTCATTTTTTGAAAAATAAATTTTGCGGTCATAAAGCTGGCACATTAATCGTGCCACAAATCCCTATCGTAGAATGTTTAGAAATCCATTCCCATTCTCTCGTCGAAAGGAACGCACTCATATTGGTGGCGACAGTGATGATTTTAAATGACGTTTCAGTCTACTTTTTGGGTGATGAAAATGAGAAAATTGGCTGTAGGAAAATAAATGGTCAAGTTACGGTATAAAAACGTTTTTATACCACTGCGTGACTTAAATTCGCACTTAAGTCACGCTTTTCCGTGTCATAAGTAGCTTCAGTAGCCTATTATTACACTGCGCTGACGAAAATTTCATTATTACAAGAGTCTTTAGTTAAGTCACGCACGAGTAAATAACAACTATTGATTACCAGAAGCATAATTCATTAAAATCACAGTTCATATCACATGTTTTATTTATGCAACATAAAGGAAATTGAATCTTGACGAACTTAAATTATATCTAACAACTAAATCTATATCTGTTAACTTCTTATCCATAGACTCATTCCTTAGCATCCGTCCATACATCTTTATTAGTGATATTAGAATTGTTAAACATTAACTTTTGTGAACCACCCCTATTGTAGCATTATAATTATAATATACGAGAGACTTATCAATTTACATCTACTGCTTCTTGTACGTTTAAACCTGTATTTTGATCATAAAAATACTAGTTATCTTGGTTCAGGCGATATTACTCGTTGAATTTGGTAAGATTTAAAGGAAGTATTGACGATAGAGATCCTAGCAACGGCAACATTTTTATTTGGTTTATGTGATTGGACTCGATGAGTTTTATCAAATTTAAATGAAGGTTTGTATGTAAATTCACTTTGAAACATTCCATTATAGTTTTTATTATTCCAACATCGGTCCGACATACGAATTTATTTACAAACCATCGTAATGTTGGTCCACCAAGTGAAGCCTGAGAATTTATTATATAAATGTAGACGAAATTGAAACTGGGTTAACTGTATCTTCCATCATATCATAAACAACATTTGTAAATTGGATTGTTTACTTTAAATAATTCCAAAACTAGTTAGAAGATTGTATCACCATAGATCATCCATCAAATTCTCCCACGTATAATTAGACAATCTTATAGCTCTAATTCTCCCATCTATAGAATAATACTAACATAGCTCTAAAAATAACCTGGAAATGAAAGGTAAACAACGGTAACCATCTAGCGCTGATTGTAAATTTTGATTTCCTATACTCGCTCATCACTTTTTTTTCTGCTGAGGGCGGCGAATTTAAGTCACACGATCGATAATGTAGTATGCGATACTCATGACTTAAGTGGCTCTCACCACACGGTATGCTATCGCTAACTTCACGCTGTGTAATAATGAGACACGTACGTCAATAGTATCGGAATACATGATTTATGTTGTTCTCTTAGAGAACTTGGTGCAATTCTTTTATTGACCTTTGAAGATCATCGCGTTTAACTGCGATGACTGCGGTGTCGTCAGCGAAGCGGAACATGTTTATATTTCCATATAATGAGCCACGTAAGTCACTAGTTCGTAATATACTATTACTTATGGCTTGACAAGCACGGATACAATTTAAGCAATACGCAACAGAGTTTAGAGTAAGACCGTCATTTAAATGCCCTCTCATGGAAAGATATTACGTTCCTTATAGTTTTCAAAAGCGCTCTTTCTAGGTAAATGACAGAGGAAAATCATTGACGGTGGAAGCGCATACTTAGAATTACTGACAGACAATGCTGAGGGTATAGAATAATGAATTTTGTGTTGGCTGTGAAGTCACGTCATTATACTAAAATTTGTATGAACAGTCAAATGATTTGACCGATATTATGGAGAGTTTCATAGAGTTTCGACGCTATTACATGTTTTTTTATTAATGGTTTTTTAACAGTTACTATCTCTGATGAACTAGCAGATAATTGTTTAACTCCAAGTTGTACAAGCCAATTCCAAGACCGTAGAGTTAGAGGCTGGTGCTGGAAGATGAAAGTGAAGGGGACGAAGATGATATAGGACCGAAGATACTAAGATTTGAAGTGGAGAGGGCCATTTATGATCTCAGGGAGAAGAAAGCACTGGGCTGCGATAGAGTACCATCTGAAGCTTTGAAAGCATTAGGGAATACTGCAATATCTAGATTGACCAGTCTAGTCAGTAGGGTATGTGATTCGGGAATTTGGCCTGAAAATTTACTTAAGTCAGTGTTAGTTCCATTACCAAGGACGGGAAATGGTAAAGAATGTAAAGATTATAGGACGATTAGTTTTATTTGTCATTTCATCAAAGCTATGACAAGACTATTATTACGAAGAATAGAAAGGAAAATTGATGAAAATATGGGAGAAAACCAGTTCAGATTCAGAAAAGGTAAAGGAACACGAGATACAATAGGATGCCTAAGGATGATTGGCGAAAAAATGTTAGAGGTGAATCGGGATCTGTATATATGTTTTGTTGACTGGGAGAAGGCATTCACAGAGTAAACTGGGTTGTGCTACTGAGGATTCTCAAAAATATTGGCATTGACTGGTAGGATGGAAGATTAATAAAAGAGCTGTATACAAAACAGAAATTTGTGATAAGAGTAGGACATTATGAGATAATTGAGATAGATATTGGAAAAGAAGTCAGACAAGGATGTTACATGTCACCATCTCTCTTCAATATTTATGCTCAAGAGCTAACCAACAAAGCATTAGAAAAAGCAAGAGGTGTATTGGTAGGAGGAGAAAAAATTAAGGCAGTGAAGTATGCAGATGATCAAGCAGTACTGGCGGAATCAGAAGAGTAGCTACAGTACATGATGGAGAGTATTGCAAGAGTGGGGAAATAATACGGAATGAAAATAAATGTAGGAAAGACAAAAGTGTTGAGAGTAAGTAAGAATGAAGCAATCATTAATATATCCGTAGAAGGAAAAATGTTTGAGCAAGTGAAATCATTTCAGTAATTGGGAAGTTTAGTGACTGAGAATTAGAGCTGTACCCAGGAAGCAAGACAGAGGATAGCTATAGGTAATAAAGCATTTGAGAAGGTGAAAGAACTTCTGATAGCATTTAGCATTCCAATAGAACTGAGACAGAGATTTGATAAATGTTTTGTATGGAGTGCGGTGACTTACGGCAGCGAAACATGGACAGACAAAAAGAAAGATGACAAGTACTTAGAAAGTTTACAAATGTGGTTGTGGAGACAAATGCTTAAGGTAAAGTGGACAGATAGAATGAGAAATGAGAAAGTATTAATGACAATAGGAGAAGAAAGATAACTGCTGAGGGAAATAAAAAAGAGGAAGACAGCTTGGATGGGACATATATTACGCCAAAATTGTCTTTTTAGAAGAATTATTGAAGAAAAAATAGGTGGAAAGCGAGGAAGGGGAAGAAGAAGAATGGGAATGCTCGATGACATACAAAATGGCTGAAGTTACAGGCAAATGAAAGAAGATGCTCAGAACCGACTGCGATGGAGGGTATCCAGTTGAAACCTGTCAGAAGACAGATTCCACTAAGAAGAAGAGGTAGGATTAGCTCGTGAATTCCCCAAAACACTAGTATTTAGTTGTAATGCAAAATTTTTCAAAGCACGCACGTTTAATAAACATTTATTAGAAAAAGCACTCGTTATGGGCGATTTCGTGCGTTGGAGATAACTTTAAATACATTTTTCATAACAAGCTTCCAAACTAAGTAACGCCCCCTGCTATAGAATTTCATAAATAAATCGTTTTTTAACGTTCTATGACGTCAACCGAAACCAAACCGCCATTGCTCTCCGTTCATTCACAGGCCTTCTGGTAAATGCTATCATCTGAGCGCCTTTTTTTATCCCTTCTCTTCAACTTATTCTTGTCCTTCATTTTTCTACCCTGTGGACTCCATGATAAAATTTGTTTTGGTAATCTGTCATTCGTCATACGTCGTATGTGACCATACCACACAGTTTGTTTTTTTGATTGTCGGAGAGGTGGGACACCAATTTCTAACTCCTTTGTTCGTACAAATATGTTTAGTTAATTTGCCATTCAATTGGAGGGTGACGAATGTTCCGTTAAATAGGCTTTGGAGTATCTCAATTAATCTAATAGGAAAAACTCTCCCTACCTTAAACTTATTCTGAATATTCATTCGGAACTGGGTACTCAATACTAAAAAAAAACCCACACCGACGCAATAATTCTCTTCATTCCGATTGGGCTAATATTTTGATCTCGACCCAACCCCTGCGAGAGAGAGAGAGAGAGAGAGAGAGAGAGAGAGAGAGAGAGAGAGAGAGAGAGAGAGAGAGAGAGAGAAAGAGGAAAGTGCAAGAGCGGAAAGCATTGAGGGGTACAGCTCGCACGGCACTTCATATAAATTCGAGCGTGGTGGAGCGAGAGGTGTTGGGAAAAGATGGAGACAAAAAACGTTGGCGGCGAGAAAGGAGAGGGGAAGAGAAATGGTCCCGCATTGGTGCCCTCATGACCCCACCCGCAAATTTCATTTCCAGCGGCCCGCGTCGAAAAGCCTTCCAATCTTCTCTTCGTGTGTCCCCCGCCCCCAAACCCTCTTCGCTTATTTCTGGCCCTGGCACGAGCGGCCACTCCATTTTGATATCCTCTGCCATTCTATTCACTTTGAATCAGCAAGCACGCACACTGCCGCTTCTGGTACCTCGTGTTCTTTTTCTGTCCGTTCACTCTCTCGCTCTGTCTCTCCGCTCGATTAAAAAACTCTCAATTGGTTTTGTAACCTTGTAAACCTGTACCGGCTTTGCTATACTATCTCATCCTGCGAAACTTCTTCCCGAGGGATTATACGCCAAAGTTTGCATTGGATAGATAAAGGTTTCTCGGGTTTTCCACCGGGTGAGCAGGTCCATGGGGCCCAACGTTTCGGAGAACGACTTGTCCTCCATCATCAGGGTGTCAGCTTCCGACACCCTGACGATGGAGGACAAGGTTTTCCCGGCGTATGTGATAGATAAAGGTTTCTCGGGTTTTCCACCGGGTGAGCAGGTCCATGGGGCCCAACGTTTCGGAGAACGACTTGTCCTCCATCATCAGGGTGTCGGAAGCTGAAACGTTGGGCCCCATGGACCTGCTCACCCGGTGGAAAACCCGAGAAACCTTTATCTATCACATACGCCGGGAAAACCTGAGATCCTTCATTTGCATTGGATATCTTTCCTTAGGCATTCGAGTACATGCTCTCTCCACCTATTTTTGTACCCTTCTAGCCTATCAGTTAAAGGTTGAAAAACTAAGTCTTCTCTAATGGACGTATTTCTTATTTCATCAAACTTTGTACAGCCTTCTACTGCTCGACAAAATTTCACTTTTGATGACTCTAATTGCCTAATTCCTTTTTGGTTAACTGACCAATAATTTGAGCTCTACAACGCTGCATGAACTGCCGATACTTTCATTTGGGTTTATTTCCTAAGTTTTTACTCTAAGTTCTTCTTCCTAATCTGTGAATCCTAGACAATACCTTTTTTCGTATTGTCCCAAAAATTCTCCCTCTTCGCATATTTTTTTGAGCCTGGCACGAGCGGCCACTCCATTTCGACATCCCCTGCCATTCTATTCACTTTGACTCCGCACGCACGCACACTGCCGCTTCTGATACCTCGTGTTCTTTTTCTGCCCGCTCTCTTCCTCTCTCTCTGCTCGAATAAAAATAATCTCCATTGGTTTTGACCCTTTTCCCTCCCATTTTTCTCCGAGGCTCTCTCGCGGTAGTTCGTTTGCAAGCAAGCTGGTCGAAATGATTGAGAAAGATTCACTTTTTAATTTTCGTCCCTTATAAAATTGATACTTGGTCTTTAAAGAGTCTTATTCATTGAGAGTCGTAAGCGTGTCACGTATCGATTATTTGACGAATATATTCGTCGAAGAATACTTTTTCCAAGTCTGAGCATGCGACATAAGCGCTATTCCTGTTGGAATGACGAATTTTGTGAGGAAAATTTGTACCTATTTGCTAAAAATTGGAAAAATGAAATAAATCGGTGCCTTCTTTTTATTGCTATCTGATGTTTGAAAAAATGCGCTTCCAATGAAAGGCTTTTGGTAAAAAAACTCACGATAGATCGATTTATTAACTTAAGGCGAATAAAAACCTGCTGCCGTTACATACCCCTTAACTGCGCGTTAAATCATTAATATTTCCTAATTATGACTACTTTTGTCTTGTTTATGATGATTAAACGGCAGAGCAGAACATTAAGCTACAGCTTATCCTAAATTCAAGTGTTCGACATATTTTTGATCTTCGCAAAGTTTGAACACCTCTCCCCCTATTATAAAAAACTTGGTTGGTTGAATACCAGCTCACGTCTTAAATACCTGATTGGAACATTTCTTTTTTCTATCTTTGCCAGCAAAGAACCTACCTATCTAATTGATATATTTCCTAAAGAACTATGATATATTTCCTAAAAGAACTAAAAATCATGCAATAGTTACTAGAATAGATCCTAGTAAACTTCTATTTCCAACCCACCGAACCACTACCTTTCTCAATTCGTTTGTCGTGGCTGCCTCAAAACTCTGGAATTCTATTCCACTTGATTTGAGGAAATCTCATTCAATCTAAACTGTATAGAATTTATTCAATGAATGTTTTCCAGAATAGTTAAGCCTGTTCAGTATCAAATTCTCATTACCAATTTTTTTTCTAAACAAAAATTGCTATTACATACCATAATAATACATAAATAATAATAATACATAAATATCTATGCCTATCTCTGAATTCAATTGTATCACATGTACAGTTATTGTTTTTCACTGAGAGTAGTTGTTTTTGCCTTTCTCATTTACGCTATTAAGCTCCATTTATGTTCTGATTTGAACTAAATCATATGTTAATTACCTCGCTTCCATTTCATCGTATCGTATTGTTGCTCAAAGGGATCTGTTCCAGAGTATAATAAAGGTTTATTCTATTCTATTCTATGATATAATCTTTTTTTGACTTTCTCTTATTCCCGCTAAAAGTCAAGTCAGAGTTTTTTCAAGGGTAAGTTTATGGGATAAAGATGAAGCAAAGGGTTCAGTTGACGTGAGAGGATAGATGGCATTTTCTTATAGCTCCCGCATACGGAAATGATAAAACGGTATCTCCTACAGGACATTCCACCATGACTTCGAGAGTCGAAATACATGAGAAATCCCTTTTTCTGGCATATGCCGTTTAATTAACATTTACGACTAACGACTAATCTATGCCGCAGCTCGACAAAGAAGAAATTCTAAAATCGCAGATTAGGGGACAGATCAAGCTCTTTTCTCGACCGAGGCCAAAGACATGCAGACTGTGGTGCCAAATAAACTGAGCAATCGTATTTTTACTTCAGCATCTGCGGTTATTTGAGAATTAAATCAAAACAAGATGGCTTGGAGCATTAATTTTTTCCCATTTAGTTTCCTGAAAATAATGATTTCCAATATCAGTGATTCGTTAAAGAGTCAATCGGTAAAAGCCACTTATGCTGTTTGCGGCGTTATACACATCAAATTTGTAACATTGCGCGTAGCGTACCGTTATAAGAGTATGCCTGGTAAGGTTAGCGCATGCTTAGAGGAGAACGATCCCCAGTTACAAAGCGTTAAGGTCATTGCTGGTCATCACTGAGGGATGGACTTAGAAAAAATGTGTTAATAATAATTTTGCTCATTCCTGTTTTACCCCACGTATTTTGAAGTTAAATTGATGAAAAATTAGGTAGAAGGTCTACTACATCTACTCAAATGAATATAAATATAGATATTAGTGAGTAACGATCAAATACATCATACCTATTGAAAATAGAATAGATACAACATTTAAGGAAAAATTAAGGCTGACATCTTCTGGGCATTTATACAGAATTGATTACTACAGTTTATTAAAACTGATCCTCAAATACCAGTGGGAAAACAAGATGACAAATTGGGTCCAAAAAGTAAAAAATACTAAAAAATGGAAAATAAAAGAAGAAAAGACAGCAAAAAGAAATATTAGGGATAAAAAGTTAGAGATAGAGGAATTACAAGGTGGAGGAGAAAATAAGGGTGCAAAGTGGTTTAGTGAAAGAAAGAAGTCACAACAAAAGAGGAAAGAATAAGGTAGGAAAAGAAAAACTAAAGAAGGAATTGAAATGAAACACGAACTCTAGATGACCTTATCAAAGAGAAGAATGTGGAAAACGAGGATTTAGGAAATATAATTTGTCAAAAAGAGCAATAACACCTCATTGTATTCTAAGTTCAGAGACTTAAACTTCGCGGACGGTGGCGCTAAGCCTACTCTTTGGGCTGGTTTTTCTGGCATTACTTCTCCGGCGGTCTCGTGTCTTTTTGTTCCTTTAAAGCTCATCAAATCCACAGTGGAAAGGAAAGCCTCGGTAGCGAGTGAGGGTCTAGGATAATGATTTTTTTCCTTCGTGAAACTTTTGCGCTGTGTGCGTACATACTTGATTCCGTGAAAGAAATTTCTTCTTCTTTCTTAGATTAGGCTGCAAGCCTCTACCGGCTTCACTATACCATCTCATCCTCGGCTTTTCGACACTTCTTCTTCCCACGGACTTATTCTCCAAAGTCTGCATTGGATATCTTTCCTTAGGCATTCAAAGTATATGCTCTCTCCACCTAATTTTTGTACTTTTCTAACCAGTCTGTTACAGGTTGAATACCTAGGTCATCTCTAATGGATGTATTTCTAATTTCGTCAAACCTTGTACATCCTTTCACACCTCGAAGAATTTCATTTTTGATGACTCCAATTTCCATATCTCTCTTTGGTTTACTGACCAACATTTTGAGCCATGCAACACAGCATGAACTGCTGTTACTTTCCAAAATTTCATTTGGTTTCTTTCCACGGTTTTCCTCTAAGTTCTTCGTCTTGTCCCAGAAATCCTCCGGAGAATGTTAATTTTATTTTCGATATAGTTGTCCTCATGGTATGCTCTATCTCATCCAGAATGCCGAAAATGGGACACTTGCTCCATAGTTGGATCTTACATGATATTCTTTCGTCGTCATCGGGTTGTTTACATAGAATGCCGTAGTTTTGTTTTACTTCTTGATATTTCGTGGAAGTAACACCGCGATTATTCCTGGCAACCACCAAATTTGTTAGGTAGGACTATGTAGTGTTGAGGAATTTCTGAAGTCTTCACGGGTTTTCCACAAGGTCAGGATAATGATGGCGAAGTTGGCTATCGAAGGGTGGGTAGATCCTTACCTAATCTGATGGGAAATCCAAGAAGAATTCATTCAACTCTATGTTGTGTAACTTTGTGGTACTCCATGATCTATGAATTAATTGACAAACTTTTACAAATTCCACTCGATAAAGCATTTACACGACCCACTTTTCAACGTTCTGATTCAAGGACCTGATGGTGACGGACAAATGTTGAGATCAGGGTCGTGTACATTTTTTGACATGGTATTCAAAATATTTAGTTAATACATAATAATTCATTCAAATAAAGGAAATGTTTTCTTCGTGCTGATCAAATATAAATAAATAATATTTAAGTGTTTTTTTAGGCGGATGTACTTTAATTCTTCCGTGGAACATCTTCGGCTAGAACAAATTAATTCTTCCTCTCTCCTTTCATATGCCTTCATCATCCTCTTTATTCTTTCCTATTATTAAAATTTGTTAGTATACACGTCAGAATTCAGTCATGCCATAGACCGGGAAAGTAGCTTATCTTTAAAATAGAGATGTTTTCTTCGTGT
Source organism: Ceriagrion tenellum (assembly GCA_963169105.1). Classification (NCBI taxonomy): domain Eukaryota; kingdom Metazoa; phylum Arthropoda; class Insecta; order Odonata; family Coenagrionidae; genus Ceriagrion; species Ceriagrion tenellum. Next base: position 100,432,054 of record OY720635.1, read on the forward strand.
CGATCTAATATAAATAAAGGATGTTTAAATGTTTTTAAGGCGGATCTACTTTAACTCTTCCGTGGAATAGAGGAGGGCCAATGGCAAATGAACGTGACCGAAAGAACGGGTCCAGGGATTGCACGGAAGGACCGAGGACCGACTTCTACGGAACGACCGTTCCTTTCGGTCCATCATTACTTTCCCTCCTTCGCTCCCATTTTTTAGAGATAGGATGTTCTTTATACTACCCCAAAATTCATCTGCTCATGCTACCGGCGTAATTAGCTGTACATTTTTTTCTTTATATAAATTTAACAACAAAGTGGTACCACTTTGTTGTATTTAAATACAACCACTTTGTTGTATGGTAGAGAAATATGGGTATGTCAGGATAGACATAGGAGTAGAATAAACGCCGTGGGTATGAGCTATCTGAGGAGTATTTGCGGAAAAATAGGATGAATAGGGTCAGAAATGAGTGGATAGGGTCAGAAATGAGTGGATAATAAATGAATGTGGATTAGATGCTCCGGTAATGGACATATGAAAGGAGTGTGCTTCGTTGGTTTGGCCATGTTGAGAGAATGGATGAGAGTCGAATAACGAAACAGATATATAAGAGTGAAATGAATGGTGCGAGAGGTAGAGGTCGGTCGAGAAAGTTGTGGTTGAATGTGTTTGAGGAAATTCTTGAGAGGAGGTATATTAGAAGTCTAAAAAACAAGAGGGCGTGTATGAAGCAGTGCATGGGGGAAAATGAGGCAAAAGAGGTTTTGCAAGAATAGGTCAGTATGGAGGAAATTATTGAAGCAGAGTTAGATGTACAAATATCTATTTATGAGTGAAGCTTTTTGAGTGTGCCTACCCCGCAAGGGAACGGCGTGATTGGTATGTATGTATGAATAAGTTAAATATATTTACGAAGCCATGTAAAAGTTAAAAATATTACCTCCCTTCCTTTATTTCATCCAACCTTCTAAAAATGCTTTCATTACGGTATACTAAGCATTTCTAGGTTAATTTGCATTCTTTAAACACCAAGAACGTGTTAAAAATAAAAATACACAATCACCATTAAAACAAGGAACGGTGAAAGAGTGAAAAGGAACGGGTCCTAAAAATGACCGGCCCAGAGTGAACGAGTTCCCAAAAATGAACGGGTTTGCCCATCTCTACCGTGGAACATCTTCGGCTTGAACAAATTAATTCTTCCTCTCTCCATTCGCATTACTTCATCTTCCCTCTTCACACGGATGTTTCTCTTCCATCCCCTATCCTCAGCTAGGCTCTAGCGGTGCACCCTCCAAACTCGATTACAATCATCACTCTTCAACGGCTTGTATTATTATCCGCCGTCATAAATAAAAAAAAGGGACTTGAGAGGGTTCCTTTAGTTCCTCCCCATCGTCCAATTTTTTATTACGCCGATCCTGCCCTCTCCCCCACCCTCGAATGAAAAAGCATTTATCACATCATCTCTTCGACCGCCCCGGGCCGCGGAAAAGAAAAAAAATCGTACGGTACTCTCTCACTCTCTCTCGAATCCGAAAATAAAAGAATCCCTTCGATTGCCTCCGTATTACTTTTTTGTTCTATTGACAGGTACAATGGTAGTGGCCATGACACCGTGACGGGCTGAATGGTCCTTCATTTTTCCTCCTTGGCGTGAATTGAGGTATCCTCCGTCTTTTTTTCCCTCTCTCTTCTTTTCTGGCATTCCTCGTTTCACTCTCGCACAAAAGGAGCATTCCGAAGTGGAAAGCGAGCCGGGTTTGGATCGGAATTTGAAAACTTTCCCCTCCTTTGACTGGGGACACGAAAGATAGAGAGAGGGAGAGAGAGAGAGAGAGAGAGAGGGACGGGGAGAGATATTTCAAAATGCAGGAAATGAATTTGACCATCAGGTCTAGAGAATATTGGAATGAACCATATTCAGAATTTAGATGGGCCTTGAATTTGCGGGAATTTGGGCGCGCGCCTGCAACGACAGGGCGCCGCTAATATCTAAGAGGCGAAATCATACGAGAGAATTTTATGCGGCGAGAGAGTTTTATTTCTACAGTGATATTAAACTTGAATTAATCTCGACATGTTTAAATAAATATAAAGTGATCGATAAGTCGATAGATATTGGATTAAATTCGATAAATATTCAACTTAATAAGTCAACTCAATAATTCGATAAATATTCAACTTAAAAGGCCTGAAATTTAAATTTGCCGGAACTATTTAAAATATTTCTATTTAACTATATCTTAAAGTTCTTTTTTATACATGGGACCAAAATTATATAATCAATTATCAAACAAAATAAGAGAGGTAACAAATTGTAATAATTTCCGTAGATTAGATAAATAATGGTTTATGTCTTGCTACGATAACGAAACTGCGCTTTGATGAGATTACTTGTTTAACTTCCTGCCAAAGTCAAAGCTGTTTGACTGTAAAAAAAATTTTGTCTTTCTGTTAAAAAAATTATTTCCTCACGCTCATGTATTTATTTGTATCGTGTATTTCATATTTTTAAATGTTTTATTCAGAAATCCATGTTAAATAAAACTGACGGTACCCTAAAAACAGGCCTATTGCCTAGTAGGGTAGGTACCTAACTTTCGAATTGGTAAATGAATGTATCAATGTATCTGTTTCGGGAAGAATAAATTATTATTATTATTTAGTTCGGTTCATTGAATCCAATATTAAAGAAAAACTTACTTTTTTGTCTTTCATCACTTTGTATATTCTTTCGTGAGGACAGTTTACACGATTTGGCGATATTCTCAATGCACTCAAAATAGTTTAGTGAGAATATTATTCTCATGGTATTTTGCACTTGATTTTTGTACATTCCACACACCTAATGATGATTGGGCGAGCATAGCCTCGAAAACGGTCGACATGCCCAGAATGTAGAAAACAGGAAGCGTAATTCTATTGATATTACTGTCTCGATTCCACGAAAAGTATTTACTAACGCTGATTCAAAATCGTAGGTAATTTGCAAGGACGCATACTAAGCTCGAAATTTGCCAATTTTACACAGCTAAAATAAAAAATAATCAATTTAGCCTAACGTTATGAAATAACTATCAAACCGTTACACTGGTAAATAGAACAACCCAGAGACAGATTTAAAGAACCGGTTACATGCTTTTACATAGTCTGACTTATTTGCTATAAAAACAATTGAGGAAGAGGAAGTTTATCTAAAGATTCTGAACAAGGCTTGAAATCATATGTGCAGCACTTTTTCAGTCATCCAAAGTTAGCCAACGATGATTATTTTTCTATTATACGGAACTACCTGACCACATTTAATGAACACAAACCTCTGAATAAATTGGTGTAGGCTTTTTTTTAGAATATCCCATTTTCTCCAGGTTCGGCGTTTACTCAGATGATTTGTTTTTGATTGAGATGGGTCCATATCTTCCTCTGTGTCACTAAAAATGGTTTCCACGATGTCTTGAAACCCAAAATTCCATTAAGTTGGGTCAGAGAGAGTTAGGAGGCAGATTTGAATCACAGAACTCTCCACAGAATCCAGAATTTCTTCGTAGAAGTAAAACTCCTGATATCACTTGCGTGCTAATATATAGACCATTCACTTCAGAAAATCTATTTATTTCGCAAAATTGTTTGGTAATTTAATGACCACAGCCCATTGTTTCTAAATCAAATACAGTAATGATCCGTCAGTAAGTGCTCTTTGGGAGGTTTTAATATTTGAAATTTCCCAGTCGAAAAAGGAACTGATGTTGAAATAAGGTGATTTTAGTTAGCCTCTTTCTAATAACTTAACATTTTTCCGTTACTTTGCATCTATTTACCTCCAACCATTTCACTTCATATACCTGCCATTACCGCTCATTCTTTCCTCGGTCAACTTGTTTATTATAGTTCATATACACGGTCCAGTACCCTATTTCCTTTGTAGTATTCTCAAAGTGTAAGGATCGAAATTAGTTTTTAATTGATCCAAAATTTAAATTCCCTTAACTCATTCACAGCGCGAAATGTATTCTGGAACGACAAGGAACGTAAAATTAAATCAAAGGTGGACGTGGGAACTACTGAGATGGCTGACCTATTAGAAAAAATAATTACCTGGAGACGCATTTAATTCGCGAAAATTCGCAAAAAAAGCATTTCGTTTTCTTTTTCAATGCTCGCAAAATTGACCCGACTGAACAATCCAAGAAGAACTCGTACCCTCGCGAATATGAAGGAGGACCTAATATAGAGGCGACTCACTTCGTTTTTTAAAAGGGAACTCCTTAGCACCGTAAAAACCCATTTGCTCCGCGCCCGAAAATCCGTCAGAGGCCAAAATCCACGACGAAATTCGTTCCAACAGCGCGTTATCTCGATGTGCTGAGGCGCCCTTAAAACCTTTCAGCGCAAGACCGGCAGTTTACACGTGTTTGTGTCTGAGCGTATGAGTGCCCCTCTCATTCCTACGTCGTGGGGGAATTGTGGGAGCCGAAGAGGAGCGGAGCGGTGTTGAAGCGAGGACTGGAGCAGGTTTGAGGGACAAGAGCGAGTTGGGAGAGAACATCAGCGATCCCATTCCGAGCCAACAGATGTAAAATCAATTTGGGAAACCCTCTTCCTCCTACCCGGCGGCGCCTCCACCGTTTCTCCAAAGGAGAGGGCTGCTGAAAACTGGCCGAGGTGAAAAAAATAGGGGCGGGAACAGCCGCGTTGAACTCGAAGTAAGCTGACGGGACGGGTTTGGAAGAGGAGCTGGGTAAAGGGAAATGCGGAGACAGGTTAAGCAGACAAATGAATACACTTGCCGATTGAAAAACACATGTCATGAGATAGGTACGATGGCGCACTGACATGAACAAAGATGGATAGGTTCATTACTGTAGCTTTAAAGTATTTACTACCCTTATAATTTTATGGTTAAAAGATATCAGATGTGCTCAAGAAAGAGAGGACTAAAAACTTGAAAACAGTACGAGAAAAGATTCTAGTGGAGCGCGGCACTCTTCAAATCGGTAGCATGGGCCATTGGAAAAGCAGACCAGAGTAGACAAGAGGCCTTAAAAACCTGGTGTGGAGGAGGATCTTGAGGAACAAATGAACTAAAAAATACGAAATGAAATTTACAGAAGAGAAAGAACCTTATTAAACACTATACGGAAAAGATGAACCAAATAGATTGACACCTCCTGAGGAAATAGGATTTAAAAAGAGCGTAACTGAAGGAAAAAATTCTCCAGAAGATGACCCAGGAATAAGTTCAAGGACCAAATAAAGAGGAAATTACATAGGAAGGGCTACCAGGAACTTAGGGACATAGTATTACATAGGGGAAGGTAGAAGGCTGCAGTCAGCCAATCTTACGTCTTAAAGACTAATAATGAATGAGGTGGATTGAGGCATAATGTGATGATGATAGTTTCATAGTTTTCAGATTTCATCATTGCCATTAGCCATCACTGGTATTATGTATTGCTTGATAAATAAAACGTCAGCCGATATGTACTGTGATTTTAAGTTTCACTTGACGAAACTCCTTCATGAATAATAATTAAATAGAAATAAACTCTGCTATAAAATGAGATATAATGAAATAACCGGCAAAGTAAGGAAATATATCGGTGATAAAAATAAGATAACCGGCTATATAAGAAAACACATCTGTGCTAATAATGATTAGTAAGTAAATCAAATATTATAACAAATATTTCCTGTCCTTATTTTGAGTCTATCCATCGGTAATCTGAAAATAATTAAATCGTGGTCATCTTTAGCATTGCCTCTTCATATTTATCCATTTATACAACATAAAATTACTCTTTAATTGTTCATATTTATCCCCTCACACAGACAGTAATAAATATTCCTGTTCTACTCCTTCTTTCTACTCCTTCTTTCAACTCACTTATATTAACTTCCTCACCTCTACAACTCTTACCAACATGTCAACGCTCCAAGTATCTCTCCTCCGTCCAATTTGCAGCATCCTCAAAAAATGAGGGCGATAAAGACGATTTTATTCCTCCATGGGATTATTATCAGACGGAATAGTATTTGCTTTATTAGTATCTATTCATAAAATTTGAACTGAGAGTGTGAAGAAATACTGGTAGAAATTGGGATTCCACAACGAAAATTTATTATTAAACAATATAAAATTAAACCGTATTGCTAGTTTTCGGGCGAAAAAAATGGATGGGAATCGCCATGCTACATCCGCTCGTTAGTCTCCTATAGCGCAGTAATGTGTGATAACACAGTATGTCTGATGCATTGAAAAGCTGAGCATTACGTTGAAAAGAATTTCGTCAATTTTACTGTAGGATGGGTCTCTATAACGACGATAAAAGCTAAGAAATGCATTTTAGAATGTTGCAAGGACTTAAGCCTAATTTTTTAATTAAGCATTCTAGAGGCTCTATGCTCCAATAAGTATACTCTTAGGAAAATACTTGGAAATTGCTCCAATGAAGCGAAAAAGAAATTAAATCTATTACAACGGAGGTAAGAGTGCAAAAGATGCATTGAAAATTTTCGAATTCGCGTTTATGCACAATCTTGAGATCCCTCAACCCACGATGTGTTTCGACCCACGAGGATTTTAGAAAGAGAAATCTTCTCCAACCCTGGAATTTTAACATAGGATTTTGGAATGGAGCACCACTGCCAACTAACACCAATCACATCTCCGAAAGAATGGCGATAAATATAAAACGAAAGGATAAGGAAGGGACACAAGCAGGGAAAGGAAAATAGGAAAGAGAGGGATTACCGAGAGAAAGCCGAGGATAATGCTCTTCATTTTCCACCTCCCCAGAGCGAAGATCCCTCGAATCCGGCATTATAAGTGTGAAGTGGGCTTAGAAGGCAGACGAGGGATGTCGTCGGGAGAGAAATATTTGGAGAGGTCAGAAGGACCCACCACTATCCGATAACACTAGTCTGACGCGCGGTGTTCATCCACGGGACCGCCGATAAAAAAATATGCGAAGAGGGCATGCGGAATCAAAATACTGGTTGGAAAAAAAATGGAGTCACGGTGGACCGCATTAGAGCCAATCTGGACTCCTACGCGAGTTAAAAAAAGGGAATTGAGGATGACCTCTACACAGAGGAAGGGTATGAGGTGAACTCTAAGGCCTTGAGTACATATAAAAGCGAGGAGAAACGACTGAAGAGGGCTGAAACCTGGAGAGTAAGAGAGGTGCAAATACGTTAGAAGAAAATGAGGCTGACGCATTTGTAAACCCAATAGCAAGATGAGAAGGATCAAGTATTTCCCAAACATGAACTGTAAGTGACGTCTGCTCGGGCCCTTCATTGTATCAAACTCTGTCCTGATGACGATAATTCGTCATCGAAACGTCAGCAAAAATGCAGACTCTGACCGAGTGGAGAACATTCACAAACTTCATCTCTGCCAGGCACCATTTTTCAATGGAATTATTGTCTGATGGAACAGTGTTGGTGTTATAAGAATCTATTCATAAAAAATGAACTGAGAGTGCGAAGAAAGACTGGTAACATTGGGGATTTCACAATAAAAATTTATTTTTGCATAATAGGAAATAAAACCATATTGATGGTTTTTGGGTGAAAAAATGGATGGAAATCGCCATGCTATATCCGCTCGTTAGTCTCCTTCAGCGCATTAATATATAATAATACACGACCGACGTATTGAAAAGCTCTGCATTACGTTAAAAAGAATTCCGTCAATTGTACCGTACGATGGGTCTGTGTAACGACAGTAAAAGCTAAGAAATGTATTTTTAGCACGTTGCAAGGACCAAAGCCTAATTTCTTAATTACAAGGCTAAAGCATTCTAGAGGTTCAAATCTCCAAAAAAAGTAATTTTTTAGGAACATACCTCGATATTGCCTCACTGAAGCGAAAATGAAATTAAATCACGAGTGGAGAATATTTATAGACTTCATCTCTGTCAGGCGCTATTTTTCAATAAAATTTTTAAAAATAAATGTGTTTTTAAACAGATATTTAATATATGTAATATTAAACAGATAACTGATAGTTAAACAGATTTTTAATATGCATACAAATAAATTTCCAATTATTGCATTGACAAATGATAAGGTACGAGGTCACTCGCACGGATGTATTTTTGTAGTTATATAACGACTATGTTGGGTTTATCCACGGCGACAGTGGCTTTTCAAGCACAACTATCGTTTCTTGTACTACAACGCAGACTTGAGGAGTGAACATCTAGTTCGCATAAACCCCATCTCGAAATTCATCTTAAATGAAGATGGCCTGGCGGTGTACCTGTTTTTTTTTGCGTCGCATTATGACCATTTTTGAATATGCTAATGAATGTAATGTAATATGATGTTGTTATAAAATAAAAACATTGGAACAACACACCTGACCGGCAATTGAGAGATCTGGGTTCGAATCCTGGTCAAGTGAAATAATTTTTTCATGGCAAATTTCAACCCTTGGTGTTAACAGAAATAATTGGCCTCACTATGTATTTAAGGTAGACGAAATATCATTTCACCAAGAAATCAATAAATTTGATCTCTTTTTAAAGGAAAATATATCACCCTTCTAATGCAACCAAAAATTTAACCCCTTACCACATTACTTTCCGAGTTATTTGCCAGAAAATACCAGCCCATTTACATGGAAAATGGTACGTGCATGCACTCCCGGGAGACCTTATATTAAAAATGAGGCATTTCTAACACCTAGAAATCAAAAACCAAAACAAAAAATTCTAAAACCAAAAAATCAACAGTGAGTAGTTTGTATGTTTTCTCAACTATTTTTGAAAATTAATCATATTGTCACCGCAGTAAATTCTTCGAGATCACAATAAACCTTCCGTTTTGATGGGGCTCCAAACGTACCGCGTGAAAAAAATGAGCTAAGTTAAAGGTCTATTTAGATATTTTCATTTGACTACTTACAATTTCTGTCATGTAATATTATATTATTGCACAATTGATAATGCAATATTTTATTCGTGTGTTTCACAGCTGGTGAAATTAAAACTTATACTTCGAATATGGTCTCTATTAAGATTAGGGTACTATCTCGCTCACACTACCTTAAGAAAAAAATGCGCTCTTTTGTAAAACGCCGAGCGGTGGCGTCATTTTTTGGCGAAGTAAGTATAAACCACGACCACGGAAAGGCTAAGAACAAATGAGAGTGGACAGAAAATACGCGAACTACGCCGGCAAAAGTATACTATTTCCCATTCGCTCGAGGAAATCGTATGGTACGCCGAGATTAAGACGAAAGTGCAACACACTTCAATGACGGGTTGAGCAGCTGGGGACTTAAAGAAAAGATTATTTTACGGCGCTTAGCAGAAATAATCGAAAGGGGATGAAAACGAAATAATGGAGAGCATTGAAACAACTAATAACCATTAAATGACGGGAAGGACAAAAACACTCAAGCATTAAAGGAAAGGAGCTGAGATATACCGCTTGCAATGAACTCATAAGAAAATAAACGACTGGGATGTTAATACGTTTCGATAGCGCGGAAAGTCTCTCATAAAACTTGATGATTTCTCCCAGGTGTAATCGAGATATAAACGCCAATTAATTCAAATTTTAATCAACTACGTCGTAAATTCGGAAATATAATCGACTTCGAAATGAGTCGCGTGAAATAATCTTCACAGGCAACACAGACTGAGATGGACTTCTAACTCACGACCTGCTCTATTCTCTTATGGCAATGGAGTGTTTTGGAGATATCTGATCGATCGGAAAACCTGAATTAAAGTTATGACGTGCGATGTTTACCTTAAGAGTTTCAAGATGGGTAAGCATAAAGAAATCATAAACTTCAACGGTAACCATAACGTGAATTTCACAAGGATGGTAAAATAAAATTGGAAATAGTTATGTAACGAAATATTTAGCAGCATGTCTTTTCACGGTAGGTATTACTATTCAGAACAGTAAATACTAAATAACGGCTTGACTTTCAATAATATTTTAATTGTTTCAACGAATAGCCATTTGAACAAAAATAACACAAAGCCGATTGAAAAAAAATTACTTTAGGACAATTTCAATCATTAAAGGTAGCTGAATGCCTCTAAATGTAATCATTTACATTAAAATAAAATTTGAAAACTAGGCAAAAGAGGATCAGACTTAAATAACCAGAGCATGGGCTTACGGAGTATTAAAATATTAGTCCGAATTAAAGTCATTATATTTGACATCCCAGAGCAAATATACATTCACATGCTAATTACCAGTCAATAAACATTAAAAATGAATATCCATAAACAATAAAGCAGAAAGGGCTAGTAATCAAAAGATACAGAAAAACGAAAACATCGTCCCGTTGAATTTCGCATCTCTCTCCGGCTGAGCGAATGCAATAACAAAATTACTCTCGTAAAAGTTACATTAACATCTGCGACCGAATTAACACGACGTTGGGAATTCACACAAATATGAGAATGGGTAATCTTGTTTGGGGAGGACATTCGTCGCGCAAACTCACAACATCGCGCAAAAGCTCTCCTGGCGCTGCGCAGTGGACAATTTAGGCAAATGGGCTTCGGAAATTTCAAATCCTCTAAAAAAGGGAAGATAGGCTGTACAGAGCGCAGGATCGGCAAAAAAACTCTACCCAATAGCCCAACCCAACTCTACCCAACAAAATTGCTTCGAGAAGTAAGACGACTCGCCACTGCCCGCCATCCCGTTTCGACTCGTTTCACAACAAGACCTACACCTTGAGTCCCTGGTAAAGTATTACCAATGGGCGATTTCAAACACTAGCCCATTAGGATTGCATGTCTTTATATAACTTTTCCTCTCACAGGAAATACTAAATTCCTACTCTACTCCCTGCCACACTTTCTTGCTGTCATCTTCTGTTGTCCTCCGTCCTTTCCCTATACCCCTACCACTTCCGGTTTCCCTCCTAGCCGCGTACATTTGTGCCAAGTATTTTTACGAAATATATTGGAGGGCTGAGGGCCACATTAGGTGGGACTGTGGGCAGAGTTTCTCTGTAGAAAAATTTCACAAGCATTGAAGACGGGAAGTGGTCGGAAATCGTAAAAAGCAGAACAGGACAGGAGAAGTCCAAAATTGCTTTTCAGAGGTAAAAAGTTGAAACTTGGCACAAGTACTCAGAGTTGATTGTTGATTATGGAATGGTTAGCCATTTGCCTCAGGTCTAAGCCGTTACTTACATTAGGAGGCTCAAACATGAAATAGTTTTCAAGAAAACGCCTGTTTTAATTGTTTTTCGAAAATCTTAAAAGTTATGAAGATGGTGAAGCAGAGGAAAGGCTGAAGGAACTTTTACGACATAAATCAACATGGTTCTTTATCTGTACTATGCCTAACTTTCAGATATTCAGAGTTTCGACATCCAACGTCATTTTTAGGTTCAGGTTCAACGTCACCTGAAGATGACGTTCGATGTCGAAACCCGGGTCGTTCCAAGTAAAGATAGGCGGGATCAATAAGTTAAGAGTTATCATTATAATGTTAACAAATTGCACCAAGTGACGCCCGAAACTACCAATACAGACTGTGTTGGTTTGTTGAAGTTTTGTGCACCTTGACTCGTCGACTTCGCCGTTTTCAAGCTATACACGTTGTCATGGATTAACAAAGGTCTATGCTAAAGATATTGCGTACTTTCATGTCACAAAAATATGTCCATATTATGGTACAAATAAATTCAAATAATGCTAAACCTAAACGTTACCATGGTTAGAGAAATGTGAAGTAGCCGATTAGCGATTTTGCAGCGAATGTAAGACGGTATTCTTGTACCCATCAATCATTAAAACTTCGACATACTTTCTTCATTCACTTGTAATGTGAGAAATTTATTTTTCCGTAAAATTTCCTTGTTGCCTCTTTGTCTGACTTTTCTGATTTGTCATATTTTGGTCATCCTAAGGTACCAGCGCGAGGTACTATTCAATTTATCTTACGGTGGTAGAACACTAAAATACCGTTAGATACTTTTTGTCTCTCCACCGAATTTGGGAGAAGGAGAGAATGCTTTCCTCTTTGGGGAATTTCGGTAACTTTCCGTCATCATTCTTCTATGAAGGATATTGCATCGGTCATTGTGGAGGGTACTGCGGAAGGAAACGGTAGACCTCCACAGTATTTTGTCAACCGTACCGACATGTCGGAAGTCCCGAGGGAGCGCTTTCGTCGCAGATCCTGCAGATCCGCCTCATTCATCAACCAAGAGTGCGGGTGCGTCCACGAAGCCACCTGAATCCTCAATGCAATGGATGAGGCGCAGGGGCATCAATCATGGTAAGAACTAACCAAGGCTAGAGGAGAGGAAAGGAACGGAAAAGAGACCGAATTTACCTGACGCTTGCCGTGAAATAATGGCATCGTAAAATGATCAACGGCTGTGGTTGATATCTGAATTTGATGAAGGGTGGGATGCATCAATTGGACGGAAAATAAAAAAATGGATAATCAGTTTGACATGTATGGTAATCAACATCTACATCTACATACTACCCTGCTAGCCGCCACATGGGCATAGTGTCTCAGGGTGTTAGAACACCAACCGTGAAAAGATGTAAGGTTTTGGGAGGTGAAATTGTGGCGTGTTTCATGGGAGTGTATTTAGTGGAGCTCAGTTTGTATTGTGGTCGCTTATGGTGCAAGGAAAGAACGAGTTTTTGTACCTACCTGCTCAGCAATGTATCTCTCTTATTTTATCGCTTCTGTCAGACCTAGAGATGTAATTAAGCGTCATGATAATATTCTCTGTGTCGCTATGAAACGCACCGGTTCTGGATTTCTCAAGCAAGCTAAGCCTAGCGTATAGTCTCCGTGTCTCTAGGGGCTCCCATCTTAAACCCTCTACAAGTTATGAAATACTATATGTTAGTTCGTAGCAGTTTTAACGTAGCGCGCAGCTTTTCTCTGTATTTTATTCCTTTTTTTGTTAAATCTTTATGACCTGGGTCCAAAATGCTCGCAACGTATTCAAAGTGTGGCCTAATCAGAGCGAAGTTGCATCTCTCTTTTTCCTTTTAGTCCGAGGACCATCCTATTATACGCCAAATATTGCGATTAAAACAGAAAAGTGTGAATGGTGGATGTATATCCATGTACGTCTCAAACTCAAAAAGTAGCCTAACATATTGTGAACGTCAACCAAAGAAGCCAGGTACACAAATCAAGGTCTGGTAGACAGAACTAATGGGTGTTAATTTTATGCCAAAATATATAGACTACTAAGCGAATTCTATGAGTCAAATCACTTGATTGTGGCGTACGTTGTGGAACAACGAAAAGGAATCTCATAATAAAAACGGTATACAGTCTTCTTCTTCTTCCTTCCAGAGTTAGGCTTTCAGCCTGTTCCGGCTTCACATCACCATCTCAACCCTGGCCTCCCAACACTCCTTTTCCCTAATGGCTTATATTCCAAAGCCTGCTTTGGAAACCTCTCTTTGGGCATTCACTGTACATGCTCTTTCCACTTATTTTTGTACTCCAACCTATCTGAGATCGCCTGTACACCTAGTTCCTCTCTTATAGATGTACTCCTTAATTTATCTCTTCTTGTACACCCCTTCACTGCTCGAAGAAATTTCATTTCAGATGACTCTATTTGTTTAAGCTATTTTTGTTTTGTTGCGCTACATTCTGACCCATACAACATTGTAGGGACTGCCATCACCTCATAGAACTTAATTTGGGTCTCTTTTCTTGTTTTGCCTTTTAAAGTTCTTCTTATTCTTGTTCCCACTTATCCTCTGAAAATTTTTTATTTTATTTCTGATGTCTTTATCATCTTCATAAGTTATATCACATCCTAAGTATTGGAAGTGGGATACCTGTTCGAGTATTTTATCATCCATAACAATTTTTGTTCTTATTGGATTGTTTCCTAAGAATGCCATTGTTTTTGTTTTTGCTATTGAAATTTTTAGGTTATATATTTTACTCACTTGATGTAATTTTTGTACCGCCATTTGTAATTTATCTTCTCTATCTTGAATAATAACCTGGTCGTCAGCAAATAGCAATGTGATTAAATTCCCAATTAAATTAAATTAAATCCCAAATTAAAGGTCCCAATTCTATGGCTGAGGCCACGGTATACAGTTCCACTATATTTTAATACTCTCTACCGGTTTCGACTTCTGTAGCGTCATTTTCTTGTTTTTCTTGAAAAATGACGCTATATACATCAAAATTAGTGGACAGCATAAAAACATAGTAAAAATGTACATCGTTTTTACTGTGAGTTAAATTCTACGAGTGTAATGTGTTAGCAAAATAGATTTTCATGCCAAAGTAATGAAAATAATTCCACAGCTAGCTAAGTCGATATTTTAGTGTGCTGGAAAGGGATGATATTTATATACCCGTGCATTCGCGAACGACCCACCTCAAATCGATGAACAGCATCCATCAACCATCTTTTTCGAAAAATTTCTTTCAGCTCCAATATTCCTCTTGCAGTTTCAAAGCAGTCTCAAACAAGTTAGAGCTGTTTGGGAAAGCCATCATTTAGTGAAGAATGCCATACTGATTTTATAATCTTACGTAAAAATAACGAAAACTAACTTAGAATGAATTTAGAGGGAATTAAGAGCGTATAACCATAGGAAATAACTACGGAGATGTGATTCCTGGTATATATATTAATAACCTTCCTTGCTGATTATTTCATAAATCGATGCATACATCATATATTGGAACCTGGACTCCCGGGACTGTATCGAATTTTAATTATGGTAGTGCATACTGATGTTGAAAATACCAAACTGAAGCCATCAGGAATGTTGCATTGTAAAGAAAATTTTGAAAACAACACAGAAAATCAAACTAGATAATGGTAATCCGAAAAATATCTTATTTTCATTTACATAATAAAGGAAGATATCGTTATTGTTAAGCATACGTCTGTGAAATGCGGTTTGTAATCGTACCTTACATTTATTCAAAATGAGTTTCTAGTAAAAAAAATGTGTACATAATTAGCAGAACATATATTTTTGCAATTGAAAAAGGTTTTCCTGAAGGTTTTGAGGCCTAATTTCCTATGAGTCGGGGCGGGTTCGAAACCCAGTGATGGAGGAAATTTTCTGCGGTATTTTTCTTCCCAACGTTGGGGACCTGAGGAAAGTGATTGAGTTCAATATTCCGTCCGTCAGATGCGAGTCCACAGTCGTTTTTCTACGTCGTTAAGAGCATCCTGATGCCAGAGGTGTGATTCTGTGCTCCATTCTGCCCACACACCAGTTCTAATAACTTTATTCTCGGTTTGAAGCACCGATTAGAGCGGAAAAGACTCGAAATGTACACATTTATTCTGAAGGTAAAATTTGCTTTTGCTCAAGGATTAGAGGAAAAAATATGAAAGTACCCTGAGGAGTATACTTGCAGTAAATCCAAAATGAATGCATTCGTCGAGGCACTCGATCAATCAATACGAAAGAGCACGAGTTGTTTTATTTTCCATGCTGTTCAACGAATGTAAACAAGACTTTACTTTTTTTATTATGGCGAGCTTTCCTAAATTTGCACTGGTCTGAATTCCAGTTATTTTTAAAATATTATTTTTAGCTCACCATCTAAGATAAACAAAATTTAAAAAATTGGAATTCGATATGTTATCCCCACGGACGAATTCATTCTTCATTCGTTTTCGTAATATTAACTGTCTTAAGAGTCAGACATTCCACGGAATTCCAATTTTTTAAACTTTGTGTTACTTAGATGGTGAGCTTAAAGGCATATTAAAAAAATAACTGGAATTCAGGCCAGAGCAAATTTAGGCAAGCTCGCCATAATGAAAAAGAAAAGTCGTGTTTACATTCATTAAACAG
This sequence comes from Ceriagrion tenellum, assembly GCA_963169105.1. NCBI lineage: Eukaryota > Metazoa > Arthropoda > Insecta > Odonata > Coenagrionidae > Ceriagrion > Ceriagrion tenellum. The sequence continues at coordinate 100,447,869 of OY720635.1, forward strand.
CATGGGAAATAGAAAAAATGGCTGGAATGAGGTAAACTACAGGTCGTTACATCCAAATGATTTATGCTTTACAATGCCTACGAAACATCCAATAAGTTTTACTACTCAACACACGCTACACACAGATGCCCCTTGAAAACATCCTCTGACTTGATTGAAATCGTGAATCGACAAATAAACTGTTTCTGCGCAATCAAACGTTCATTTACTCCCGTCATTCACTGTGAACATCTCCCCTAAAATCCGTAATATGTCAAAAAAGAAATATAATGCGTGGGAAAAGGAAGCCTACATTGTTCCGTAAGTTTATTCAAAAGTATAAAATGAATTCTCGGCATAAAAGTCCTCTTGTTCCCTCTATCTGGGATAAAGTGTTTGCAACCCTTTCCTGAGAGGTAGTGAGAGTATACGCACATACAGTTCGGCGAGGTTTAATTGGGAAATCAATCGATATTTTATTCTACCATCACCTATGAGTATTCAGAGAGAGTCCAAATTGATTGCCTCGCTTGCTTTTTCATGTAATGATTCATATACGTATCCATAATATTGTAAGCTAGTTCCTTCGCCCGTCAATCACTGCTGTGACGCTCAGTGATTTTTGACGACTTATGTGCGTTGCAAGGGAAATAAAAAAAATATTTTGCTACCTATTATTTCCTAATATAAGGTTTACGGTTTAAGTTTTGATTAAGGTGAATTGTAAGGTTTCCTTATATAATAAGTTCGATGTTTTTCACACCCGTTTCATTTCAACGGGTATCTTCCGCTAGTCAAAATATAAAAATTCCGTTTTTTTGTATGATTACAATTGTTCTTCATTTAGCGCTGTGATTGATCAACAGTAAAATTTGAGAAGGTATTCAATATTTTAAATGTATTTATTTGTTAAGTTTTTAAATGAGTAAATTATTTCAAACTACTTCTACATGGGGCCATTAAAATCCTTCCGCCTGGGCTCTCCAAACACTGAAATCCCCCATTGTTCTTAGCATTACATTGTCATAATTAGGCTACAATTACTCAAATGCTGGAGGAATAACACAGTGAGAAAAGCTTCACGGTAGGGAAAAATACCTCATGAAGAGCGACCTGGTTAATTACAGCGAATATCGGGTAGGATCTTGAATAAAATGTATTTTTATGTTGATCCTATGGCAAACATGGTGAAGTAGAAAATTTAAAAAAATTAAGATAAATGATGCGTAAATTCGTAATTTCATCCTCGTAAAATTTGCTTTTGCGGCGTGTCAAAGTGAAGTTTAGATGTGCAAAATTTCATGAAAATCTACAACGGTGAGGTTAAAGACAAATTTTTCATCGATCTGAACGTGGAATGATCGGATGGCACCCAACGGAGGATCGGGAGTATCAACCGTAAATATGTCCTCAACTGCAATGATTCGAAATCAGAGCCCGTGGGTGGGCAACCCAATGAACGAGCAAACACACCTACCGGCTAAGCAATTACAACACACATTAGAATGAAAAAAATGAAGTTGCTACGGGATCAAAAGTTTTCAAGCAAACATCGGCAAGTCAATTACAGCAAATAATGGGTAGACCTGATCTTGAATAAAATGTATTTAATCTGGATCCTATGGCAAACACAGTGAAGTACAAAATTAAAAAATAAGATAAATTATACACATAAATTTTTGCTCCACGATAAATTAGCTTCTGTAAGGTATCGAAGTGTAGTTTAGAAGCGCAAAATTTCAAGCAACTCTACAACGGTCAGGTTAAAAAAATGTTTGTGATCGTTTTGAATGTGGAATGATCGGATAACGGAGGATCAGGATGAACCGTAAATATATTCTCCACTGCAATGATTCTAACCCAGAGCCCATGGGTGGGCAATCTAATGAACAAGCAAACATGCCGACCGTCTCAGCAATTACAACACACGATAGAATGAAAGAAAAGAAATTGCCACGGGGTCAAAAGTTTTCACGATTAAAATTTATATATATCCCCTCAAACGAGGCGGTGACAGAGTAAAAAAAATCAATAGCACACCAATATAAACAAACAAAGTGCAGTTTAGATGTGCAAAGTTCAAGAAAATTTACAACGGTCGAGGTTAAAAACAAATTTTTGATCGAATTGAACGTGGAATGATCGGATAGCGGAGGATCGGGGAATCAATCGTAAATATCTCCTCGACTGCAATGATTCGGACCCAGAGCCCATGAGCGGGCAACCTAATGAACAAGCAAACATGCCGACCGGCTCAGTAATTACACCACGCAATAGAATGAAAAAAAAACGAAATAGCTACGGGGTCAGAAGTTTACACGATTAAAATTTATATATATCCTCTCGAACAGTAACAAAAGGTGACAGAGTAAAAAACAATCAATAGCGCACCAAAACAAACAATCAAAGTGCAGTTTAGACGTGCAAAATTTCCAGAAGGTTTACAACGGTCAAGGTTAAAGACAAATTTTTGATCGATTTGAACGTGGAATGATTAGATAGCAGAGAACCGGGGAATCAACCGTTAATATATCCTCGACTGCAATGATTCAAACCCAGAGCCGATGGGTGGGCAACCTAATGAACAAGCAAACATGCCGACCGGCTAAGCAATAACAACACACAATAGAATGAAAGAAAAGAAATTGCCACGGGGTCAAAAGTTTTCACGATAAAAATTTATATACATCCTCTCGAACGAGGCGGTGACGGAGTGAAAAAAAATTGATAGCACACCCAAACAAACAGCAATCACTGCGATGTCAGCAAATAAGCACACACGAGTTTTGATTGGGATGTGTCGGATTTTTGGGATACGGGACTCCGGGGGCACGAACCGTGAAGTGAGGAGAATAACCGAGCCATCGAAGCTTTCATACGCGCGCACGCGGGAGAGGAAAGGCCGCAAAATTAAATCCCCCGCGGTTCACTTGCACGGGAAACGACCGGGAACTAATGCAATTCCATACCCTCGCGGGACGTATGCCCGCTGTTGATTTAAATTAAGAGATATGTATGGGGCATTATATATAAAAACAAGCAGGGGCGAAAAAAACAAAACACGCCCATAAAATCAAAAGGACAGAAAATTACCTTCGAACGCGATCGAGAGGCAATGAATTTTAATCAAGCTGGGGAATTCATTAAGGATGACTTCGACAAACTTGTTTGCAGGTGGAGATTGCCATTGCATTCCAGCGCCTTGTTTACAAACATAAGACTCCTACATTACAACAAAGATAGATATAAAACCCGAAGATTCCTGCAATAATAAGTGGAATTTATGCATGATGCAGAAATAAAAAAGTTGCAAAAACTCCGATACTGAATGGAATTGATGCATGATGCAGAAATGAAAAATTGCAATTATCCACAGAAATAAATTTTACTTCGATCTAGGTTCCGATATTTTTACATCATCATCAGGTAATCGATGTTTTTACACTAAGTAATAGGTCATTGAGCTTTGGCGCCTTGTTTCCTAATGTAAGGCTCCAAAGTTACAACATAGATAGATCATATAAAATCCAAAGATTCCTGCAATAATGAGTGGAATTTATGCATGATGCAGAAATGAAAAAGTTGCAAACCCTTCCATGTAAAACGTTTCTCCTCTGTAGACTTTTGCGTATGACAGGGAGTCGTGAACATCCATCTATTTTTTTACATTAAATAACTGGTCTATATGTAAATACAACGAAACCTAGGTCACAGTATGTATTGTATTTCTGTGGATAATTGTAAAGTTTTCATTTCTGCATCAGAGATAGACCATCAGGCGTCTATCAAATTTCAGTGTGGTCAGAAAGTTAGAAACTTTAATTTCTTCAGTATCGAGAGATTAAATATTTCAAGGATGACGGTTTTGCCCAGCCAGTCTAGAAACAAATATTAATAGTTTGAAAATGGCTAGTTCAAGAGTTCTCAAGCGACTGAAAGTTCAACACGGAGGCTGATCACATCTGTCCCATTTTTTCACGCATTAACATTTTTTATCACCATAGTCAGAAGGTTTGAGGGTAACGAGCGTAACTTCGACAATCTGGACGAGGTTACAACTTCACGTTAGTGCAGTTGTAACCACGTAGGGTTGTGAAAATTTGGCCGAGGGAAATATACCCAACTTAATCGGACCTCGGACACAGATCCCTCGATATCGCGTCGAGCGCTTCAAAGTCGCCGAGGTGCTCTACTCCCCCGGGGATTTTTGCGTATGTCAGGGAGTCATAAGCATCTAGCTCCTTCAGAGAGGATAAAATTCTCTGGTGACACTGACATCACGTAACTTTCTAAAGCTACTGGGCAAAAGCAAACGGCGCGATGTTGAGGGACCCGGAGTGGATACCCGGTTTAGTTTGATGCCTTTTCTTCCGAGAAATTTCCACCCATTGGTGTATTTGAAACCATTCGGAATTAAGGATGGGCCAAATGCACTCATTCACTGGTAATCGAGCACCCGAATGAATACCTTGGTACCCGGACGAGTACAAGAGTACTCATATGAATACGTGAATATGCGGTCGAATGCCATGGCATATGGCGTGGTACTCGGTACTCGCCTGCGTATTCCATTAGGGCACTCCTAATCAGGGCTATTCACCCAGGTAATCGAGTCTAAATCGCGGCACTCAGATACTCAAATGAATACCTAGTACCCAGGTATTCTTTGAGCACTCAAGTTTTCATCCAAGTACTCATGCACTTGTCCGGGTTCCCAGGTATTCATTCGGGTATTCGATTACCAGCGAATGAATACATTTCTCCCATCCCTCCTTCTCAGGAATGGTCCTCAGCACGTAACTAAAGAGTCACGTGGTACAACCACTAAGGTTTTGAGTTTACGGCGTACTTGAACCACTCATAAAAAATATCACGGAGCCTTCCCCATCCACTTTATCTTGCGGGAATATTGTTCATGGAGCTAAATATTGCTATGAAAGACACTATAAACATTATATCAAATACTTAAGTTATCCATTCGTGTGGGTGAAACTCGCCAAAATCTCCATTCGTTGTTGTACAGAAAGTCCTCAGTGTGCGTCGTTTCGATTTACGTCTGATTCGATGTTACGTCCATGCTGACAAGGGTTGTCGGAAAATTTTTCCGTTTGATGCTAATACAATAGTACAAAAGTGCATATGCTTGAGTTTTTTGATAACTGAGACATAATCATCCTATCTGAAATAGCTATTTTTTCCTGGATAAATGCAAAAAAATCGAATTTTGAGATTAACGCCTTGATTTATCGCGGGGTTTACGTGGTCGCAAATATCCGTACCCGTTTTACGTTGTTTCGACTTACGTCGCTCTTCTTCGACACGCATCTCCGACGTAAATCGAGGACTTACTGAACCTCGTGACACCATAGTTAAGCACTCTGAATCATTCCGAGCAATGAGAGCATAACATCATCACACTGTGGCCTGACAACCGAAGTAAACACCATGCCAGCCCTGGTGGCGACGGGTTACAGTATTTGCCTGCTAACCCTAGGGTCGCGGGTTCAAATCCCGCCGTGTGCCATCTGTTGTTGTTGGAATTCACCCGACTTATTGGCCAAATGAGCTGTATTCTGGGTAGAGATGGTTCGGTCGAGAACGAACGGATCAATTCGAACGACTCTTTGAAGTGAGTTGACGAACGGAGTCGTTCGCAGCAATGAACCGTCGTTCCTTACGAATCGTAATGAAAATAGGCGCAACACCCGGCAAAGATGGGAACTAACTGACAGGCGAGGCCACGAGTCCCCCCACCCTTGGAAGTTTGGGAATGGAAATGGGCGCACCACTCGGCAAAGCAGAGAATCAAGTGAACGACAGGAAGAAACGAGTCCCCCCACTCTTGAAATTTGAAGTCTGAGGGAGGGGGACCTGTGTTCTCGTAGAGCCCGCGGAGAGGGAGGACTCATGAGTCCTCGAGGAGTCAGATTCGGATTAGGATTCAGATTCAGTTAAGGACTCGGATTCAGATTAGGATTCGGATTCAGATTCAGTTGAGGACTCGGATTCAGATTAGGACTCAGATTCAGTGATTCCTTGAGGTGTCGCTGGCCTGAGAATCAAATTATACTCAAGGAATTAGTGATCGCGGTGGAATAATGAATTCTTGACTATTAAAATCTTGTCCGTTTGCGTTTGTTCGCAAACTTCTAAAAAATTTCCTCGATCTTTGAATAAATAAATTCATAATTCCTTTATCTGCAAACCTACTGAGGCAAATATTTAATCAAAATTATCAATTTTACCAGAAATATTTTTTTTTTAATTTTTGAGTTTGTTCCATTAATGACGGAGCAGAAACTTTTTTCAAAAGAATAGCATTGAAAAAATGTTCCAAAAGATTTTCGCTGCATTTTAGGCGTATGCTTCCGCAACTTTCAGGAACAGTAGCCTACGAATATTTCGATGAAAGCGCTGTACTTCATCCACCCAAACTTGCATTAGCAGATTTTAGCTCCTCCATTTTTTATATACTTCGATGCATTTTTTACACACTCAAAAAGATGGTGTATAATTAAAAGACTCGATTTCTCGGTTATTTTCGGCGGTGTATACCATTTTTTATAGCGAGTGATACGACTCTAACTTTTTTGTAGGTTTTTCACCATTTTTAGAAGTCGTACATGTTTCAGCAACAAATGTGGGCAAAACACTTTTTCTCGTCAGCAGTAGTTTTTAAGGCATGCTTACAGAAGCACTGCATAGTGAAACCTGCCTCAGAGGCCACCTCACTAGGGCGGTCTCATCTGTATGCGATAAAAATTTTCGGAAAATGAATTTATGATATTATCAATTAAAATTTTACCTCCAATCAGCGGACACTTTCTCTCTTGCGGGAGTTATTTCAAAGGCCTGCTGTTGGCCGCTAAATACAGGTTTCACTATTTGTTTAAATTAAAGTTAAAATTTATTTCAATGAACCAATATAATGAAAAAAATTGAACGAGAACGAGATCCAAGAATCGATTCTTTAGATTGAACGAACGATTCAAGACTCGGTCATTGTATTGAACGATGTTGCCCATCTCTAATTCTGGGTAGTAAATATGTAATCAAATAAATATATTGGTTTAATATTGGTTTTTCCTGTTCTTGTCTCTCTTTCCTTTGGAGAGCACGACGAAATGGACGAATTAGCGGATGTAAAACAAGAACATCCACCATCTGTTTGAAATTTAAGGCAAGTAACTCTTGAGACTGTTATTGGTTACATGGCATTATGTGATCCACTGGATTTTACCATAGTTTTCACCGGAACTGTGGACGGCTATTGATTTAAATACATAAAGAAATAACTATAAAGAGAATGCATGTTAAAGAAGTAAATGCATACTAATTTCTAGTAAGTTATCGATGGAAATCATCGTAAATTTACAAAACTAGCGTGTCAGACCGTGAGTGCTAAAAGATAATCCGGGTTAAAAAAGATGGCGGACGGACCGCGTCCACATTGAAGCTTCTAAAATCAGCCACAACACCAAGCGCCCTCTCTATCTACCTCAATGATTGCGAGCGATTTCTTACACCCTCCCCCCTCTTAGGAGCAGAGTCATCTATATGCCGAGGACGAATTAGCGGACATGTAGAAAAAGAAAAATCTCTTGGTAAATTCCACACTTAAAATTTTTATTGCTGACCGAGGTTTCGATTGCCTAGCAATCATTTTCAAAGGCCCTTTTCAATTTGAAAATGATTGCAAGGCAATCGAAACCTAGGTAGGTAATAAAAATTTTAAGTGAGGAATTTACCAAGAGGTTTTAACTTTCCACAAAGTTACGCCTTCAACCATTCATTTTATACGAATTAGCGGATTTAAAGCAAGAGTAACGACCATTTGTTTGAAATTTAAGGGAAGGAACTCTTGAGACATTCATTGATCAATTCACCTAGATCGGGCTTGGAAGAAATATTGAGAGATTTGATGGCTGTTAACAAAGATGGGTGATAGGAAAGTATATAAAAATAAACATATTGGCTATTATATACTTCACAACAATTATCAAGCAGGTACTTAATAGTTGTTTTGGCGGCATGTAGATGACTCTGCTTAGGAGGACAATACAGCAACATTCTTGGAAAAAGTAGATTTCAAAATAACAGCCGCATTCAAGAATTATTAAAAAAAACTCGGCTTAAGGATTTGCTTACAGTCCTTGTTTTTCCTAGCGAGGATTTCAGTAAGATTTGCCTTAAGCATCGTCAAAGCTTTAAAAATTGACCTAGCATGCTACGGGTTAAAATTTCACCGGTTAACCGCTTGGAATAATGATTGGCGGTACTACAATCACACTTATCACAATGGTTTAGCAGAAACACTGGGCGAACTTCCTTAGAACTAACTTGAACCAAGTTAAATGAAGTTATGAACTTGGCAGCTGGAGTTAATGTATTCATAATCAATGCGGATTCCAGGAGTCTCCTTGAATTCTCAGTCGTTTAATGTACCGGATGTCAGAAGTCGCTTCGTTATAAAAAGTGTATTTTCCCTTCTATAGCTTATGCAAAATTACTTTCGACTTTGTTTTCGAATGGTTAAAAGTAGTTTTGTAGAATTAAATACCGTATTAGAGTGAGGGAGGACTTAAAGAACGGCTTGTAGCTAATTTGTCAAACTTACCTGATTTGGCTTCGCTCGCATTGTAGGCCGGTGCCTTCTACGTCGTCTCCGGCGACAGCAAACACAAAGTATCCTGGCAAAGGCGCTGTGGAGATAGAGAGAGAGAGAAAAAGATGGGTTAATGACGTTGTAGAGACCAGATAAACTGTATCTAATAATCTTCAAATCACGAAAGTGGAGCAGGAAAATAATTCGATGAAAGACTTAATGTAAGAGCGTTCGATAAAGTTTGCCAATAAAACACGATCAACACTTACCGGATTGATTTTCACGCCTTTCAAGAAAGCTCAGAAAGACCTGGGTTCGACACCATTTGTATACAAACAAGCTGGAAGTCACAATGAATAGATAAAGAATTATAGTCTGTACTAAATAGATGAATGCCACGGTCACAAATACATCACTGAATGAACTGCGTCATTATATCTCAAATGGTATATTCGTTTCTCAATTTTCAACAGGACAACACAGGGATTATTTATCTGCTGTTTCTGTATTGAATGATGAAGTACCACCAGGTAAAGGCTGCAGGATCTGCGTTTTGAGTAAATATCGCATAAGTAGCACAGTAATCAATGGCTTCGAAAGGAACAAGAAGAATTGTACCAGAGTCTTTGCTAGATTTTGCAGGCTCTCATTCATATAAAGAATAAATAACAACTAAGCTATTAAAATACATGGATCCCTCGGATTACAATCTAGACGTGGCGTAAGGACTTGCGTGTCACAATGACTCCTCGAAGCTGAACTGGAGGGGGCAATTATAACTGCTCCCGCTAGGGCCACCCACGCCAAATAGGTTCAAGGGCAGGAGCCAGAGGAAAGGTAGTCCCTAGATGGTGTCACGTTATAAACGCTGTGGGGCAGCGGGGGTGGAAGACCATCACAACAATCAACCTCCAATAATATGAAAGCTATAAAAAGATAAATGAATCCAGGCAACTACGGGACGCCGCCCACTCGGGCAGGTGTCAAGCCCGGCAGCGGGGAGGGTGGAGGGGCTTCGCGAACGTCATCATACAAAGTCTTTACACAACAACATCATCACAGGACATAGAAAACTAGAGAGATAAGAGGAATAAACTAGAGGAGGAGGAAAGTACCGAAAAAGCACTTGGAACGCTAGGACAAAGATGAGGGCTTGGAAGCTATAAAATATTAAACAGGAATATAGAAACGGAACACAGATGCCTTGAAGCTGCGCAAAGTGAAATGTAGGAACAGTGGGGACTATCGGAGCAAATTTACAGAGATAGGGATGAGAGTCCACGCGGGGGTTACTACGGTATTAAACGCAAAACTAGGGATGAGGAAATAGTAGAGTAAGATAGGACCCCGACAGTGAAGAAAATCGGGAGAAGTTTGTTTGACTTTCAACAAATATTGCCTTTTATCGGTAGAATATTTAAAAAAATGTTATTCAAAATATTAAGGATTTTGTTAAAATACTAATATAAAATAAATATGCACTGGAAAAAAGAATCACCCGGCAAAAGAGATACCACGTCAAGCTCACGACAGTAGTCTCTTTCCACCGAATTCGTCGAGAAAAATTCGATCCTTTCAATATCAAAAAAAATATTTGGGAACGAAGGCTTAGAGTAGCTTTCAATTCAACGCGGACGGCGCCCTGACGGAGTAAATGACGATATGCTTATTTGATAAAAATATTCAAACGATTCTCGATGGGGTCTCGACGTGGACTTTATTCAAAGAAAATGGATTCAAGGCGCTGGCACGAAGTAGGTACTTATGGCTAATTTAAGACTAGAATGTACACGACCAAATATTTTCCGAGTAATGAAACAATTTTGGGGAAGTTTAGCAATATCTTAAGACACCATTCTACATATATAGTGAGCACTTTGAGACACCAACTATCACTTGGGCCTTAAAAGACAAAGAGTTGGGCATTGAGAGATATCTAAATTTAATTTAATTTCAATAAGTTTAAAATCTAGCAAGCAAAGTTATGTTAAGAAAAATTTACTTTCTATGACTGAATTGATGAATGTATTGTTTCATTTCTCCGTAGACAGATTGCTAATTAAATAACAAACTCACAGTCGGGTATAAAAAAAATTAAATTTTCGGGCTCTCTTTTCCATTTCATGAGGCTGCGTGATGGTGGCAGAAATTCGACAATATATTATATGGATCCCATTTATACATAAAATTTTATCAGAAAAAAATATTTTTTATAGAAAAATTTGAAATAAGTTTGGTGTTTATCTATTTCATGCATTTGACACTTGGAATTCACAATTTATAAGAAATCATAAGTTTTGATCGTTGGTTGACCATTCAAAGTAAAGTATTTTGGACAAACATTCGGATGAAATTTCATGATCGAGTTGAAGGATTTACTTTCAAGGCGTGTAAAACATTTCATGCACGTGCATTGAAGTGGATCTTTGCTCATATATTCCTTTTCCCCAATAAATTTCGCTGTGAGTCATTCAGATACACACGGCTAAATTGCAACGGCCACTCTTTCATTTTAAAATCATTAATATTCAACGGCGAATTCCCGGAAGATTAAAAAAAACTATTTCCTATGGTTATGTAGTGCATCGGTTGATACAAAATCTCAAACAACTCTTACCCGTGAAAATTGAGGTCCATCATATAAAGTTCATATTCAGTGAATCGGAATGTGTCAAAATCAGCAGGATAGTATATTGACCGACTAAAAATAAATAAGGAATTACTATGATTGTAAAGTTTCTGGGTGGAAAGGAAAATAAAATTTTTACACTACCTGGGGTGCATTTACTTAAATTACATGTACGGTAAAAAATTCCTTCTGCGATAATAACAAAGTACCCGGCCAATATTCAACGGTTTGCAAAATTAGGTGCAAAAATTAGATGAGGTAATAAATAAACTTTCAAGGATGACGGAGGGACTTTGGGAACCTATAAATGATCATTAACATAAACTTACATGATCATTCTCGCACTGCCATTCAATGCTCGATTATGAGAGTATTTTTTACCAATTTATCGACACTTTGCCTTCTATAGCTGATACCGCTAGTTTTTGTACAGATAGTTGTTCTTATGCTAATGTGTATTTCGCTCTAGCTGTTTGCTAGATTGGGTATGAAAAATTTCCTTGCAAAAATGTTCTATGTTCTACCCAGAAATGTTTACACTTTGAGCTAAATATTTTAAAACCAGTTACAGGAAAAACAAGCCATCACCATTCATTAATTAATTATAATTTTCAGATATGTTCCAATAAATAATATCATTAGAATTGTGGCATACTCAAGAATGACGTGAATCCAAAAATGACCGAGAGTATGCCATTATAATTTACGATACAAATACAATAACATTTTCCGTTCAGACGGCAGTGGTATTAGAACTATTAACTATGGCGGCATCTGGTTTTAATAATGACTACGGAAAGCCAATTTTAAAGGGATTAGATTATCCAAACCGCGCATTAATTACGTAAGCATGCTTGGTTTACAAAAAAATGTTTTAATAAGTCACTTAATGAAATTTAGAAACGACATTAGAATAACAAGTCCATTTCAGATTTCCATTGAAACAAAATTTTAGAGGTGGATCCGAACTGTAAAATTTTTCCCCGGGCACTGCTCTCGGTTAAGGGAGAAAGGACGCTCGGATTCCCGCTATCATACGCTCGAGACACCGGTTCGTAGGCCACGCTCAGAGACTTTATGAATAATTTGGTAGATACGTCGGAGCTAGATGAATTTGATGAAATTCCCACCGCAGGGATGGAGACTCGTTAAAAAAGCATAATTATATTTTCTCGGGAAACGTCTCACCCCGAAGGTCAGGTGTGGGGCGACAATATTCAAGAGTCAACGTGACGATTTTATGTATAGCAAACAAATCTTAACTAATTGAACGCAGTAATGCATGTTCAAATACGCACTAAACACTGCTGATGTGGCCTTCAAGTTTGACTGCGATTGTAGCATTTTGGTCTCAAAGTATTCCACGCATTGCAGCGAGCGTCATCTGGAGTGAAGTTCCGCCAATACGTGGATTCAGGCGAAAATACAAAACATTGTTAAACATCACGAGATCATTACATGTGGTTTAAAAATAGAACCCTCTCTGCATAAATGAAAAATAATATATTTGACTTAAATTTGATTTAATTTGAACCATCAAAATAATAAATGATGAAGTGTACGGAAGAGTAGAAGAGGAAAGGACCAGATGGATCACTATACCGAAAAGAAGAACCAGATGGATTGGACACATCCTTAATGGGTTTGAAAAGAAGATAATTGTAGGTAAATTGGAGGGAAAAGTCCATAGAGGAAGACCCAGGAATAAGTTCATGGATAAAATAAAGAGGAAAGTACATTGGAAGAGATACCAAGAGGTAAGGGAGCTTGCATTAGATAGGGAAGGGTAGAAGGGCTGCTGTCAACTAATATTAGAGTTGCACGACCAATGCTGATGATTTTATTAACCAGGTCAAATTTTAAATCCACGATTCAAACGGCTCACTGAGCAGAATAAATGATGAAACAAAAGAAAAAAAATATAGGGTAACTTTTTAATGAGCAGCGAGCAAGTTATGCGACGGAATACTTTTTAGTCCATTAATACAACATAGCACAGGTGATTTAATACTGCGATTTTTAGCTTATGGAGCTTTGAGGAAGGACGAACATTTTGTGTCATCCGTTACAAAATTAATTAAAATTTCCAGGATAACTTCTCTTCCATCAATTCAGATTATTGACAATAAATTAAATTCTTATTTGCTGCAGTGGAAACATTTTCTACTTTTTTGATAGGTAGGTATCTTTAAGGAATAGAAGTTTCGTTGATTGCTCCGTACCCACAGGGACAAGTTCAGAATTGTGAAACGTCCATTACTCATCGTAAATATTTACTGCGCATACATATTCAAGGATGGCCTCTCAATTTGCTACGCTTACAAATAAAATCCCTTATAGTTTAATTCTGGTATTGCAAGATCTATAGCTTATAACTCATTGCCACACAATTAATGCGCACCACTTTATCAAATGTATCTTAATTTATTTTATTTTCTATTTCCTGGATTTTTGCCATTATTTGTTCATCAGTGCCTTTATACTGATCGTTGTTTATGGCATCTATTTTTCTTTATTGTATTTTTTGTTGATATCTTTTCAATTGTTTCCCAGCTCTATTATATGTGGACCCCAGAAGTCAAGGGGTCTAAGTGACATTTTTGAAAAAAATAAGTTAGGTATAGGAATGGGTTGTGAAAATATTAATCTTTTAGGTGGTTAAGGGATCCAAGTGATTTTCTTGATAGGTGCTGCTTTCTAGGGTAATGCCTCTTAACTATTTAGTGGGTTGTACCAAACATTTTCAACTTTGACATAAGTTTTCTCTAAACAATGGTTTTTTTACTTAGACCCCTTGACTACTGGGGTCCTCATATGTAATGGCATTATCAATTTAATTATGTAATTATTCATATATGAAGGGACTCCACTTCTTTGGATTCATTTGGTGATTTAAAACAACAATAAATTGTGTATAGTGTTCTTTTCATGATTTACTTATTATATAATTTGTTTCCTGATCTTCCCATGGAACTCACGTTTATGTTTGATGATCCTGTTATCGTGCCTTATGCGAAATATTTATTTAAAAACGAAAACAGAAAGTAAAGCAAAAACAGGGAATAAGAATGGAAAGGTCCACTTCCATAAGGTCCTATGGCAGGGGTGGCGAACCTTTTGGCGAGTGAGTGCCAAAGTTTATGAAAAAAGAGTATACTCGCCCGACTCACGTGCCAACCCATCGAGTGAGATAGAGGTATCCCTTAGCGCCCGCCCAGCTCCGCGTGCCACTTTGGGCACGCGTACCATAGGATCGCCACCCCTGCCCTATGGAATAGGTTTGTATAGTAAATTTTCCGGATTAACTTGGTGGAACAACATTGCGAAGATTTTAAATGAATTCACTTTGTAATATTCCACAAGGTATTTATTACTCCGACCTAGGTTTCGACTTAAGTTAATAACCTTGATAATGACTTTAGTCGAAACCTAGGTCGGAGAAATAAGTACCTTGTGGAATATTACAAAGTGAATTCATATAAAATCTTCAGAATAAGTTTGGCCACACAACTTTCCTATATGATCTCTATCATCGCTGACCTTCAACATGATTTCAACCAGAATAATTAACGGACAAGTGAATCATCTTTGTCCTTGATCATACGTAACTCGCCCTAACATAGCCAGTGAAATTACGTCCACCTTCCCCATCCTCTCTTCAATCAGATGAAGAATCAACGTTACTTGTCGAATAAAACGTTCGGAATTTGTCATCCCAGAAGTCATCTCTCCAGTTCATTTTATTTCGCCCTCTCGAAGGGCGCCGAAATCCATCACGATAACCTCTATCTCCATGTTTCTCATCTTCCCATTCCCTCCCTTGGATCTTGCGTCCCATTTCCGTACTCAACATTGATCCAATCTTGCTGAAGCTTTGATCCACATCGTCTACATCCGGAGATCATATCGGAGGACTATCCTGCCGGAAAATAAGTCCTTGAGAATGTGTAGACACATCCTCGATAGAGAATAACGCCTGTTCCACAGAGGTCCCATTCCTTGAGATCCCTAACAGTAGCGATTCCGCGGCGTATTACTTCGACATCTTGCAGTACCTCTAATCGCCGTTTGCAAAAAAATTCAGTTATGGAATCAATAGTTATGAGATCCTTAAATTTATTGATCTTATAAAACTATTCGGGTTACAGGAACACATCTACTAGTTACATAACTTATTTACCAATAGTTGATAGCTTCGAATATTTGATCCTATCTTCCATCGCTGGATAACATTTACGAAAGCTTAGCGTATGAATAATTGCTAATGCACATAATAATTAGTCCGTAAGTGTAAAAAAACTGGTCATCTGTCTCAAAACAACTCTTATATCTAGTAATTAAGTCTTCAAGCGGTCCATTGCGCATCCACCATCTTGGCTACTTGCGGAACTCATAATTCCACGCCATAACTTAATAAAACCAATAAATTTATTGAATGTCTCTGCAACACTCATTGAATGGCTGCCACGGCTTATGAGTCTCATAAATTTATAAATATATATATATGTCGTTCCTGCAAATGGACATTAGACTGATAGAAAAAATGACAGAAATACATTTACGAAACTGAAAGGGAAAAAAAATTTGTCGTTTCCACACACCATTAGTGACTAATACAAAAATTATGCGTGACAACTCAGACATTCATCAAACGTTCATCGCATCCACGTTCTCTGTTCCTACCTTTTCCCTATTCCATCCCCTTGACATGACTGGTGTCCCAACATACCCTGGCACACGTCCCTACAAACCGCTGGGTTGAAAATGGACGTAGATGTTTACCCATTCCTGGAAAGGGAAGATACGCTGGTGGGGCCTGATTTCACTACTGCACAACAGTTGTCGTCAGTAGCGGTCGATTTTCTTTCGCTCATTGAACTATAATTCTTGAAGTATATTGAAAAATGTTCCTAAAAATATGGATGACTAATATATTACGCTGAGTACAATTTTCGCTGGTCATAGTTGTCACAAGTGAGCCGAGAATAAAATGGCATCAAAAATTAAGCGAAAAAATTTTATATTAGTAGTTTCAAATATCTTCAAATATTAAATGTAAGGAATCTATAATTTATGCATAACTCATGTCCACATTTAGAACATTTAAGCCCTAAGTTCACCGATATTAGGCCAAAGTAGCTACAACAATGCTAAAAAGGGAGAGTTGAATAGATATATTTACATCTACATACTACCCTGCGAGCAGCCGCATGGGCTAGTGGCAAGGAGTGTCACGGCACGAGCCGATGGGATGTATGAGATAATTTTTTTTAAATCTCAACTACCCAGAATACTACACCTACGGTCTATTTATATCAGGGGAATAAATGTGACCTCAGACAAACATAAATACCCATGTCCTGGGCAGTAAATGTTTTACCCAGGTGGGACTCAAACCCGCGACCCTAGGGTTAACATGCGAGGATTTTACCCCGCCACCACCGGGGCCGGTAAGGTTTGGAATATGGGAAAAGGAGGTGAAATGGTGACGTGTATTATGAGAGTGTATTTAGTGGAGCTCATTTTTTATTGTGGTCGCTTATTGTGCACGAAAAGAACGGGTTTTTTTTACCTATCTGTTCGGCAATAAATCTCTCCTATTTTATCGCTTCTGTCAAACCTAGAGATATAGTGAGGCGTCATGGTAATATTCTGTATCGCAATAAAACACAAGAAAGCTAAGCCTAGTTTGTAGTCTCCGAGTCTCAAGGGGCTCCCACCTTAATCCCTCTAAAAGTTGTGAAACATTATAGGTTCGCTCGTAGTTGTTTTTAACGAAGCGTGCCGTTTTTCTGGGGATTATATAAATTTTTTTGTTAAATATTTGTGAAAAGGGTCCCAAATGCTCGCGGCATTTTCGAGGTAACTCGTGTTTTTAACTCCGTGACTATATTAAAATATAAATGTAACACATAACGCAATGTATGATATAAATATGAAAATGAGCCAGTATTCAGTATAATTGCTTCAAATATGTATACAATCAATGCTGTATCCCTTAAGGGACTCCAAAAGTGGCAAAATTACTAAAAATAACGTATTATCAATAACATGATTGAAATTTTTATTCATTGGTAACAGATTGAGCTATCTTGTCCAAAATTTTATGCATATTTTTATCTGTATCATGATTATATTTGCGCTAAATATCCTGAAACGAAAGGAAAAGAAATTCCTGCACTACCTTTGGTCCATGAAAAAGACACGTGAGTGAGAGCAAGATTGACTTCTGAGTCCATTTCAAATTTAATCACGAAAACGCGTTCCAATTTAAAGACGCGCTCATCACGAAGGCAGAGAGGGGTCGCGGGAGGACGGGGGACACGCTAGGGTCGTAGGCTAGGGTGGAGAGAGTCTCGAATAAAATCCTTTGACGCATCAAAACTCGAGTGCGAGAGAGAGAAAGAGAAAGAGAGAGGACAGGAGAAGGGTAATGAGGGAAGAGTAAAAAGATACACCAATTTTTCTCTTTCGGGAAGTCTCCGAGCCGATGGAAACGAATGCCGAGGAGAGGGAAGTTTTCATATCTCTCGCGAAACCGCAAAAAGATGTTGACTTACACTCTCAAGGACCGGGTGGGGGGGTGGGTGGTTTTTATTTATATTTTTTTCCAGATGGAGAGGGCAATAAATGAGCCATTTCCCAAAGCTAGGCGATGTTCGGGTTATGAGAGAGGTATGGGAGGTATGGAGGGGGAGGAAGAGAGGGGAGCGGGTCGAGATGAGGTGCAGATGAAGTTAGGGCTACACCACACGGGACGGCTATTTTTTTTAGACGACTCACACAGCGTTTGAAATCCTCATTCCTCAAAAGGATGGAATATATCTACGAAGAGAGAGAGAAAGAGAAAGTAAAAAAAGCGATGAAGGAGTCCCCCAGCTCTCCTCCTTTCTTTTCAGGAGTCAAAAAGGGTACGGCTGGAGAAGCACGAGGGTGAGGGTGAAGGAGGGTTAATTAGGTAATGTGGTGGAGATTGAAAACCCTGGGATTCCGCAGTGAAGGAGATGAGGCAGCGAATGGACGGGTAGTGGAACGAATAGGCGTTGCAAAAAATGAAAATCGCTGACTTTGTTCGACTTTTAATCGACTTTATTAAGATATAGCCCACCTCAAAATAATCGACTTCTGACTATAGGCGACAATCAATTAAAGTCGAAGTCGACTCTGTTCGAACGCCGAGTTTTTCCTTCGAAAGACGATTATTTGAGGTGGAATTTTTATTTTCAAAGTTGACCGAATTTTTATTTTCACATTCGAACGAAGTATTCAACATCTACATTTCCTTATTACTCTGAAAGCAACCACAGGGATGTTTGGAGGGGGGTGACTTATTACCATCATGAACTACAGTGAAGAAATTTACTTTCATCAACAAGCACCACACTATCAGTGTATTACAAATTCTACAGAAACTACTAAAATAATCTATAATGAAACAATGAAAATGTGACACAAGAGTCATGCAGGGAAGTTGCAAAAAACTGTGTTAGCACTCCTCAGCAGACTTAGAAACTTGCATCAAGGGTCTTATGAATTGATCAGCTACACTACCTGTTAACTGACTTAATTTAAGTCTTCGCGCAGCCATCATGGTTTCTTATCCACCACGGGAAAAACGACATTTTAAACCTTTCTGTTCTACATTCTACTTCCTTCAGTTTATTCTCATGATCTGATCTACCGACTACGTCTGCGAATACGATATCCCGAATACTTCATTCATCCCTTCTCATAATGTGCATTTGTAGTCGAATACTCTACGGCACCTAAAAACATAATTAATTATTTTCTAAGTTTTTCATAGTTTCTGAGTATTGTACCAGCATGAACGTCTTCAGAGGGAGGGAAACTGACGCCTTTTTTAAACTTCTATAATGGCTATAAGTCATAGAGTCATACAGTGATCCTACTTTTCTGGTGGGATACTTTTAAAGATGACCGGTCAAGGTTATCAATATGGTAGTTCGTAAGTGATACGTTTGAAATATTTCAACGGAATCCACACCCTCATTCTTCGATACTTCCTGAAATAATATTCTATTTAAATTTCTAGCATATTTTACTCAGTTGTAATTTTTAGAGCACACCGAGTTATTTAATTTTCTGATTTCAATGCAAGAAAAGTCACAAGTCTAACAGCAACTACGGCTGAGCCGAGATTTATTAAATTCCAACAAATGAATTCATCCTCCTAACAATAACTCCTATTCCGGAAAACTACTATGTTACCTAAATGTTTAACCTCCGCTTGCTTGCAGCTACCTATAACAACAGAAATAGGGCCAATAATGGGCATAGCCAGGATTTATGTTAGTGGGGAGGAGGACAGGACACCCATCCGTAGTGGTTGATTGATGCTAGGTGAGGGGTGCAGGATATCGTCCCGTCTGGCCCCGTATAGCAATTTTGGTATGAAATGTCTCGTCCTCCCGGCCTCCTGGCTATGTCCATGGACCCAATGGAGTTTCGCTGCAGAGACGAGAAGCTACTTGCAGGCCAGAATGTAAGCCAGAATAGCCTTCGTGGAAGAAGTATCGTGGCCGCCAGTGTGAAGATTATTATCGCTTTCGACTATAACTGCCATACAAGTCCATGCTCACACATTAAATTGCCAGTAATCAGCAACTGATGAAGTTATGCTGTGGATACAGCTCATACGTGTAAGCGACTTTATTAAAGATTGAAACAAAATGAATCATAACAAATCAGAAGTTTCCAAATAGATGTCGAGTAACATGACCAGTGTTTTACTTGCCCCGAACGTTTAACAGGGTCATATGGGCTCTGATAAAGAGCAGGTGAATATCGGCTTGTTTTGTATTATATTTGCGGTTTTCTTAAAACGTAAAAGTCACCATAATGTTAAGGGCAATATTCCCGTATTTCAAAACTTCTCATCTCTCGGTTTGGGAAGTTGTGAGTTAGGTCTCCACGGAGTTTCGTCGGAAAGTTGATCATTCAGTCTCCGGGAATCGCGTTAGGTCAATTCCATCTGGTGAACTAGGCCTGGGTATGCCAGAAGGGTAGTCGGCGAAATGCAGTACACAAGATTGAGCGACACGGCGGGAAGTCCGGGAACAGGAAGATAAACCCTCCATGATTGCGGAAGTTTGCAAGGAGATATCGTGAAAGTTCTCCGTAACGGGCGGAAAGGAAATCCCGCCAGGAGCACCAGTGGAGTGCACTTCAAGGACAGCCCTTGGTCCGTTAGACGTGACGTTAAATTTTTGGCCCCCTCTTGGCGCCTTACATATCGAGAGTAGACGAATGTCTACCCCAAAATATTACTCTTTCCTCACTTCCCCAGCCATTTCTTTCCTCCAAGACCTGCCCACCCATCTTCAAAGTTACAAGCCATTACAACCGTCGTTCCCTTTCACAGATAACTAACGATGCGTAAGCAAGATATACCTCTCGTAAAGTGGCCTTGTGAAGTGGACGATTTGAGGGCGTGGGCTACGAAACTTTCAAAAAGCTTCAAATGGGGAGAAAGATCGTTCAATGTTGACGATCAGTCGGAAAACCTTTCTAACTGATGCTGAAACGAGCAGGTCGAGAAGTGAAGTGACTCATCACTATCTTCCGCCACGTTTCGACAAGTTCAATAATACGAACTAATGATAAAAACCCTGGAAAAACAATGGCGATATCAGATTTTAAATACTTGCTTAGATAAACCTTAAGAAAATAAAAGTAATGAGATTATCTAGGACAAAGAAAGCGGGACTGGTAATCATATTAGGACACAAACTCAAGCAAGTAGAGCATTTTAATTACTTAGGTAGTGTGCTAGAAGAAAATGGACATGGTAGCAAAGATATACGGAAGATAATAGCGCTAGCTAAGGAGGCGTTAAAAATAGAAGGGAGCTGATGACGGGGAACTTGGGTAAGGATGTGAAGAAGAGGCTAGTGAAGAGCTTGATACGGAACGCAGCGTTGTATGGGGCAGAAACGAGGACTATCAGAAAGGAGGACGAGAATAGGTTGTAGGCATTTGAGATGTGGGTGCGGAAAAGGATCAAGATGGTGAGGTGGACGGAGAAGAGGACTAACGACTTGATATAGTGACCGACAAAAGGAAACGTCTTAATGGAATTTGAGATCGGCAGAGTAGGTGGCTGGAGGATGTAATAAGGGGCTAGGAGTTGCTCAATAATGTGATAGAGGGAAGGATGTTGGGGAAGCGGGGAAGAGGAAGAAAGAGAATAGGTTTCATGGACAGGATGAAGAAGAGTAGATAGTATGCTGAGGCGAAAAAGAATATACTGGAGTGAGATATGCCCCTTAAATTGTAGGAAACTGGGAGGAGATTCTCTGACATTCAACAAAACCGACCTTAACCGGTAGAATAATAAAAAAAATAGCTTTTAATGTGTGCAACTCGTATTTTCTTATTGGGTATTTTGGCTGCCCTGTCTCGATCTCTCTCATGTTGCTTCCCCCTCTTCCCGTCCACGCTTTCCCTTTCTCCCCTCCGCTTGTATCTCCCATCCTTTCCGCGTGGGCCTGCGCCAGGAACTTTATCGGGAGCAAAACTGACGCGCGGGACGGGGGAAAGAACACGGCGGAATTTGGAAGGTGTAATGAGTCCATCAAATCACGCGGGGGCAATCCGCTCGTAACTCATCGATTCGCGTCACCGACTGATGCGGTGTAGATGGGACCCCTGACGGCTGCGCTAACCCGTTTCGAAACCAGATTACAGAAACTGAGGACTCGATTAGACGTGGTACATTTCCATCTGCAACTACGTTCGCAATCTTCGTCAAGAGCGTTTTGACGCGTATATATAAAGAGGTCCTGGATTGAGAACGGGTGGAGAGAGAGAGAGAGAGGCTGAGATGAGAGTAATTTAGGCATTTTCCATTTTTGAGCATTAAAGACGAATATGATCTATCCTCAGGCACCTAAAACATTGGGATTTAAAATATACGAACATCGTTCTGTCAAGTGACAAACGTTTAGAATCTAGACGAATTATCCAGTAAATATAATCATTTATTTATATGGAGAGATATATCCTTACTAATATATAAAAATATAATGGTGTCCGTCTGTCCGTTGTTCCATCACGCAAAAACTACTGGACCGATTGAGCTGAAATTTGGCAAGTAGATAGAAAATATATTAAAGCTGTTAATTCACTTAAAGGGGAGTGTCAGATAGCCGGGTCTCAGATTTTATTCAAACTTAGTAGTTGTACAGACCGCTGTCTGTGATTTATGAAACACTCCACATATAGGGTTATATAACCAACAGTTTAAACGAAAATGGCCTTTAAAAATTTCAAAAATCCCGTTTTACGGGCCACCCACATAACTGACAAGCTACGAAAAATTTGAATATTATTAAGAATTATGCTTGAATTGTAAAAATATGAAGACAATATTATAAAATAATTATAGAAAATGGCAATCATGTGCATGAAGGAATAATGGAAATACGTCGTGAAAAGATAAGGAAGTGACATAATTATAAGGCTGCCTTCGACCGAAAAAAAGAGACTAAGCCTGACGTCGTGCATGCAAATGAAAAATTTGCCTCGCTTAAAAATAATATTTAGAGTAAAAATAAAAAAAATCTTGAGCGCATTGTAGGATGCCGTGAAAGAAAAACTAAAAAAAACAGCGGAAGAAACATACCCTGTATTGAAATCGAACCCGTGTCTCTTGACCGGAGACGAGCACATCAGCCACCCGTCCAGCTTGTCAGTTATGTGGGTGGCCCGTCTGAAGGGACTTTTGAAATTTTGAAAGGCCTTTTTTGTTTAAACTATTGGTTATATAACCCTATATGTGGGGTGATTCATGAACCACATACAACGGTCTGTACAACTACTAAGTTTGAATAAAATCTGAGACCCGGCTATCTCACACTCCCCTTTAGATGACGGCTCAAGAGAACCGAAGGGACGAGGTGACCATCTATCAACCTGGGTGCTATTTAAGTAGTAATGAGTCTGTGTGGGTTTTTGGGTTTCACGTGCATGAAAGACTCATGAAAGATGAAAGTGCAACAGTTACTCATCTCTCCGTGCACCTGTAAAACGTTCAGCATGTTTACTACTACGAACACAACGTACGAAATAGTTTACGAGCTCCTCAAATGACTACGCTGACAGTATTCTTCAGGTTTTGTGGTTTTCTTATAAAATAAGTTTAATGTTTTTCACACCCCTTGAACTTTAATGGGTACCTTCCGCTAGTAATAACTAAAGGGATTTAAATTTCCATATTCAAAAGAAATCAAGCCATTTTGTCCCTGTTGATTTTGATCCCAACCAATATTTAACCTAACATTTTAATTCATTCGCGCAATTTCCCCGTACAATGACGCTAACTAGGCCACAGAACATAGATTTTAAATGTAACCAATTCCACAATTAATAATTCCTGCGTTATAATATTTCTGAGGCTCAAGTAAACTTTCTGAGCCCTATATATTTTTGCTATTCTTATATCCGATATCTGTCTCAGCAACCTCAAAGTATATCTGCCTCGATGAATAAATCTTATCAAGCTTAGGATCGATGTAATGATGTCCGAAAGATGCCGAAAGGAACGCCGGCATGACTTCAAAGTTCCAGGGAGAACCAGCGAAGGGATTAAAAGCTGTTGAATGGCAAAGTGACGATTTTCATGAGTACACAAGCTAGGGAGTACAGTTACGGATAATGGTCGTGGTTGGTGCTTTCAAAAATAATAACAAAAAATGATATACCCTTAAAGTGAATATTCGCATATTGCCTCCACTGGAAGTGAGGAAAGATTATT
This sequence comes from Ceriagrion tenellum, assembly GCA_963169105.1. NCBI lineage: Eukaryota > Metazoa > Arthropoda > Insecta > Odonata > Coenagrionidae > Ceriagrion > Ceriagrion tenellum. Next base: position 100,471,857 of record OY720635.1, read on the forward strand.
TTTACAAGTATCAGTTGAAACCAACGACAGCAAATGAGTTGAATGAAAAAAACTACTTTCATTGTAATGATATGGTTCCAGGAATAGATGACAGAAATTGAAGAATCTTAATGATTATAAAAAGAAACACTTGCTTTCAAAGACTATATTTCATTTCTTTCTCAGTACCATGCGCCCATACCAAGCAGAATTACAAAGAAACAATAAACATTAGTTGATATAAATTATTATATTAAAATATAAGATCTTTTGAATAGTTTAATACGGGATGAAGATCTTCGAAAACGGGCTATTGGCGCAAAACCAGAAAGAGAGAATTTTCAATCAGAATTATATCGTGAAAGTTAGATTTAGAAAGAAGCATTTAAGATGATTCCACTATAAATGACAAACATAATGTCAGATTCATAGCCTGTCCAGAAAAATGTGTCGTCTCTCTGATTAAAATAACAAAAATCTTGTTTCTCTGCTACTTCCTTCTCTCAGCTTGAACTATATGTCACACGGTCTTTAAAGCAAGAATAGGTGAATCGTGGGTATAAATGACATTTTACCAGCTTACATAAATAAAATTTCCGAAAAAAACTGAAAATAAGAAACCCAGAGCAATGAATTGCAATTATTAATAGGGTCCAATGTATTTAAGGCTTTGAATTGTTAGCATATAAAAGCTTTAGAGTCGAAACGTAAGAAAATGAGAGACAAAATGTTTTATTCAATAGAAAAGACGCAACAGTCAGCTCTTATGGCTGGAAATTCAAGGTCGATAAAAATATAATTGCCGAATAGACCGACAGTTTTTTATATAACTCTTGTTTCCTCGTAACAGTAATTTGTGAAATCACTATTTTCTTTAAACATCACGATCGAAACTGGGAAATTCAGTGTTTGATTTGACTTATGCAGTTGCAGAGGAACCTATGTAACGCCGTGCACCTGTCCATTTTGCTCCTATAAATTACTGTTTATGTGTTTAATTAATTAATTTTTTAATGATTGCAACAACCGAAAATGTTTCTTTGTTTAAATTATTTTTATAGAGGTTTCTATTTATTTGTTTCGACGTTATTAAGGATTTGTTCATGTTTTTATTTTGGTGGAGATTGATTGCTAAGAAAAGAGGGAGAGAGGCGTAACGAGTCGGAAGGTGTGTACTGAAATTTCTTCTTCTCCTTCTCGAAAAATAAATCATACCAAGAAAATTGTGTACCAACTATCTTAATAAATAGCGCCACCACGCAGCTAAGCGTTACACCTCCTTAATACATAACGTAAACTCACTTACTTTACAGAGCAATACGAACTAAGTTCCGAAAGATGAAAAGCGATGTATTTTCGCCGCGCTCGGTCAAGGGTCCATTCGTGTTTATCACGTCAGTAGAGCCAGAGCGAGACTGAAATACACATATATTCCCCTGCGCATTCCATCTCCGACGTCGGCAGATCATAAAACGCTCCAACATAACGAGAAAAGACTCTCGCGTTGATCTCTGCACCGATCGACGCACGCGAGGAATTTACGAGCATAGGTGAACGCGGACAAATAAAGCGAATCGAAGAGCTCCCGGAGGAGAATATAGGACAGGAAAGCTACGATTTGGGACTGGGGGAGTTTTTGTGACGTGAGCACGAGTCTTGCTTGCTCCCTTCATCCGATAGATTGGCCGACGGGAACAAGACGAGCCTTCTTCCGAAGTACACTACCACTTGGAAAATAAAGACCAGAAGGAAAGACGGCGATGTTATTGAGTGTGAGGAGGTGATGCTGGTAAATACACAGGGGTAGTGGAAGAAAAACAGTTTTGGCGCAGTGGGCGGTTATCCAAGGGGAGCTACAGAGAAAAGGACTCCCTCACGAATGGGACGCGAACGTGGATTGGATGAAGATAACAGTATTTATTGTTGCTCTGGGATATTTCTCCTCCTTAGAGCAGTGTTTGAAAACAAACTCGACGTCCTTTTCTGAGTTTTATTGAGAGAGTTGCCAGATAGAAGGTTGTAATTGCCTGATGACCGAGCACACAGTTACTGCTCACAGAACTTAATATAATTTTTAAAGCGAGGAAAGATAAATTTTACCAATATCTTTTGAAACCAACGAGAGCAAATGGACAACATGGCTTCAAAAGCTGACAAAACTTGATGAAATCTTAATGATAGTTAAAAAGAAACGGCTTCTTACGAAGACAATCTTTCAATTTTTTTCTCAAAGCCAAGCGCCAATACCAAGCTGAATAACGAAGAAAAAATACATATTAGTCGACATAAATTATTCCATAAAATTATACGAAATGGTAAATAGTTAATTTGGGTATGTGGATCGTCAAAATAAGGGCCACTGGCACAAAAAAGATATGAAGCAATTTCCATCAGAATTAAATCGTGAACTTTATAAGAATCATTTAAGGTGACTCCACTATAAATGAAAAAAAATTGCATGATTCATACTATGACTATAAAAAGATTCATCTGTTTGAAATAAATAACAAAAATCCTATTTTTTCTACTACTATTTTCTCTTAGACTGAAATACATGTCACTCGGTATTCAACGCAAGAATTGGTGAAACCTTTGGTTATGACCACATATATTTTCACAGATTTTCAATCCAACGGTGTCAACGCACAAATAAGCAGAAACATCAAACTTTGTTTTCTGTTACCATAAAATATCGATAAAATTAACGCAAGATAGTTGTACATTCTGGAAGTGCAAGTTTTACAATGATATTTTGGGATTTTTGGCACGGTATATTTACGATAATGTTCTCTCATTTCTTCGTTTCCATAGCTTTCAGTGAAAAAAATGTACAATCAAAGCTAATTATGGAAAAAACCACGACAATATCAAAGGTATATAAGCTACTAAATGAGGTCAACTTTAAAAGTCATTCGTTAGGATTATCTACAATTAAAAAAACCACGAACACCTAAAAACATTAAAATTATTAATAATTTCAATGCTTCCCAGACCAATGTCACGGAGCTGAACGTACTGCCATTATGAGTAGGGAATACATGCAAACATCACCATATTTTATGACTGCGTATCGAAACCATTCAAGATTCGATCAGCATTCAACTATATCAATATTTCGAACAATTTTTTATCTTCTTCAGTGAATATGCATTCAATTTTTGAGTCCTTTCAAGTTAAAGAAATATCGGACAGCATTGGATAAATATACCGCATTGTATAAAAAAAACAGTAGCCACAAACTTGAAAATTAAATGAGGTGATGGATTGAAGTGTGCTGGAATACCTAATTAGAAATCTGAAGCAGATGAGTAGAAATTTTTAAAGTCGTGAAGGAAGGCAAAAAATTATTGAGGACTCAAGAGAAATTAAATGGCAAGAAAGTAAATAGCCATGAGTTGGAGGATTTTTATAAATCCCAAAATAGGTAAGCAAGTGTACTATAGTTGCCCATCTAACATTTCTCCTCATGCGTAGTCAGGATGGTCGGAGGAAAACAAAATATGACGCCCAACCATGCTCATGGACATTCATTCACCCGACGCGTAGCGGTCAAAGTGAAACATAAAATACTTCGCTCTGGATACGCCTTACGAATGTTAAGTGAAACTTGTCCACCAAGCAAGAAACGAAATGAAGTTTCCTGGAAATAGAATAAAGTAAACAAATAAGGATCGCAGAAATTTCAGGAGGTGATTCATGATTTACGAAAATTTCAAATTAAAACTTAAGTGTTCCATTTAGACTTGGAGACTACACAGGAGGCTAAGATTACATGAAAAGATAGGATCAAGGCAGTTTCACAGAGAATGCCATTTGAACCCGTGGTAAATCTCAGAAAGTGATATGAGCACAAACTAAGAGAGAAACACAGCCGGACTGGTAGCTGAAAAAATGCCTTCTTTCTTTACATGCACCAAAATATTAAAAGGAGCCAGGCATACATTTTTCCCTCCGTCATTTCCCCCCCTGCTTTTCCCTTTGCCCTTTGATTTCATGGCTTAAGCCCTATAAGCCCATAACAAACATCTCTCCAGCGCCTCTCAGGGTGATATGTAAATGTGACTCAAATAGTGTCACTACGCTGAGAAATCTCGATGAAATTGCCTAAACATGTTACAGCGGAGGAAAAATGGTTGAATATATTTTGAGCAACGTAAAGTTTTTCTATTCGTAGTTATCTTAATTCAAAGCGGAATACCACAAAGTTTCGGCCTCAACTATTGATCAAACGAACTACATCTACATTCTACCCTGTGAGCCACTGCATGGGCGAGTGAAAGGGGGTGTTAGGACACCATCCGTGTAAAGATGTACCTAAGGGGTAAGGTTTTGGGTGGTGAAATGGTGACGTGTATAATGGGAGTGTATTTAGTGAAGGTCATTTTTTATTGTGGTTGTTTATTGTGAGTGGAAAGAACAAATATCTGTACCGATCTGTTCGGCAATACATCTCCTTATTTTATCGCTTCTGTCAACCTAGAGATGTAGAGAGGCGTTATCATAATATTCTCTGAGTCGTACTGAAACACACCAGTTCTGGATTTCTCAGGCAAAGTAAGCCTAGCGTGTATCCTCTGAGTCTATAGGAGCTTCCACCTTAATCCCTCTAAAAGTTGTGAAACTATACGTTTGCTCTAAGTAGTTTTTAACGAACGTGGAGCTTATCTTCGTATATTATTATTTTTATGGATAAATCTTTATGAATAGGGTCCTAGATGCTCGCGACGTAATCGAGGTGTGGCCTAACTAGAGGGAAGTAGAGCTAAATCCCTCCTTTAGGGGATCGATCCAAAGAATGATCGCCATTGATTGCTAAACAAGACTGCAGTTTTGTTGACGAAAGTTTTACATTCTTCATATATCTCCGCTTTCCATTTCATTTCTTCATAATTCCTGCACACCGCATCATTATTGGTCTCCTCCAAAAACTGCAGCTCTCGTGTATCAGTTAATCTTTTCCTATTCACAAATCCCTCAAGTATTGTCTTTTGTAGTCCCTGACGGTGCAATAGATGTCATATACGGCCCCGATACTCCATCTAAGATTGTCAACACAATTTAAAATGCTAAACTCTGTCATAGTGGCCAAAGATGATTTATCTACCCAAGTAGAATAATTGTTTACTACCTCAGTAGACTACTTTATTCTTACGCCTTTCCCGGTAATTACATCCATCTTCCTCAACCATAATTTCATGTACGCATCTGACAAGTGATATGATGGAAGAAAGGACTTCCTCAGTTTCAACCTCGCCCCAAAAAAGACGTCATCATCTTTGGTAGTTCAATTCTAAGATTGGTTGATTGCAGCCCTCAACCATTCCCTATCTAATGATAGTTCCCTTACCTCCTCGTACCTCTTTCTATGTACTTTACACCTTATTTTGGTCCATGAATTAATTTCAGGTCTTCCTCTGGGACTTTTCCCTCCATTTTGCCTTCAACTATGTTCCTCATAGCCCATTGTATCTCAGGGTGTGTCCCATTCATCTGGTTCTTCATTTTTCTATGGTGTTCCTTACGGTTCTCTCCTCTTGAACTCTTCTGTATACTTCATTATGTCTTATTTTGCCCGTCCATTTTATCTTCAGCCGGAGAATTACTATTTTTAAAATAGACGTATTATTACCACTATTGAAATGATTTTGTCCATTTAAGATGACAGCCATAATATTTGCAAATTACTCCATTCGTGTACGTATCTCATTCACTGCGTGTCATTTATTGCTCAAAGAAGTGCTCCATTATTCATATTTCTCTGCCTTTAATTTCATTTCAATACATGATTTTTATTTTTTTTAAGTATTAAGGTAGCTTGTGTTAAATGTCCGAGAATCTCCTCCCGGCTTTCTATACTTTCATGGGCCTATCTCGCTCTAGTATAGGTAGAAATGGTACCCGAGGTAGAAATGTAAAAAATTCTTTCAATGAAAGTTCAACATAAAATCGATTAAAAATTGTACAAAAACTCGTTTGGTTAACCTAATCGTTAAAAACTTGCATCTGAGGTGCTTTAAATGAGTACTTCCTCATAAGGGTACTATGATTTCAGCGTTTTCCCAAAAATGAAGTGAAAGGGCGCAGTGGACACAACTTTTTCTGTCACTTGTTCACCGAAGAGAAGATTTCCAGCGTGAGATCTATAGAACGATTCGATCAATGTAATATGAGGTGAGAGAACAAGATTAAAAATATGACCTTAAAATAATTATCCTTCCCAAATACAGATTTTTCATGTTTTTCGGCAATGGCTTCCTAGTGTAAGGGGAAGAAATGTGAAAGCGCGTAGGAAGAGATGAAGGGAGGAGATACGAGAACATCCTCAACGGGGGTTGGGGGAGCAATAGAGGGATAGATGAAGAGAGACTGAATCAAGTGACGGCAGAAGGCCACCGGAGGGGGGATGGGGGAGGAGTGGAACGGGTAGAAATTGGGGGGGGGGGAACTCTTGTCGATTTTCACTGCCAGGAGAGAGAGAGAGATGGGGGGCTAAACTAATTTTTGAGAGCTCAGCGCGAGTTGAAGGCGGAATTGGATCAAAAGGTGAAATGGCACATACCCACGGAAGAGTCGACCATTCGCCCGCCCCTGCGCACATAACGAGGCCCCCTGCCCTGTTCCTCTATCTGCAGGATTGAGGGATGAGAATTGCGGGGGAGTGGGGAGAGAAAAAAACCCACCCCTTTGGCATGAAAAGGGGTCAGGAATAGTGAGTTGTTGGGGTGAGGAAGGGGAGAGGGGAGAAGACGGGAGAGCCGGAATGATTTAAGAATTTTTCAAAATGGAAACCCTCTGCCGACGCTGAATTTTTTCGACTGTAAGTGCACACACAACACGTTCTCGAATGTTGCGTGGGATGGAAAAAATAATTATCTCTCTCTCTCTCTCTCTCTCGACCCATAAAGTTCGTGCGGGCAGAGGGAAAAATTGAATGGAAATCCCGAATTCAACATTTCAAAAAGAGCGACTCCGATAGGTTCCGCCCTTCAATTGCTCATGTGCCCCGAATCCTCGTATATAAGTTTGAAAAACTGTCCTATAAAACTCGGTCACAAATATACCCAAATGTTTATTATTGCTAAATCTTGTAATTGAAAGGGATGGAACTATCACACAAAAGCAGGTTAATCCAAGTCGTTTAAGCGGCCAGCCACCGCGGCCAGGTCGAAGGCACACCAGTCTGACCATCTGAAAGTCGTAAGGTCAAATCAGACCTCGGAAGTGAATGCTGTTATCTTAAATGGTCATAGGTCAGGCAGTGTTACATCATCTTAGAACTATGAGGACTAATATATCGTGCAACACTTGGTAGGACGGAAAATATGAAAAGAATTTGCCAGTGAGATGAATCATTTACCCTCAGTGGTTCATCTCTAGTCATTTTTCTCATCAACAAAAACATCCGTCATACACCTCAATGCGCTTCCATTTCAGCCAAAGGATAACAATTATAATAAAGGATAATGTTCATAATATAGCAGAAAAACATCTCATAAGGTACATAACACCTAATATGACATTATACAAAAGATCTTCTGTGTATTTAGGACCTAAAATCTATAGATTGTTACCACATGATATCATTCAAGTAAATAATTGCTACGGATTCCTTAAAAGGATATAAAATGATAGTTGGAAAAAGAGAAAGTGGACGCATATTTGTGTTGAACTAATTTCTGTTTCTTTTTTTTCTAAAAAAGTTCATATGTTTGTTCGTTTGTTACTTTAATTCTTTGTAATTATTTTTTTCTCTTCCTGTAAACTTAGTCTCAGGTAAAGTTCTGTTTTATTGATCACGTGTGCCAGAGAAGTAAGCGGTGTCACCACACAGATATCCTCCGTTGGCAACTAAAAATCTCCTTCTATGTAACTTACATGTATGAAATACTGTTGCAGTTAGTAAAACTGTTTTTGGTACTTTGTAATAGTTGTAGTCAAAGCTCCACACTTGCATGATTCAAGGCCCATTTTAAACATGATAGTCGCGTATTTCCTTATTTTATATCCCAGAGTGCAAAATTTTCATTGCAATGGATTCCAACCACATAGAAATCATGAGAAAGAATCTTTTAAGAGGAAGAGACCAATCTCTGAAGAGCAGTCATGAGACCAGGGAAATATTTCAGAAGGCGACTTCTTTCTTGATGAAAGCATGTCTTTTGATGATTGTTGCTATGACCATTGGAGTTTGGAGGGTTTTCAAAGGAAGTGGCACGATATGGGAAACGTGGCGTTTCCAAAGAGAAGTAAGTAATGAGGGAACCGAATACGAGAGTCCAAAAGATCACAAATGATGTGAGGAAGATGATGAAAAAGTCCTTCGCCGTATAAATATATGCTATCTCAAAAAGATGAGGTTTCGTAGATCCCTTACAAGTATTTGAAATCAAGCAAACCAGGCAGGAACAATACAATTATAAATAAATATTTTGGTAGGTAGCAAAGCACATCGAGAGGAAATAAAATTCTTCAGATAAGCAGGGGGAAAAGACAGAAGAAGATCCCGCCATTGCTTAAAAAAGCTACTGATTTTTGTCAATATATGCATTATATCTCTATAGATTTTATGATAAGACACACTTATCTTCCAAGTATTAACTCACATTGCGAATATAAATGACCCGATGAGTAACACTTTACTATTAATTTCTTAATTTTTACTGTTGCCGTTTCCTTTTGGCAGTAAAATGTCACTTTAATTGGAACACTTGTCAGGGCTTTGCCTTACTAAAAATCTCTACTCATTATTTGTACACTGTAAAAAGAGAAAAAAATGTGACATTCCGCGTTTTTAATGGAAAAAGGCTCCAATTTAGCCTTACAAATGCAGTAATTTGCGCCTAAAAACTCATTTGGCCCATACATGAAATTGAATTGCAAACAAACGTGCTCCGTATTAGGAGTGAATATTTTTGCAACAAATCACTTACTATTTGAACGCTGTGTAGCACAGCATCCTAGATAAACCATTCACAAATTGCTGCTGCATTATTTAGGCGATGAAAATGAACGACAGAGATTCGCAGTGGATTGTAACGCCGTTAACCAGAGAGGATTGAGGAGCTTAACATCGCCGGATGCTCCTCAAACGTTGGGACACAAGTAACATCATCAAAGCACGAAGCTCCTGTCAAAGTCAAGGGCAAAGTTACTGTTTCCGATGGAACGGAAGCTTTGCGGGGGGAGGGAGGCTGGGGAGCGAGGATCATGCCCCGCTGGGTCGAGGAAGTCAAAGGTCAAGTGCGGCAGATATGGAGGGGACGGGAAAAGAGGACTCTACGATGGGACTCTACGATGTGACGGGGCGACGTGAGGGAGCCAAGCAGCAGAAGGGAAACATTTCACACGTTCGAGTTCGCGAGTGAAGAGGACAGAGGAGACAAAACAGATCATCGTTCGTCGACGGCAATTTGTTTCGCGACACTGAGTCAAAAAAATGACAAAACAACCTATATAAATACTCAATCGCTCGGGATTATACAGCTGAGACTGAAAACGTGCTGAAAATGAGGTAAATTACAATGAAGCACGGAATTCGCAGACAAGTCGTCAAATATATTTGTTGCATTAAATAATAATATTAGCGTCTATTTTTCACCAGCTATTCAAAAGTAATTTCAATAAATGTATAGGAAGTGAAAGAAATAGTTATAAAGCTAAGTTGCAAAGAAATATTACAATGAAAAAAAACGTTTATGGTGACACTTCAAGAAGCAATCCCATTGCCATTTACTCCTTATGCCATATTACATTATAAAAGACAAAAATTGGCATATTTTAAATAGCAACTGTTTTCCTAGTCTCCCTTGTATGATTACCAGGTTTTTATTTCTTTTCATGCCAACAGATTTTAATTTTGGCCATCACTAGAAAAGTATTGCTGGTCACAATTGTGCTCTGACTAACAGCATTAGGCAGCAAAGGACTGAAGGTAGCGTTTAAAAAAAGGAAAATAGTAAAGATTCAGGTTAGTCAAATACATTTATCTATATCAAAACTGGTATTAATACTGTACATGAATCGGAACAAATAGCTTATGAGAATAATGTTTTTGCTAAAAAAGGAGTAGAAAAGGCACGTCTGAAGGAATAATCTTCCATCATAGCATTAATTCCCGCAGAGACAAAATCTGTAATCGATGGAAGATTTGTAAACAAGCATCTACACAGCCTCATGGCCTCAGAACTTCAACTGGGAAATTTTCCACTGCACTTCAGTCTAACCTCAGCTGAGGCAATACGCACACGCTGAAATTGAAACGGAAGAGGAAAAGAGTGTTAATATCTTTCTCTATCGCTGAAAATGGTTTCAGTCACATTCCCAAAACCAAATCAAACATTTTATGCGTCCATGTACCTATTTCAGAGTAATCTCCCAAAATGGGTTATTCGAGAACCGTATCGACATTTACCACGACCAAAGGTATACGAATGTTTCCAAATCGGCCGATTTCAATTGTCACGTGAACACACATTGAGACACTCTAGCGTGACGGAGATCTAAGTTTGCATCGTTGGAGTAGATCCTCCTCCTATGGCGCCACAGCCCAAGTTTGGGCCCTGGCCTCCTTCAGCTTCTGCCTCCATGCTTTTCTGTCTGTTGCTGCTCTCCGCCAGAGTCGTAGTCCTAGGAGGTTCCGTGTGTCAGCCTGTACTTCATCTTCCCAGCGTTTATATGGTCTCTCTACTGGTCTTTTACCGTACATTCGGCTGTTTAACGTTCTCTTTGGTATTCTTTTGTCATCCATTCTAGCCACATGCCCGGCCCACAGCAATCGCTGTAGTCGGATGCATTTTGACAGACGGGGTTCTCTAAAAAAACCATATAATTCATGGTTGAATCTGATTCTCCAGATATTGTTTTCCTGAATGGGTCCTAAAAGTTTTCTATGCACTTTCCTTTCTGATCGATCAAGTATGCTTTTCATCATCTCTGCCACGCTCCATGCTTCATATCCATAAGTTGCAATGGGTCTTATAAGTTGGTTGGGTCTTAAGTGTTGAAGTAGATGGAGAGGTAAATACGTCATCATGCTGTAGCCTGGCAACTGAAATAATAACCAAATTGGTTATGCCTGCTCTTTCCTCTTTTTCCTTTGGAGACCACGACGGAATGGACGAATTGGCGTATGAATAGCAAGAATATCCTCCATTTATTAGAAATTTAAGGCACATAACTTTTGAGACATTTATTGGCTACTCAGTACTATGAATTCCACTTGATTTTACTATATTTTTCACTTGGTTGCGGATAATTAATAATTTTCAAAAAATAATGAAACATATACAAATATAATGCATATTCAAGAATTAAATGCAGTCTGATTTCTCGTAAGATGTCGATAGAAAACATCGTAAAATTGCAATTTTAGATCGTCAGTCAGTAAGCATTAAAGAAAAATCGGGGTTAACAAAGATGGCGGACTGGCCAAGCCCACGTTACATCTTATAGCATCAGCCACTATACCAAGCGCCCTCTCCATGCATCTCAACGGCTTGAACCACTCGAGATGACCTCGATCATGAGGTAGAAAATCGAAGTTGGAGATTGTGGTGAGTTTTACATGCTCAGATTGAAATCTTTAGGGTCTGACTAGTTATTTATTGTGTCATTAATCGGGGTAAAAAAATTCATGATGAATATTACCGCGAGAAAACCTCGACTGGGAAGTCTGCGTGTAATTTTTACCAGATGTTCAAATAGAGCCAAATCTCGGGTTCCTACGTGATTTTAACACTTGACTCCTTACTTACCACTTGTCTCTTTCATCATCATCAACTGATATTCTGCCTGCTGGCAGGTATCAAACAACAATGCTGTCTCCAATTCTTCCTGTCCCGGGCCTCTTCCTCGGTTTCCTTGTAACTTCTTTTTTCTATCTTCACTTCGTCAGTCATTTTCAGTCTTCTTCTTCCTCTTCTTTTTTCTCCCTCCCCCATTCTCTCGACTGCTGTATTTAAAATCTCCTCCTCTCTTAAAATATGCCCCATCTATTTTCCCTCTCTCTTCTGTATTGTTTTCAGTAGTGTTCTTTCGTCCCTAACTCTTCCCAGCACCTCCTCATTTCTTACTCTATCTACCCATTTTACTCTCTCCAGCCTCCTTCACACCCGCATCCCAAAAGCATCGATCCTATCCTTATCTCTTCTTTCCAGGCTTCACATTTTGTATCAATACAACATTACACTCCACACACAACATTTCACCAGTCTCTTCCTCAGTTCTAAGTGTCAAATCGCTGCAGAGCACATTTCTCTTCTTATTACTCTTCTTATTACTCTTCTTATCTCTCTCAGGGTGTCTCAGCAGAAAGCCATTCTACTTACCAGATATGCCTCCCGAGAGACCTGTCAGTGAATTACACGCCATCAACAAATGTATAAATGCCCTTCTCACCAAAGCAATGTATACGGAAAACAAAATATAAGGAATATCTTCTTAAAAACCTCAAAATTTAATGTCTTTTGTAATAAAAGGCCTCGCTTAAAAACGGTCAGTGGATACCTGTAAATACATGACCATAAACGATCAGTGAGTTGCTGTTCTTCCAGGAATTCAGCGACCCCTACACGGTCACTTTTGGTGTGTCACCGTTGCGGAAATTCCAACTGGTTGGATTCATCACTCCTGGCGTGAATCGGCATTGTGGGCGGTCGTGCTTGGAGTGAAGGGACACATGGTCGATTTTTTGAATGAACAGCTGGCCAGACAACTCCGGCATAAATCCATAACTGTCGGTGTGAGGACGCCTTTAGGTAAACATTCAAATTTGCAGAAAATTATTCACCAGGTTTCCAGATTTTTTTTCAATTATTTCCTCTCCTTTTTATTTTTTGAACTTGTTTAAGACATTTAACACGTATCTCATGTGGTCTAGTGGCTAGGATATTTGGATCACACCCATAAGGCCCGGGTTCGATTCCCGGCAGTGGAAGTTTTTTAAGCGTTAGGTGGAAAAGTCTCCACAAAAAGTCGGTCCCCTCAGGAAGGGATCTCAACTTCGACACAATGAAGATTTATTTTTATTGTGTTACTTGGGTAACATTCCCCTGTGGATACATTCCCCGGCAAGCATTATTAATAATATATTCTCAGAGAAAAAATCTGTACTGTAACTGAACATAAAGCTGGGCTCGGCATTTATGGCTGTTTCAGGCCTCCTAACGGTACTGTTCTTCGGCTCCTGACACTGCACCCTGGCTCCGCTCCGGTAACTGTGCAGTGACTGTGCTATAGTGCCTTCCCCATGGGTGGCCAAATTTTTCCATGTCTCTTCGCTATCCATCCCATAACTTGTTCAACTGCTCACCTTATGACTGTTGAAATTGATGTTTATTAGGTACTGACGCATCTAACTAGAATATGTTTTATATTTTATTTTTCTTTTTTCTTCTCATAAATATTATTCCGGGGGCAAGAGAGCTCAGATGTTGGTCGCCTCCAAAATAACCAACCATCCCACTCAAGAGTAAAGAGACACACATCAAATTATCTTATTTTTCATGAGCGCTTGATTCAATTTCTTGACATTTCAAAAGGATAACTCAATGAATACGCATTCTGCGGTGAAGGATTGAATCAAAGGACAGACGCAGGTCGCCGAAGAGGATGAGGCAAGACTGGCAACTGAAAGAGGAGTGCTAGATTGGTGAAGGGTACGGAATCTGTGTGTAATGGAGCGAAGGACACTATAAAGGGTACGCAAGGGTGGATAGTCGTGAGGGTAAGAGAGAGATAGAGAGAAACGAAGGACAGTCGCTAAATTCAGGGACGCCCCCGAGTATTGGTGACGGCTAAGGACTTCAATTTGATTGCGCCTGGCTTTCCTCGTCCTCCGACTGCTTTCTTGACTCCCGAGGGAGTAAATTTCCGACTACACTCCCTCCGTTCCTTGCTCTTCTTCCCGGAAAATCTGGCCTCGTCGCCGAAAAGACGGCACAGAGAGGAAATTATGAAAAGAAAACATCTGTACACAAGTAAAACCGTCAGTTTACTGAATATGGCGGGCATGATGGGGAGAATAAGTCATCCAGGCATGATCTAATTTGAGTTTAAATATTCGGCTTTATAAAATTTCCAATCCTTACGAGTCGGTTATATTTAGAGAGAGCAATTCCTGGTTACGGTTTTGAAAACAGGACCAACAATTTTCTTCGCAATGATCGCCTTCATTGAATTATATTCATGGCAAACGAACCATTGATTCCTTTTTCTTCAACGCCGGAATTTTCCACCTAAAGTAATCGCACATTTAGAATAATGAAGATATTTTCTCAATGCCTTGAAATTTCGAAAGAAAAATTTTATTCGAAAAATTAAATGTTGATAAATATCTCGGCAAAGAGAACTTATTCCTTTTGCCAAGTACTTGACCTATGTTTCTATTTTGATCGTCATTTAGGGCTGCTTTGGCCATAAAAATCCAAGGTCATGGAATATTCGTACGTGACCCCTATACCGTGAAGAAATATGTAAAATATAACACAATTGGAGTACAGACCCGTATTTGTTACAATGCAGATTTTTTTTCTGAGTAATGGGTACTTCTAAACATTTAAACGGAAAAATTTAATGTAAACTCATGGAAATTCTCAACAAAAATTTCCATAATAACTCTAATGGCGGAGAACTATAATAACTCTATTGACGGATTTTTTTGGTCACACAGTCGAATGTGGTGTGATTTTCTATATATGTTCTTTGGAGGCTCTCCATAGAATAATAATTATTATTAAAATTATCAAAGAGTTATCATTATTTCTCCAACACACAACCATTGGTGGAACAATTAAGGAGGATTTACCCTGAAAGTTTACCGTGGAGACTGTACTGAGAAAGTGATCCGGGCACTCAACCCTGGCTCGCTCTGGTAGCTGCACTGTGATTGTTCTATAGAGCCTTCCCCATCGCTGAACTCCAAAACTGTACTGCATTGTTTCAAATTAAGTACAGTCTGGAGTGCTTCTAGTCCTCTAGTTGAACACAGTTAAAGTACAGCCTAAATAAGCAATTAGGTGAAGAGCAGTTCCGTTTCAGAATACTGAACTGTTTTCTATCCGAAGTTGCTACAACACAAAAAAAAGCTGGGAGGGTCTCGATAAGCATGAAATAGGATAAATGCTGTGGGAAAGAGATATATGAGAGGTAATTGCTGCAAAACTCGATTTACTTGGGTCATGAGGGACTGAGTGGGTCACGAAGGAATGAGTGGGTCATGAAGACCAATGGTTGGGTGCTCCAGTAATCGACATATATGAAAGAAATACGCTTTTCTGGTTGGCCATGTTGAAAGAATGTTAATAATAATAATATTTTAATTGGTCCAGGGGATAAGTTAATGCATATATAAGACCTGTTATGACAATTTCAACACAATAATAAAATGACAAATATATACTGTTACCGGTCCCGTTTGGACGTTACATGAGGAGGCGAATTGAGCGGGGTTCGCCAAAGGCTAAGAGGAGCCTAATTAATTTTCTCTCTGTATTCTTGAGTGGATATGTGCGTCGCCAGTGTGTGGAGGCAATCTTGTGTGAGTGAGCGAGTGAATGAGTAATGTGGTGTTTCCTCCCCATTCCCCCATTTTTCTCTCTTTTGTCAAAGTGAACCCCTCCCTCCTGGGCCAGTGATTTGACCCAATATGTAATTTCACCCCCTTATCAGTGAAGAAGAAGTGTTCCCCTTTCCCCTCCCCTATCTCCCCGGCCAGATATATAAGGATGTGCGCGAGACGGAAGTGGAGGATGATCTTTGGTGGCTCGCACTGTGAGAGGTGGCGACCGAGGACTTAGGAGACGAAGTCGCGAGAGGCAGGCCGATCCCGAAAGTAAGAGACGGAGAGAAAGGAAAAAGACGACGTTTTTTTTGGGCCGTCGATGTTTTGGAGGAGTGGACGCCCAAAATTCTCTGCCGTCTAGGGAAGTTGTCCCCCCCCCCCCTGCCCGCCAAAGTACAGTTCCGGCCACCCATCTGTGCCTGAGCCATCACCAGCAATCTCACCATCCCAACAAAGGCACCATCAGAGAGGAGACGAGGACATCACACAACCAGTAGTCCCCCCATTGCGAAGAAGGCACCTTCAGAGGAGACGAAGACATCACTAATCGAATCGTTAAGCACTGTATCCTGGCCACCAACTGTCCCCCCCCCCTTTTCCCCGAGTAATAAGACGCATCAGTGAAAGGAGAGAATCGTATAATTTTTCCCATAACTTCATTCCTATTCCCTTTTCTCCAAGACGTTGTGTGAGTGCGTGCGTGTTTGTGAAATTTGTGTGCGTTAGTTTAGTTTCAAGATATCATTTCAAAAAGCACGTAATTTTTCTTGCCTGGGGAAAGTTTAAAACATTAATTCCATTGTTAAAATGGGAAGTCCTTTTTTTCTCATTTTTTTTACTTCCATAACTCACCAGTGCCATATTGTTGTAAAAGCGTATATTTCCATGTTTGTTTTTTTTATGCTCTTGATTAAATCGTTATTCAATTCTAAATGCTGTGTAAAGGCTCTTCTTACCTGACGCAACCCGACTCTCAAATCGCCCCCACACCACCCCTCCCCTCCTCCCTTCCATTGCCCTTATCTCTAAGGTGCGTAGGATTTTTCCCTCCCCACTCCATTACACCCCCCGACCCGTGCACCTCAAACCCTCCCAATTCAAATCCCTCCTGATTGTGGTCGACGTCAAAGTCGGAGGCCACAATATTATATACATACAGGAGCAAAGCATTTACCATGATTCAAATATTTAGTAGCACTGTAAAAACAATTGTTAAGAAAATATTTTTTAAATTGACAAATTTTTGGTCATTTTTATTATTGAAGGTAAATTATCAAATATTTTACAGCTTATATGGATAGGCCCTTTACTATACATATTTAGGTTATGTGACATTATTACAGAATTCAGTCTATTTCTTGTGTTATACTTATGAACATAATGGTTGGTGCTTACATTTAATTTGTATTCAAATGTTTTTAGGAAAATAATGGCTTGATACGTACATACATATGGCAGAGGAAGAATTTCTATTGTTTAAAAAGATTTCAGTAACTGTCTCGATGTTTTGCATTACACATGGTTCTAATAGCGCATTTCTGAATATTTTAAATCCCTGCAGACTTAGGAGAATTCCCCGATGCTATAGTGTCATAATATACACTGAATTGACGAGAGTCGAATAAAGAAACAGATATATTATGGTAGAGTGAGCGGTCTAAGGGGAACGAGTACTCCACGAAAGACATGGGAAGACGTGATTAAACATACTCTAATGAGGATGAATATTTGGGGGAATTTTACTCTGACAAAAATTCGTCCACAAGTTAGAGCATTGCTAAAGGTGTTTCTGTTCACACTGGCAACAATACGCTTATGCACGAACTATATAATATAAGGTTAAAATAAATATTTTAATTTCAAGTTTGTACAATCTATTTTTACAGCGTCCCATCACCTGATATACAATTATTTTTTTTTAAACTCAGTGAGAATAATGTACCTTCAGTAGGCTGAATAGAAAAGAAAAATTGATATAAATAGTCCTTTATTTTTAACATCACTCAAATTAATTATTGATATCAGCCCAGAAACGCACTCAGAATACTTAAATTTATTTATAAACTTATATATTAATGCTGGACGCACAACAGAATAAATATAATAACTTGTTTGTATGCAGTAATTACAAGTATAACCCCCGAAGGTTATTGAGGCAAAAGCTAACAGGTAAATAAGGGAAGCTGGGATTAAACTTGAGCACAATACTTCACAGCATGCATACCAATAGCTTATTTTTCTAGGCAATAAAACAGTGGAGAAGAAAAAGAATTGCATTGGCAGCGGATTTCATAACAGACTCGCTTTACAGCGATGCACACTTTTGACTCATTTACGAGTAAATTACCGAATAACCTCGTTCCTTTACTCTGATTTCCATTCCAATTCGAAGTAACGCGGAGATCAGAGAGGGAAAGAGGGAATTATAAAAAAAATTTTAGAACACATGTAAATCTGCCAGTTCCGAAAGTATCACAGGGATTTTGGAAAATATAAATCAACGAGGTAGGGTCCAATTTGAGAGAACTCATGGTGTTAAATATATATATTAGTAATTTTCGACGCCGTTTTTATAAATTAATATTTATTCAACCGGATTAATGTTTCTCAATAGAAAAACTGTAACTTCAGTGGGAAGCTGCGAATAAATTTGTAATCAATTTTCCGCAACGTCCATACTAATTAATTTTTAGACAGTAACAAAACTTGAAGAACTTCAAATCCATAAATGGTCATTTAAATTTGCAGAAAATTTAGCTCTACTCTCTCAGGATATTGTTTAGAAATTTTCTCTTCGTAAAAGATATATAAACGAATTTGAACTTATTGAAGAAATAAAACATATTCCCATGTAGTCAGGTCGCTAGGATATTGAGTTTATGCCGGCATAAGAGGCCCGGGTTCGATTCCCGGAATGGAAACTTTTTCAGAGTCAGATGGAAGAAGGGACTGTCTCAATCTCAACGTCGAAAGAATATAGATTATTTCGTATTTTTCATTATTCGTGTCGTATTTTTATTCCATTACTTGTGTAACATTTTCATCCAAGAACCCGGGAAACATAATTAGTATAATATCCCAGAGAAAAAAAACTCTTTAGGGGTTTCTCAACGTCGACGCAATGAAGACGTATTTTTATTGAACATATACCTTTTTCAAAAGACTAAATTCTGAGACTAACTTAGCATCTAAATTTTCTTTCAGGTAATATCAGAATATACTTCTTCCTTGGTTAAAGTGCTGGTTCTTACTGCAAGGTGGTGACGGAATGATGCCGGAAAAGAAGATCAAATTAAATTAAATTAAAAATTAAAAAAAAGATTAAATAAAAATATCTTACAATAAGTAGATGGCCCAAGTATATTTATTCTACTTCTACATTTACTTATTACCCTGCACGCCACCACAAGGGTGTTTGGCAGGGTGGTGACTTATCACCAACATGAACTACAGTGATGAAATTTACTTTCACCCACAAGCTCCACTCTATCGGTATTCTACAAATGATACAGAAACTGCCAAAATAATCTATAAATTAACAATGTAAACCTGACACAAGAGTCATGCAAGGAGGATTCAAAACATGGTGTTAGCACTACTCGGTTGATTTAGAAACGTGCATTAGGGTGCATATGAATTTATCAGCTACAATACCTGTCAACTAACCTACTTCAAATTCTTAACGCAGGCATTACGGTCTCATATTGATCGCGAAAACAACAACATTTTAAACTTTTCTGTTCTGCAATCTATTTCCCTTATTTTATTCTCATGATCTGATCTACCGTAGTATATTGGAATTCGTATGACATTGAAAACTTCGTCAAAAAAAAATGTTTTAAATTTACATAAAAGATATGAGTCTATTGTCTTGAGTAATAATACAATTGAATATCAATAATAATACATGCGCGCCCGAAATTAATGATTAAAACTGAAGTAAATACATAGTCAAACAGCTATTTTATCAAATAAAACTTGGATGAATGGCAAAAAAATCGAGGAAGTACTGTAAAATCCAGTGAACTGACAAGTGAAGAAATTCGTGAGTTAAAAAATGCTCGCTTATCTTTCCCCGACGCTCATGCATCTTACCTTTTCATGCCTCAGCAAAATAGAACGGTGGAGAATAAAACCTCAATCCTTGCATTTGATTTCGTCGGAGTCTTTTCCTTGAATGTGTTAGGGGAACGCAGGCCGCTGCTTTCTCCGACCTCCCTCCCGCCAATGCTTCCGAGGAACACGAAAAGGGCCGAAATTGCGGCATCCATAATGAATGAGG
Organism: Ceriagrion tenellum; assembly: GCA_963169105.1. NCBI lineage: Eukaryota > Metazoa > Arthropoda > Insecta > Odonata > Coenagrionidae > Ceriagrion > Ceriagrion tenellum. Next base: position 100,491,677 of record OY720635.1, read on the forward strand.
AATAAGGACACTTTTGGGCGAAATCTTTTCATCACAGCAATTTTGTGAGAGAGTGGTGCGTGATGTTGTCGCATTTTTTAGGAGTTCTCGAACCAAAGGACTGACCCCTTTCACGTGACGTGTTAGTCCATGAGAAAGATGCTCAGCTTGCGAAGTCGCGCGGTGTGTTATTAGGTTATGAGGAACGGTCACCACGAGCGAGAAAAGACATTTCAGGGTAGGATAAAGGTGAAGGCGTTGGGACAGTTATGGGGGATATGAGGGGAGACTAGTAAGGCGGGCGAAAGCGGTCTGACGTATGGCCCCTCATGGCATTCCAATATGTGTTAACATTTGGTCGACCTCCATATCAGTGCCGACGCAAAAGGTAGGATTTTTTTTCTTTCGCAAATTGAGTTCCGAATCTCAGATAAGCTGTATTAATAAAATCATAAGATACATATGAAGAAATAGTGCTGAACTACCTTGGAGGAAACTACTATCTTGGCTCCTCTGCAAAGAAAAAAATAACACTTGGACTCATCATTCCTTGGTCGTTCAATCCTAAGATTGGTTGACTGCAGACCTCCACCTTTCCCTACCTTATGCTAGTTCCCATACCTCCTGGTATCTCTTCCTATGTACTTCCCTCTTTATTTAATCCATAAACTTATTCCTGAGTCTTCCTCTGGGGACTTTTACTTTCATTTACCTTCAATTATGTTCTTCACAAACCTATTGTGTCTAAGGGTGCGTCTACTCCATCTTGATCTTCATTTTTTCTGGTGTTCCTTTCGGTCCTCTCCTCTTCTACTCTTCTGAACACTTCATCATTTCTTATTTTGTCCGTCCATTTTATTTTCAGCATCCTTCTCCGGCATCAGGTTTCAAAGGCTTCTGGTCTTTTCTGGTCAGCTTTTTCAATGGTCAATGCTTCAGATCCATAGAATGTCACGCTCCAAAAAAGCTTTTTTTCTCTTCAAAAGAGGCTGAAAAGAAATTTTATCTAACATTTATCAGCTTTTTACACAAAATTTTGCCAAAACTTTCGTCCAACTATGACTTCAACGTAAGAATATTTACATATTCTTATTATAGTACGTAAGAATTATGTACGTAGTAATGGCCTATTCAATGGTCATTGACAGTACAGTAGTTATCACTACACAGCAAACGTCGTGCCTCGAGAGGTATTGCTTTACGGAAAGATTAATGGAGTGACTGCTCGAATAGCTTACGGTGTCTTCAGAGGGATCTACTCATTAAAACATCACTGATTGGTGAAGCGGGTTTCTTGCTGATCTAAAAAATTGCTAGAGCCAATGCAAACGTAATGAGTTTCTTTTGCAAGTTATATTCCGAATCTCAGTAAAGTAGCATTAAGACGCAATAAGACAGTTTACCACACAATTATAACATTTTAATACGACATATCCCCTAAATTTCCATCTAGCCACGGCGTTAATGCTTACTAATTGTTTATTCAATGATCATTGTTAAATCAGCAGTATCACTAAAAACAGATTTTCTTGACCCGTGAGGTATTGTTGTTCGGCTAGATAAATGGAGAGACACCCCGAATGACTAGACCCGCCCACTCATGGAACTAACAGGTGAAAATTGATTTGTAACACCCGGAGAAATTTGCTCCAATTTTATTGCGGTTTCCGACCGTTTCCAAATAGCATTTTGGACTATGGGTCACTCAGCATAAGAAAATTCCACCTCACATGAGCTTAATCTGCTTACGATTTTACTCCACTGATTTTTATATAATATTCTCCAAATCTCAAAGGCTTTACTTGTAGCGAAATGGTCACTAGAAACGTCAACGTAGAATATCCTACCAATACTTACATCACTATTATCCCTCAATTATTTTTTCTTAAAGTCATTCTCTACATGTACAGTGTCCTTAAACTTAACTCAGTATGGTATAGCGCGTGACAATTAATTCAGCTCCGAGTGGACTTTGTGTAGTCGGGATGGTTAACCTTCCTATTTCTTCGTGGTCGAAGGTATGTGCGTTTGTGCATCCACATTAAGTTTTCAGATATTGATGAACAAGGCTAGCGCTACATTACTTAAAACCCGTTGAGATATTTACATTGAAAATATGACAACTTTACCGCAGCACATTCCCGGAATGCGCCTGATATTCGGCGAATTTTCAACATCCAAATGCAGGTAGTCAGGGTCCAGCATATTTGGATTTCTTCTACATTTGGTTTGATTGACTTGCTTGCAGATATAAACATGAATGATGAGGAATGTTGTACATGCCGAAGAAATAAAAATTTCGACAGAGACAGGATACGCAAAGTTTAGAGGAGTAGAGAACCAGCGTGAAGAACATAAGCGCCGAAAGGCGAGGGAGACGGATGGATGGATCATGTAAGACAGCGGAAATCGAAGAGGGCGACGGAAGGAACAGCTCCCCCGCGAGGAAACGGAGAACGGTCGAAAGGGGTTTGCACCCTGGAAGTCAATTAATCATCTTTTAATGAGCAAACCGAGTCGCGGGCACCATGACGGGAGCCAAGGGGATCCAGTGGCTTCGTATGACCTTGGGTACTCCGCTCGGATGAAAAAAAATATCCTTTGCCAACTGTTTCTATCTCATTTATGCCACGCGGGAATGCGCACATAAAACATTCGGCGGGATTTTGGGGAGAGAAAACGACATAGACGTGTGGACATCTAAGTGTGGTACATATAAGCATGCATTGGATGAAATGACGCACCAATCGATACACCTTTATCAGAAGGCTATAAAATGTTTCCAGCAAGAAAAGAGAATGATGATGGGGGTACAAAAGAGTGCAACAGTTATGTAGTATTAAGTCTGATTACTCCCGAATAAAACATGGAATTTAAAGAAAAAACATGCAACTATATAGAGAAAATGAGGTTACCGCAAAGAAAATAGCTGTAGTGATAAGAATGAGTAATTTAATTTGATATACTATCATATAATCACACATTGTAATATAACAGACAAATACACCATTTACATTATATACATGGTAGTATCATAAATAATCTATAAATTATCATAGAAAACAGCAAACTACTTATACTTTGTAGTAGTCATGCTTATGGAAATTTTGATGACAGTGGGTGGAGGGACTAAGCCAAAACAATACCATATAAGGATTGGGAAAGGGTACCGATTCCCATCGTCGTTTGCCAAGTAAAGTTGGTTCGCAACGGGTATTATGTCACCAGCCCTCGAAGAGACAGATCTCAGGACTTTGTAGCGTGCGAGTGCTTCAGTGGGGGAAATCTTAACATTGTAAATAAAAGAAAGAAAGGTTCATCTCGCATCTTTATAATACGTAACTTTGTGATCCCTTTTTTCATTGGTAGAGCAGGTTTTAGAGAGTAAAAATATTCTCTCCCTCCAGAAATTACCAAAAATAAAAATTTAACTAGGATACAGTGAATGATACCAAGGATTTGAAATGGATATGAATTAAAAATGAGATTATTTGAAAGATCGCAAGGTAAAATCTTAGACACGATTAATAACTGATTCACCTTTTGAATTTAATTATTATTATTAAAGTATTCTACCGGTAAAGGTAGCTTTTGTGGATTGTCAGAAAATGCCCTCTCGTTTTACGACACTTTCGGGCCCTAATCTCCCTCTAGTACATCCTTTTTCGCCTCAGCATACGATCTACCCTTCATCCCGTGCATGAAACCTATTATCTTTCTTCCCTTTCCCCGCTTGCCCAACATCCTTCCCTCTATCACACTCTTCAGAAACCCATCACCCCTTATTACATCCTTCAGCCATCTACCCTGCCTTTCCCGCATTTTATTCAGGAGTTACCTATCCTCGTCCACCATCTCAAGCACTTCCTCGTTAGTCTTCCTTTTCGTCCACCTAACCTTCTCCATCCTTGTCCACACCCACATCTCAAACGCCTGCAGCCTATTCTCGTCCTACTTTCTCGGGGTCCATGTTTCTGAACCATACAACGCTACGCTCCATATCAAGGTCTTCACTAGCCTCTTCTTCACATCCTTACCCAATGTCCCCGTCATCAGCTTCCTTCTACTACTAAACGCCTCCTTAGCTAGCGTTATTCTCTTCCGTATGTCTCTGCTACTATGCCCGTTTTCTTCTAGCGTGCTACCTAAGTAATAAAAATGTTCTACTTGCTCGAGTTTGTGTCCTCCAACTTTAATGACTACAACTTTTGAAGACGACTTAAGTTTAAAAAAGAACACGTTTTTTCCTATAGTAAGTACTACGCTATTGACTATAAAATGCATGAATGTTTTGACATGCGCGAAATAGTTAATGCTCATGCATGTAGACGATTTTAATGGGTGGGCGATTGTAACAGGTAAGGTGAAGGCGATTTTTAATGGATAATTTCAAGCTCAAATTTAAGTTATGGAGAAGAAATCATGCTTGATAAGATGACTAAACCAAGTTTTTTCATTAAAAATAGTAAAACTATTAAATTGTATTTTGACCAGAAGCCTTCAACAATGTTTTTTCATTTAAAATAGTAAAACTATTAAATTTTATTTTGACCAGAAGCCTTCAACAATCACTCTTAGATCGGATGATTACACTTATAACTTCTGTTTACCTTTTCATCTCAAAAGATATTTTTTGGCAGTATTTGTTTAATTTTGACAGGCCGGAAAATATTTTCACGCCAAAATATTTACTCTTTTCCTCATTGCGTTTTCTCGTAAATTATATTAACTGATTTTGGCATCTTATAGGGAAATTCTTGAAGCAATCGATTGATAATTAACTATGTCAATCAAAACTTCGAGGAAAACTTTAATTAGCTTTCAAAATTGAGAGTTTCCCGGGTATCGACCACGGCAATGAGGCACAGAATGAATTAAGATGTTTGGAGGAGCAGAGGTGTCTCTATAGGGAAAATGCTCGAAGGTGAAAATCATGAAGGCATACCACTCTATGCAAGAAGTAAATGCGGGTTTACTTATGGAAGTCACTTCCATGACAGTAGCCCTACAAGTGGCTAACAGTCGACACTTAGATATGTAAGCACGGACTTCCAAGATGGTAGGAGTCTATAATGATAGTAATCGACCGCGGTTGCTACTTTCAAGGAATATAGACTGGTTTCATTTGGATAAAAGTGTCTTTTGGATTTACAGCGTTATAATTACCATTTCAGCAACAGCAGAGATATCTCACAATGTTGTAATGCTCCATCAGATTCTTCAAAAAATGTTTCGTGCAGAAACACGAGACCTGGTAATCCAACAATCTGACCGTCAAAGCCCAGCAGCAGGTCCAACTGCCGTCGAGAAATGATCCACAACAGCTTGCACAAAAGTCGTGCGCAGCTGTGGGACTGTGAAGAGCTTTATGCATTCGTTCTCAGAGCCGAGAAGTTCGTCGACCTCCCCTACACTCTTGAACTTCATCGTGTGTATAGTTTCAGGATTCTCTTTTCGGCGCGAGCGACTTTTCAGAATTTGAGAGCGAAAACTTTTGTGCCCATCCCGCACTTTGGCGAGTGGTAGTCGTGGCACTTATCGCGTGGGGGCGAACCATCCTTTGAGCGGTTCGAGGAAGCCACACGAGTAGGAGACTTGGAAAAGGGAGGGATGACAACCGGATAGTCTATGCAGCACTGGGGGAACTTGGAAAATGCTTTCAGGGGATTGCCTCTCAACATGGCACACCACTGCTACACAATCTAATGGTACATGAACACTCGAAAGATCCGGCGAACCTCATAGGCTCACCATGGCCAAAAATCGCTACGTGAGGTCAAGCACAATACATGGGAAAATCCACGTATACAACTCAAAAACTTCACGCTTTCCCCGGCGAATAATTGATACAAACTCCTCTCGGGCACCCGACCGGGTTAGGTTAACCTAACTCTACGTAAATGAAGTTGTGTCTGTGTCGAGAGGTAGCAGAGGGCTTCAATGCAATTCAAATGAAATGGCACTTTACTACGAAAAAAATAATGCCAGTCGAGATCTAGGGCTTTGCCGGCGAAACTTGACCTTCATAGAGAGCTTAATCAGGTGGGAAACCCCAGAAAAGTTAGTACATTGAAGTGAGACCTGATAATGGTTTATTATAATGAAACAGGTGGCGACGATGAAGTTTTTTGCCGTCAAAAAGTTCCATTTCATTTCAGTAGCATATCTACAAAGATGTTAATATTCGAATCGGAGTCTGGTCTGATAAAGAATTGAGTTAAGGTCTTAAGTTCACTTCGGATTACACGGAAAAGTTAGTATTATCATAAATCTGGAAGTCTCTTGGTTATCAAAAGTGTCATCAAGCAAAAAAATAATAATGACCCTTTGAACACAAAAAACGCAATTGTCAGGTTTTAATAAATTCATTTGGATATTAAAAGATGGAAGTGGGTGAGAAAAAAATGGCTCTTTTATCTTCGTCTAAGACGTTCAACACTATTTGAAGTATCGTAGAATTGAACAAATACTTCAAGTGGGTGCCCATGTTAGATGCTTTGCCAAAGAAAGTTGAATTATATAAGTTGATAAAAAGTATTACTTTTGGAGCACCATAAAAACGGATTTGGCTCGGGATAGCAAGGAAATATTTGGCTCGTTTTAGGTATACGAAAAACTGTCAAAATGTTTGGGATTAACCTTCCTTTATCAATTTTTTTCGGAACTTTGTTTATGTTAAAATACTCAAAAATAAAAACCAAGGCATTCTATAAACGGTGAACTCAATTAAAATAACAATTTCATTGATTAACAAAACGCAATATTGAACAAATAATGCAATCAGCAAAAAATTGATTGATGAACAAATTACAATGTTTCGATGATTTACAAAGTATCTTTTCAGACTAGTCAGATGAGTAATTAAAATAAATCCTGACCTAAACACAAAAAGTTAGGTAGATCTGGCCAGCTGCAACCGAGTGCCTATTCCATGGGCTGCAATGATATGAAACGTTAGGGATCATAATTACTCGTGTAAATATTCTTTCCTCTTTTGTGATAAAAATATCAACGGATATCACTCAAAACAATTTCACTCATCGATCCAACAAAAATTAAGCTCTTATTTGTTTCCTAAAGGGAAATACTAATCATACAATGGCTACTAGAACAGAACCTAGTAACCTTCGACTTCCGACCCACCGAACCACTACCTTTCACAAGTCGTTTGGCGTGGCCGCCTCACAACTGTGGAATCCTCTTCCAATTATTCGTTCGTTGGCAACTTTTCGATTCACACTGTATGGAATTGTATTTAAAGAATGTTTTCCTGGATAGTTTAGCCTTTCCAGCATTTAATTCTCAGTACTAATTTTTTCTCGATAAAAATGTTTTCATTTTCATGGTTATTTCCCTTTTTCGCTTTAACTGTTTAAAATGTTTTTTTTTCAAATCTCATAGGTATCGTAATCATAAGGATTTTTAACCTTAGATTATCTTCTATTATATCTATACCTGTCTTTGTATTCAAATCTAACACACGTCCAGTTATTGTCTTTCACTGAGAGTAGTTGTTTTGGTCTTTCTTCTTCGTGGGTATTAAGCTCCATGTACTTTCTGATTTGAACACAATCGTTTGATTATTTTTTAATTACCTCGCTGCTATTTCATTATATCTTATTGTTGCTCTAGGGGACCTGTCTCCGAGTATAATAAAGGTTTACTCTATTCTAATCTAAACTGAGCTTGGTTAAAAAATTTGACGACCTATTGATCGTGCTTTCGCCGAATTAGAAAAGCTTATTTAGAGTTGGAGTGGGTAAATTTGTAAGAGAGTAAAAGAATTTTCAGTGAAAAAAACATACCACAGAAAAGAAAAGAATAAAAGAGTCATTAAAACACAGCCATAAATGCAGCTTTTACAAAATGAAAGACGATTTATTCGAAGGCATATTTTTCAGTAGGAATGTAAATTTTTAGCACTCGTTTACTGCATTTGAGAAATGGAGGCCAAAATTAAGATAAGATATGACGATATTTGAATGAGAAAACTCCCGCATTGCTCGCGCCAGATTGAATTGAACGATACCAAGCGTTAATCACACTTACGTTAAATGACATCCGCTGCTTGGGACAATTCCCTTGATGCAAGCTACGTCCAAATTAAAAATACCATGAAATGGCGGAGGGATAAAAAAATTTTGTTTATGGCATTTATACCTTGGGGAAACTCCCGACATTTTCCTCATTTCCAGAAACTCGAGCGACTATTTACAGAATGTGAGCAATCTTCAGCTGTTCTCTCACGTCGTTTATAAACTTTACCTTCCTAGTTTCAACGCAAAGTTCATGGGGGCCCTAACGACTTGAAGAGGAAGAGAGATGCTACCTAATGGTCGTAATCATCAACGATTCTCGTAAACGCCTTCGAAATTCGGTGAACATCGTTCTGCAAAAAAGTTTTCAAACTCTTTAAACTTATAATCCATTACAGCTCCAGAAAAAGCTCTTTAAGTATAAAGTAGCAATGCCCAACCATTTACTCAAAAATCCGAGACGGAAAACACCGCCTTATTTGAACATGCGATGGTGATCACGATAACAGTTTTGAATGCTCTGATTCATGTCTGCCGGTAGTAAATAAATCAGTAGATGATTGCCTGTAATTAAAAAAAAATTCTGTTAGCTGGCGGTCCATTTGGGGAGGCGACCGAAAAATTAGATCATTCTTGCCGTTGAGGTCATACTTAGGTGCATGTAGCTGAGGGAAAGGGATTTGGTAATAATTTTAGCAATATGATTTTACTCAGGGGTAATTACAACCACTAGTTCAATTTGGACTATGGAGTTATAACTTGAGTTCAACTCATCAGATGCTACACACATAACCGTGTCCTGAGAGAAGAAAAACCTCGGGACTTGAATTATCGACCTCTGGATGGACTGTCGAAGACATAACTCCAGCACAACTGAGCCCAATAACTTTGGGACTAGGGGAAGGCGAGAGTGTAGCCCAGCTATTGCATTAGCCAACTTTAACGAAAGACGCCATGGCGAAGGTGCCGCACGAAGTACTGCATGGCATCATTCGACGGACACAGTGTCTCTGTACTGTCTACAAAGCACCAAAGTACACTATGGGTGGAGAAAACATATAATATTCATATACAGTTAAATATCTTGGAATTACCTCAACTTCTGATATATCGTGGGGAACTCACAAACAAAACATGCGGCACAGCGTTTAAGAAAATATGTATAGTTAAGTATATAATACGAAGGCCCTAGGATGAAAAAGTCAAAGAGAGATGCTACTTCGCTCTGGTTAGGCCACATATCAAATACGCCGCGAACATTTGGGACCCTGGTCATAAAGATTTTTCCAAAAAAATTAATAAAATACAAAGGAAAGCGGCACGCTTCGTTAAAAACTAATACGAGCGAACATATAGTGCTTCACAACTTTAAAAGGGATTAAGATGGGAGCCTCTAGGGCCTCGGAGGCTACAAGCTAGGCTTAGCTTGCTTGAGAAATTCAGAACTGGTGTGTTTCAGAGCGACACAGAGAATATTATGACGCCTTACTACATCTTTAGGTTTGACAGAAGCGATAAAATTAAAAAGATACATTGCCGAACAGATAGGTAGAAAAACTCGTTCTTTCCGCGCACAATAAGCGACAAAAATAAAAAATGAGCTCCACTAAATACAGTCCCATAATACACGTCACCAGTTTTCCTCCCATAACCTTATCCTTACATCTTTACACGGCTGGTGTCCTAATACCCCCTGCCATACACCCATGCGGTGGCTTGAAGGATAGTATGTAGATCTGATGAAAGTATGGACAAGATGAAAGGGCATCTACCTCTCCAGGGAAACAAGCAGGCCACGAACTCAACTGGGTAAACCCTGCTGGGGGGAGGGAAAAAGGAATGGGAAAAGGCCGCAGAAAAACCTGCTGGCATTTTACCCCAAATTACAACAGACGAACACGCTCGGTATTCGTTAACTCTAGAAGCGATCAGAAAAACCCATACGAAGAGCGTCTTTCTACGCCTCTTAGAGCACCCAAGTATTGACAGAGCGACTGGGGCCTTCTGACCCGGAGCGAAACTAAAATACAGTCGGAATTTCGCACCGGTTCATATTCTTGCTTTCAAGACATTTTCATGCGTTTCATATTTGGCATTTGGTAATACTTTGACGAAGATACATCGTTAGAATTACTCATTGTTTTACCTTAGTCCTCCTTAACACAATCACTTAAGCACGGGTGGAAAGACTTTGTTCCTTTCCCCGTCCACTCTGCTTTTGAGGATGAAAATTAACTGGGTGCAAAGGAGTACCAAATAGTTAAGTTTTGGTCCATAGAATGTCGTTTTGTCCCAGGTCGAAACTACATCACCTAATTCCAAAAAATCACCAAAAGTTTCAAGACAAGCTAACGTTCATCTTCAACTCCTTTATATTAAAAAAAACCGTTTAACAAGATCCCATAATTAAGACCTACTGATCCCTCAGCACAAGACTGAAATGAATCATACATAGTTCATAGCTAAAATATCAAGAAATCGGAATTCACTGCCCATGGATGTTAAAACATGCCGATCTGTACCTAATTTCAAAAGAAAAATATTTAATTCCATATTTTTGTGCAGTTTCCAACTAAGAAAGTGACAATAGATAATTGTTGTGCATCTGAAAGAAGTATGGTACCTATTCAATCTGTCACCGTGCATTTAGTGTCTTGATATAATTTTATGTAAACATAATTTGTTTAGTAGTTATTTTATTTTGCCGAAAGTAATCATTATTTACCTGTGCTCAAAAGTATGAGAGAATGTAAAAAATGCCAATTTAGATGAAAATTTTAAAAGATAAATATTTAATTCTATATTACCGATAACTTTGAACTGAGAGTGCGAAAAGAGATAGTTGTTGCGTATTGGAAATTAGCAGAGTATTCAATCTGTTTTTGTGTATGCTGCTAATATGTAATTATTATTTTTTCCCATGAAAATATTTTGTCTTGTAATTATTATAATTATTATTTATAAACTGTATCTTATGTAAACATTAAATTTATGTACCAAAAAGTCTGAAAGGCCGATGTAAAGGTCTACGAAAATAAACGTTTTCTTATTATTATTAATTCATTTCATTTCGCTCCGGGTCAACATGAGACACATTCGTTTCCTTTTGATTGACATCTCTAATTTCAAAACTGTTCTGCCAATAGTTTTGACACTTTTTCGGCTCATTGTAAATGATATTGGCGATACGAATTTGAAAATTTGAAGAGAAAAGTGTAGTAAATGAGATAAGTTTGAACATGGAAAACAAAGGTTCAAAACTACCTATCAAAAGCCAGACGCACAATGGTCAGATAACGATAAATATTTGTGATTCATATGTCTCCATACTGCGGCGAGCTTCTACCTGGCGAAAGTAGGTAGCTCTCCAAGATCCAGCTATAAGACGAAACAGAACATATTGAGATCACAGAATGAGGAAAATCAAATTCTCGGAATGAGATGGAAAATGCAGAATGTTAGTACAGTCAAAGCGTATTAAATAAACTAAAAATAATCCTTTTAGATGAATTTCCGAAAAGGGGGCGCTGTTAAACGACTAAGGGACCAACGCTATAATTTGGGTGGAAAGAATGACGGAATTTGAATAAACTATTGTGTTATTGCATTAAAGAAACATTATACATACGTAATTATAAAATATTAAAGTAGACTTTTTGGAGGACCAATTATGTAAGTTTAAAAATACATTTCAACCTTAAAATAAATAACGGTTTTCAATTTCATGAGTTCGTTAGAATAAAATACTCAGGATACAGATAGAGAAAAGGTTATTCAGCCAATTCTTGCACAAAAAACTGAAAATCCCCGTGGTCGTAATTTTTCCGGATAGCGCGTGCTTAATAAGTCCACGAAATTCTGCTCACTTACTCATTCAGGGGGGTCATCTTTTCTTGAAATATTTCCATTAGCGCTATTCAAGACGAGGAAAAACTGAAGAGTACCGCACTTTTGGGATCATCATTAAGGAGCTGGATCCATAATTAAGGAGCAATGGAGGTCTATATGAAAATCCAAGAATAGCTTGACCTTGGCTAAAAAACGCTGAGGAGCAAAAGGCAGTTTTTTTAAAAATTTTAAATCTCTCCTCGCCAGTCGAGACAAAGCGGCGACTTCACCTCCGCGGTATTTTAACGGAGAAGTAGGATTATACCTGGAACTTAGAACCACGAGCGCCCATCACCAGTTCCGGCTATCATGCATGAAACTCGACTCGATAAAAATTTTACCAATTATGAGATGCATCCCACGGCAGCAATTCGGTTTTTGGGGAAAAAAAATAATTTTCACTGGACTTATACGGTGCACGTTTTCAATAATTCGAGCGAGAGGCTATAATTACCAATAGTTCGGTTTTAAAGAACCACCACTTTTTCAATATTATTTTTTTATAATGAAATAATGTCTATTGCATTTGAAATATTAAAAGTACAAAAAAAGTACAAAAAATAACAAATTTGCTACTTGCGACAAATAATAATAATAACAATTGACAATGTTGGCAATGATAACAGAATACATGAATACATACAGAGATACATGTAAAAAAAAGTTACAATGTGTTTTTTTTTAATACAATTTTATTTTCAAATCTTGGTCCTGCTAAGCCAAAGGCTTGTCAGCAGGTGCCATCGTTATGGTGATCGCATATTTCAAATATGTGTTTTAATGTTACAAAGAGACATAGTTATTCATTTTCCAACCATTCCTTTATCCTTATTTTTACTTATCTTTTTGTACTTAATGTTTTTAACTTTTCTGGTATTTTATTAAAAAGTTTAGGCACAATTACCGCAAAGGTATCATTACCCGATCTAGTATTTTTCAGTGGTACCATATACTTTCTAAAAGTTCTTAACCTTTCAGAGTTCTGTATGGGACGGATGTTTTTATATGTATTGCAAAAATAATTATCTTGAATGATAATAAATCTGTATAATTTATCTAGTCTTAATACACCTAAATATTTATACATATCTTCCTTGCTTATATATTTTTTATCTATTTTTCCATAAAGGGCTTTAATAAGCTTATTTTGCTTTTTTATTAATAGTCTATAGTATACACTATTTGCATTACCCCATATTGTAAGACCATACCTTAGTAAACTCTCGACTAATCCACAATATATTAATTTTAGTACAGAAAAGGGTAATAGACTTTTGAGGTAGTACATTAGGTATACAATCCTTCTTAATCTTGAATTTACTGCAATCATATGGTTTTTAAATCTAAAGGAATCATCAATTATTACACCCAGATATTTATAAGTTGTAACTTGCTCTATTATGGGACATTTACAATTCATTAAGTTTACATGTAGGCATTTATGTGTATGTTTAGCAATCTTTAGTATTTTTTTCCCAGAGCTCTTTAGAACAACATGCATAACCTTAGATTTCTTTTCATTGACAACTAAGTTATTGTCATTAATTTTAAGAGTTATAATTCACCGCAACAATGAATACTATAAATAGCTATAATAAACTTTTATCTTCACATCACGCCCCCCCAATGTCTGTAATCGGATAGGATTTTGGCAACGCATTACGGCCTTGAAGTACATTCGCAACTTAATATTTTCGACCCATATAGGTACATGGAACTCATCTATAGTGCTCATTGATGAACCATAAGCCCATGAAGAGACGATGCCGATCGGTGAATTTTAATTTATTAAAAAAATCAATCCGATGGAAGAAGCTAGAATCAGTGTTGAATAAAGTCCTCGCCTCCTAATCCTGAGGTCGCTCGTTCGAGGCCCAACTGGGTTATTTTTTTACCCGGGATATGCGTGTTAATGACAAGCTTTGTCGATTTAGCGTCCGGGAAATCTATCGACAGCAGCTGTTTGGAATCACAGGGCCAAGGAGACAATTGAAATTGTCGGGAGTAAACAGAAATATTGAACATGGATGATATAAATGAAGCTAGAGGATACTCCTAAATTGTTTCCACGTCATTCTATAAGGATAGTATATCCTCCAACGCTCCACATTCACATTTCTTTCTAAACTGCACAGCATGCAAAATTATGTGTGTAATCGATAGCACCCAACTCATAACTCCCACCTGAATTATTAGGGGTAAAATTAATTTTCACTGAAAAAAGCCAACGTTGAATCGTAAATGCACGAACCCGATATTGAATTTATAGAAGTCACGAGCTACATCTGACTCTGAATTATGCAAATTCCCGGGTGAAAAAATAATTTAAACGTCATGATAAATGATGACGGCAGATTTATTCAATTTTAGCTCAACTTTTTATTAACTCGTCTTCCGTAATGTCGTGATAGGTGTCGCACGTGGAAAGGGATAAATGTACGTGTCATTTCAAACATTGATATTTTAACTCCAACTCGGAAACTAATCGTTCCACGAAACGCGAAAAGCAGTCATCATTTGATTTATGCTTTGAAACGAAACGAGCAATCGACTGGCAGTCAAAATGGAATTTTACCGAACATTCCCGTTGGTCGGTAACTTACATATGGCATAAATAATTGACATTTTGAATGAAATAATTAATGTCTCTTCCTCCAAGTGATCATTTTATTAACAGTTAAATTCGGGTAGAAATACAGCTAATACAACGTAGGAAGAGTCAAATAACGTCATCATTTCATTAAAATCGCAAATTCATCTTTCCTTGAGCGTCGCATTGAAAAACCAATTGAAATTTAAAGGGAGTGAATTGTGTCGCCAATGCTGAACATAATTGTTTTTGGTGATCAATAATAGGGCGTAAAATCAATTGCAATATATTCATTTTTGCCTTAATAACAAATTCTAGACCCTCCACACTCTTTTATCTTCCAATATCACCAATTTTTTCTTTTATTTTTATTTAATTTATTCATCTTTTAAGCGGATTTCATTCGCTGCATTTGTTCATACTCAACCCGATTCTATGTCATGCAGGGCAGGCAGCGTAGGGGCACTGATGGCGGATACAGCCATCAATTTTGTAAATTCACCAAGCAAATATAATTTGATCCGAACCGGGATCTTTATTATTAATTTAGCAGTAAGAAGGCAGGATCCTGTAACAGGACAAAAGTAATTGAAAAGTCAAAAATCCGATCATTCAAAAAGTTTCATGAATGCTTTGAATTACGATCGATGACAAGCGGGCTTACACAATGCAATGATGACAAATTCCGTCAAGCGTTTCTCGTAAATGATCGGTGATTGGAAATTGGCGATGAGAAAATTGTCTCACATCAACGGAAAACTTCATAACGTCTCCGAAGCTGGAGGTACAGAAATTAAATATCCTCTGGTAGTGACGTAGCCACTGGGGTCCCTGGAGTCACCGCACCACCGCCCACCTTCCCGTCGAAATTTCGATTTTGTTTTTAACACATGTCGAGTGTAGAAGGATACACATATTAAAGCGAACAAATTGTGATTATTAAACCCAATGCTATGTTTGCCAATTATGATTTGGTTTCAGTGAACAAAAAATATATCATTTTGGAAAGAAGCATGGTAGATTGACAAAGGAATGGATATTGGCCCAAAGCAATATTGATATTTTGTACTAGAGCTGTAAAATATGTACCATTTGTTGTAACTTGAAGTAACTAGTGTTTTATTGTTTTTGCGAGTTGAATTATTATTATTGTCTCTGCTTCCGTTGTTCAAAATTGGGCTAGAATGAAATCGCCTTGATATTATTATGTGTTTTTGTATAATGTATATAGTAAAATTTTTTGTTTAATACCAGCAATGAATGGAAGGCAGTCTCCATACTGCCTGTGACCAATGAGGCTGGCTAAATCTCAATTGATATTTGCAGACAGTATTGTAATAAAACTGTGAGTAATAAATCATTCTTATTCGTAAAGGCCTTAAAAATTTGACTCTTATCTTGCAATAACACTTACATTCTAAACTAACAAAGCACAGTACTGCAAAATATTTCCAATGAACACCGGCTAACACTGAATTCGGACAACCCGAAACATATACTGGTTACGTCTTTCGGCAGCGTTCAAAGCAGCGAATGCTCCATTCCTACGGTAGAAGGATAGAGTGTTAGAGGAAAGGATGTTATACGTTCAAACTCACTGCTGAGATACTAGTAAATTAATAATGTGATCACCATATCGACGGATCAGAAATGGGAGTTTAACAGTGAAAGGGGCACACAAATTTCTCCCGCGCTGAAGTCAGCGTATTACGGGCGAGGGAGGAAAATCTTGCCCCTATTTAGCTCTTCGTAATAAATAGGCTTTGGTCCTTTCACTTTCCAACAGCTACTCCTAATGATCTTTCGTGTTTCCGCACCTGTTTACGTCTCTGAAAATGTGTATATCCCCTTCCCCTTTCACCTTTGGCCTTCGTGGAATCCTAATTGCTCCACTCACGGGCTCCACCATAGGAAGGAAGGACCTCCCTGCGCTTCGGGATGGTGAAAATCGCTGTCTAGGTTGAAGCCATTCGGCCGTTCTATTAACTGACGCATTATTAATGGGAAAGAGAGCCGGCATGTGGACTTATTCCTTTTTCCTCTCCTCTAAATAAGTAATGGATACTACTTACATTAGCATTGGGTAAAATACTTCGTTAAAAGTAGTTCTAAGTGCTTTCCTTTGTTTTGAAGTTCTGCAAATCTTCTCCTGTGTTTCGATGGTATTATAAAACAATCACACCGTTCCCTTTCGGGTTAATTATTTGCTCTAAGAACTTGATTCTCGGCGTTAGAACTTAAAATACCGACTTAAATGTTATTATTTTCTCCATACTTCCCTTTTGTTACTTGTTTACCTTATTCGGCTGAAGATTGATTTTCAGCTTGACCGAAAACAATATGACAGAGCAATAAAACTACTTTAATTTTCCAAAATAAGTGACCAAAACTAGGGTGCGCCTAAATAATCGGATAATGCGGTTAATCAAATGATATTTTTGTCACATAGTTTTCGTAGTAATACCTCAGTTTGACGTTTTTTGTCGGCTAAGATCATTTTGCCCATGCTGTCTCCCACGTGCAGACAGGCAGAAGTAATCGGAAGAATCAGAGGTTCACCCCTCCAGACTCGAGCCGAAGCTTACTTTCGGAGACAGATCGGGAACTGGTTCATGTTCTGTCAGGACAGATAAGAAAAATGCACATATATACATTGTAACCTTCCTAGGTTGTGTGGGTTGGCAAATTCCAGGATGATGGAGAACAAGTACTTGCATGATGAAAAATTAGTGAACACACTGTTCCTTAAAAGAATGTTTATTGAAATAATACAGGCACAATGATACAAAAAACGTTTCACCTTGTCGTTCGGTCGTGGTGGCTGGCTGGTCAAAGTCTGTGCCTCGTCTTCTCCCGCGAACAGCTATTTATATCCTTTGGCCGTCGATTTTCGAGCGGAAGATGTTTTGTCTTCTTGATTTCAACCCTCAGATGGTGGTACAACTCTTACCGCCACAATACATAGCGAGTATTAGCACCTTGGAGTCACTTCTTGGATTCCAAACACCGTTTCTCATTGTCACTCTGATCTCTTGGTTATACAGTCCTCTTCTTACCATTTCAGTCTCGGTATTTTCGGTAATAATGATCTAGCAGAACTTAATGCTTGGAGAAAAGCCAATTTTCTAACAATTAATCCCAGCAAGTCACAGGCAATTTTAATTGGATATCCCACAATTCTTGCATTAGTAAAAAAAGATGAACTTCCTCCTCTGCAAATCAACGCTGATTTCATACCCATTACAATGTTGTTAAGAACTTGAGAATGTTGATAGACGAGAATCTATCTTGGATATCTCATGAAAATAAGATCTGCAAAACCGTCAATAAATCACTATATCCTCTGATGCGATTTAAACACATCCCGGCATCACTAAAGAAACATTTGGTATCATCCTTAATTTTACCACATTTTGATTATGCTGACGTAGCGTATCAAGATCTATCACAAGAACTTGCTTTACGTCTTCAATGCTCCTTTAACGCATGCATAAGGTTCATTTTCAACTTGCTGATATCTGACCATATTACTGTTTACGTAAATAAACAATCATGGCATAAACTTAGCTACAGACGTCAACTCCACACACTCTCTCTTCTCTATCAATCCTTGAACTCAAGGACTCCTCAGTACTTAGCAGACGAGTTCAGAAAACAGCAAACAGTACACAAGACTAAAACGCGAGAGAATCAAAAACTTGCAATACCTCATCATCGGACTGTCATTTTTAATAAATCATTCAATGCCACTGCCTGTCGCGAGTGGAAAAAACCTCAACTTAACTGTACGGGAGGCTCCTTCGCTTCGTTCATTTAAAAGGGCGCTACATAAAAAACTCCTGTCCGTACAACAGAATGACCGATAAACGACTCATATTACGATATCTTGCTAAATTTTTGTAAATTTAAAACACATACAGGCCAATACTCAACAAACACTTATCACCTTGAGATAAGTACTATTAATATATAAATCATTTTTGTCATTAAAAAAATAATTATTCTCTATTATTTTGTTACTATTACTGTACTTGTTTCTTTCTTTGATTGTTTCTATATTATTAATGTTTTCCTTATTACGATTTTTGTCTATGTTGTAAATGCACACTTCATTTTTTTTCTGTAGTGAAACATTAGCTTAACTATCAGTAGGGTTTCTCAGGTTATTTCACACCCCCCCTTCATGTGTGGGTGTTTTCCTGCAGGGGTTTTTTCATCAAGGACCATCTAATAACCCTTATGTTCTTCCCCCACAAATGTAAATATCTTTCTACACATTTCATTTTTGACTATGAATCACATCTTATTCAGTATTCTTTAATTTGTTTTTGCTCATATGTCAAAATACATATAAAACTTTGTATTTCAATGAATTGTATGTGCCCGACGAGGGGTTAGATTGCAGAAGGGACTGTCTCAGTCTCAATCTCGCCCCAATAAAGACGTTTTATTTATATTATTATTACTTTCCTCCCACTGTTTCCCCAATTTTTCTTCTTATTTCTTACCTCTGTAGTCCAGTTACTTAACCTCAAACGTATTCTATCTTCTGTCATTTACCATTGCGACCAAAATATGGCTAGTAAAAGGCTATAAAGAAAGGAAGAATGAACTTCACCTGTAAGACTTTATTGACCCGAACCGGGTTCCGACGCGTTGTATCATAGATAACATGAACTTTGTTATATTTCTGCACAGTTTATTCACAACACCGACCGAGGTTTCGACAATATTTGTCATTATCAGGTTAACATAGGCAATTTAAGGGTTATGATATGCATTTCACTACCAGGGATAGGGGTGGCAAAGGTGGCTGGTGGGTAAAGATAGGATGACGTACGGGAAGGGAAAGTTAGTTGTGATGACGAAAGCGGATTTGGGTGTAAGGAGAGGGAGGTTTGTTTATTACGAAGGTTTCACGGTCGATGAGTCATGAAGTTACAATGATAACAATGGGGAGGAGTAGCTAGGGTGCAAATAATCATTAGCAATTGATATCTTTTGACTTTTACTGGAAATATAAATTACATCTACATATACTTATTACCCTGCAAGCCACCACGGGGGTGTTCGGCAGAGAGTGACTTCATATTGCTCCATTAAGTCCAGCTTTTTGCCTTTACATTGGTTGTGTAGAACCTTAACATAAAACTCATTTTAATGAGTAATTTTCATTTTTTTCCGAAAAGCTTTGTATCATCTACAGGTTTTACCCGAAGATTGCAAAAAATGTCGAAACCCTGGAGGTGTTGATAAAAATATCTTAATAAGGGAACTAGTAAAGTAATTTTAATTATTCCGTAATGGATAACTTTCACTAAGAAAGGCCTACAACCGTTTACTTTGTCTACAAACTTTTACCCATAAAAAACCATCAGGATCTTGATGGATCGTCGTGGTCATAAGCAAGCTTAACATCCACGAAATTACGAGTTGGATTACGAATTGAAACAGGAAGTAACTGGTCCCGAGGTGGCTGGTATCTTCTGATCGCAAGCCCTTGCCTGCTTCAATGGTTTCCACTTTTCTATTTTTTACCATCAAGCTGGTGCAGCTCAAGCAGTAGTGGCAGCAAATTCACGTAACCCAGCACATTGCTTCCGCTGGTAATGGAAGTGATTTGCATACAAGTCAAATATTAAGGCTTAGCTATGGGGAAAAATGATACATGAAATAATATCTCGCCTCATCCATACCGGTATTTAAATTCCAACCATGGTTATCATAAACGATGTCATTATCAAGGTATATCTTGATAATGATCACTTAATGTTATCTTGATAATGAAGTCATTTGCCGAAACCATGGTCGGAATTAATAAACCAGGATGGAAAATACGAAGCGAGATTTTATTTCATGAAGTAATTTGCCTTTCTATGAGAAGAATATATCTATCAGCTTTCCACTTTCGAAGCATAGTGTGGCAGCATGTACTTCCAAAAATATTCACGTAATGCAGCCGGTTTTTCCTTTTGCACGAGCAATTGAGACTCGAGTTTTTTTGGCGCAAATTCAGCAGTTTTCTCCCTCAAGGCTCTTTTGATTAACTCGTCAATGACCGATATGAAAGAAGAACATGAAGAACACGCAGAATTTTGAGGAGGCTGATATGAAACTCCAAGCTGTTGGAAAAACCTCCGAAGAAGCTTAAAAAGAGATTAGTAAGCATGCGACGTAAAGCCGATCAAATAAACCCGTACGAAACAAACCCAATTAAAAATGAAAAAGTGTTACATCAAAGTTTGCGATGAAGCTCCGCACCTCTTTGATTTCTTCGTAGGTAAGCAGGGGGAAGCTTATTAACGACTCGTCGACGGAAGGATTGGGAAAGTATTCTCAAGTTCATTTCTCCACGGGCTTCGATCATAATGCAAAGGATCGAAACTGGAACTCATTAATCATACACTCTGTAAAATCCGCGGGTGGAGAGATATCGTCTCGGAGAATCGTATCCCGCCTCGCTTATCGCCGCTTTCAAAGACCGTCCCGATGAAGGGATAAAGCGTTAGATTAATTGCGAGAAGTTCCCTCGGCGGATGACAGCGGCTGTGTTAAATAAGAGTTGGTAAAACAAATCACAATAAGTTTCGAAAATTGAAAGGGTTTTTGGAGCAAGAAATGGTCGCCGAGCAAAAAAACTTCAACGGCGTCGCCATGAGAGATGAGACATCTTCTAAAAATAAATTTGTAAAGAACTCCGCGCTCAATTCAGCCTCAAGGAAAAAATTGTTTTGTATCCAAGTATAATCGACCTATTGAGAAGCTCGATTTAAGACTTTCACTCAAGTTTTTTTTCCGCCTAATATTCCTTTAACTATTGCACTTTTTTTGATTTCATTAATGTCATTGAATAATGAAATAATGGATGGCCAAGAAGTAGAAATCAGAGTTCCCTATCAATGATTAAAGATAAAAGGGCGGCATTGTAACTACAATTAATCAATTCATTAATAGAAGCGGAGATAGCTTCGTATGAAGAGAGATGTTACCAGTAAAAAATACTAGGTACTAGACACCAGAGCACCACATCAACAATCTGATCGGCTATCGAAAAAACCTTGAATCGTATGATAAGTGCCCTAATCTTGTATAAAACTATGCTGAAAATTGCCGAAAGTTTAAAATATGTATTGCATGCAATACAATTTCTCCAAATGTATAACCGACTTTTTAATAATCAAACAGCTTAATTTCTGTACCATAGTATAGCCTAATTGGGGTTTAAATATTTATTTTTCGTAGCAAATAAGGGAGAATGAACACTTTTGTGGGAGAAGGCGCCGAGAATCATACACACGGTCTTCTGAAAACATCCTTTATTATTTCTGATACAATTCACTCGATCGTGCTCCTATCTCTCTCAGGTCCGTTCTGGTCTGGCCATGACCATACGTGGCATCTATATATGTATATATGCTTCGTCGAAGGTTCTTGACGAGGGTTCCAGAAACTTCTCCCGTCCTCTCGAAGGTTCGGCGAGGATAGCTGGGAGGACAAGGACGTCGCAGCCAGACCGGGCGCTAGTTGAATGGTGCCACACTTTACATAAGTCGTTTCGGTAATACAACCATTAATACACTGATATAACCTTCGCACTTTCATTACCTTCACTTTTTCCGCTTCATTATTTTTTTCTAACAATCCATCAGATATGCAGTAATAGGAAAAAACGAGATCAACGTCCTATGTTATTAGAACGAGTTTCTCTTTTTCTGGGTTGCAGAAAGCAAACAGGAAGCTACACTGATACTCTCCTAATCAATACCCGCAAACGATTCGAACCACAACTCTAGTTCCATAATTTTTTCTCCCGATCCGAGTCTTCCAATGTACAAAGATTAGATAAAAAGAAACAGCGGTCAAATTTAAACGCTACATTCACCTGGAGAATGGTCGGAAATTTGTACAACTCCCGACTGACTGAAATGAATGCTATCCGAAGTTGTAACAGAGACATTGAGACGAAGGGAACCGGAATGCAAATTTGTGAAGAAATCAGTCACCGGAGACGCTTTTCTGTCGGGGATGCGAAGGGCTAGGAGGGGGGGGGGGGGGTGGAGGCGCAAATTTCACGAGACGTAAGTAACTAAATAATTTAATCCCGGTCAAGGCGGATGATTTTTTCTCTGTGGAAATTCGCACATTTGTGCATTGCGGGTGACTCCGTAAAAGTGGAACTCAGTGGCTAGTCCCGGATAGCTTAAAATTTGTCAAATAATTTATTGATCGCTCTGGGTACAGGCCCTTTAGAGCAAAAATACAAACATTTGTACGCATACATATTTGTTTATATATGACAAAATAACAATAACCAAACAGAATATGTATATATCTAGATTTATATCTAGAAAATCTAACAGCAATGAAAATCGCCGTTTTGAAAAACAACCGTTATTCAGCTATTTTAAAATTTTCGCAAATCGCTTGAAATAGTATCCATTATTTCACCAGTCGAACGCTTCCTTAAATTTTTGTCAAAATCTGAGAGGTCAAGGGTCAACTTAGGTCCAAAGTGACGTGGAATTACCCATAGATTACAACATAGGTGCTATTACATATTTAGAAAGAAATCATAAATTTTATTTATGAAATTTTCAATTGATTTAGTCTTTTTAACATTTACTGGCAATGAGTTCCACATTTTGGTTGATGTTTCAACAAATGAATCACTGAATTTGGCAGTGCGATAGGCAGGAAAGCATTGAGGGACTGCTTTTAGTTATGACCCTACGAGAACTAGGTACAGGATATAATAATAATAATAACTTTGTAGCATTCCACACTGCTTAATGACTAGTAAACAAGCCTGACCGGTTTCAATGTATACACATCATCATCAGAGGCAAAATACAGCGTTCAGAGGTGGAAGCTTGATATATATACAGAGTACCACACGGGGAAGAAAGTAAGGAGGAGGTTGGAAGGGGGGGAGGATATTAGTAGAGAGGCGGGGGTTAACAAAGCGAGGACAAGGGAAATGTAAAACCAACAGCGTCAAGAGTTAAAAGAGGAGGGGAGAGTCACAGTAAAAAGGGGCGACAATAAGTCCGGAATAAAATCAATTAAAAGCCTATGACTAGAGTTTTCAAAGGCTAAAACAATTTCAAAATTTTCTAAAAAATCCAATTTGGAACCTTTGTCACAAAAATATAAAATATTGGGATTAAAATTAGATAAGTGATTGTTGTCAAACAGATGCTTAGCAAACACAAAGCTGTTGTCATGGTTAAAAAAACATTTAAAATGTTCGGAAATTCTTGTTTTAAATTTGCGGCCAGTTTGACCGACGTAAAAACAATTGCGTCCGGGAGAATCACACTTAAGGGTGTACACCCCGCTTCTCTCCAAATTCTTAAAGGGATCTTTAGACTTCAGAAGGAGTTTACCGATACTCACAGGGTTATAAAAGCGTAGTTTAAAATTGTCCTTATTCCTATTAATGTAGAATTATTAGGCAGCACACGGCTGAGTTTGTAAATTAGTTGGTTTTTGAACGGTAGCTTGCACCATCTCTTAGGTTTGTCCGGGGGAATGGGGGTGAGGAGAGTGGAACTCAACCTGGCTTTTTTGCGTAAATGACGTAATAACAAATTTTCAATAAGGTCCTCTTTGTAGCCATTCCGTGAGGCGATAAGTTTAATGACATTGAGTTCTTTTGAAAACTCACGGTCACTTAGGGGGATGTTAATGAGACGGTGTAGGAGGAAATGGAATGCCACGAGTTTGTGGCGATGTTGGTGGTGATGATAACATCGCTGAAGGACAGCTTACGGAAAATGGAAAATGAGTGTTTTTTCTCCGAAATGGAGATGGCCAGATCTAAAAAGTTGATTTTCTTACCACCTTTTTCCACAGAAAAAGAAATTGAAGGATGGAGGGATTTTAGCAACACAAGGAAACTATCAAATTGACGCTATGTCACAGTCCAGAGGCAAATGACATCATCCACGTATCTAAAATAATAAAATATGTGCTTTAATAGTGGGCTGCTTGAGAAAAATATTTTTTTCTCTAAACTATCCATGAAAATATCAGCCGGAATAGGCGATAATGGGGAGCCCATAGATAATCCAAGTGTTTGCCCGTAGAAGGACCCGTTAAAATAGAAGTAGTTTTGTTTAGTGCAAAGGTTTAAAAGACGCTCGAATTCCCTGGAAATTGAGTCAGGGATATTCGACTTACAAGGGGAGTGTCAGATAGCCGGGTCTCAGATTTTATTCAAAGTTTGTAGTTGTACAGACTGCTGTATGTGGTTCATGAATCACCCCACATATAGGGTTATATAACCAATAGTTTAAACGAAAAAGGCCTTTAAAAATGTCAAAATTCCCTTTAGATGGGCCACCCACATAACTGACAAGCTACGAACAATTTGAATATTATTAAGAATTATGCTTGAATAGTAAAAATATGGAGACAATATTATAAAATAATTATAGAAAATGGAAATCATGTGTATGAAGGAATGATGAAAATACGTCGTGAAAAGATAAGGAAGTGACATAATAAGAAGGCTGCCTTCGACCGAAAAAAGATACTAAGCCTGATGTCGTGTATGCAAATGAAAAATTTGCCCCGCGAAAAAATAATATTTCGAGTAAAAATCAAAAAATCTTGAGCGCATTTTAGGATGCCGTAAAAGAAAAACTAAAAAAACAGCGGAAGAAACATACCCCGTATTGGAATCGAACCCGTGTCTCTGGACCAGAGACGAGAACGTCAACCACCCGTCCAGCTTGTCAGTTATGTGGGTGGCCCGTCTAAAGGGAATTTTGAAATTTTTAAAGGCCTTTTTTGTTTAAACTATTGGTTATATAACCCTATATGTGGGGTGATTCATGAACCACATACAGCAGTCTGTACAACTACTAAATTTGAATAAAATCTGAGACCCGGCTATCTGACACTCCCCTTGTTAGACAAAACCTCAACGGAAAGTTTCACTGCTTCGGTGGCCGGGACTGAAGTAAAGAGATAATTCACGTCAAAGGACCCAAGCTTCCCATTGGAAGGTGGTTTCATAACCGATAGTTTTTGGGTCAGTTCTAAGGAATTTTTGATACCATAAGTTGGACTGAATCTGGAATAATTGCGTATTAGAGATTGAGCTTAAAAGCTAGCGAGTGACATGGCACAGTATGATGGGCGACCTCTGGACTAACGGGAATGGAAGGCTAGTGCGTCTTGGGAAGACCATAGAGCCTGGGTGGGCGGGGACTCATTAGGATTAAACTCCTCTCACGGACGGGGATTAAGTATGGGCAACGATCTAGGGAGGATTTTATTACTTTTTGAAAAGCATTCGTTGGATCATGTGGTAATTTTATAAACTGGTTGTCAGTAGTTAAAAGGGAGTAGCACTTATTGATGTAGTCCACTCGATCCAAAATGACAATATTGTTACCTTTATCGGCATTGGTAATAATTAAATCATGAGTTTTAATAGAGTATTTAAGTTCATGAATAACACGGAGGTCGGAGTCATTTTCCGAATGTATGGATAGGTGAGAAGTAATGGTATCTGCACATAGTTGCTTTATACCTGCGGATTCTTTCTTCAATGCTGACTCACAATCTCCCAGTAGGTTTACGACACTCTTTTTGGAAGGGAGGAAGGGTTGGGGAAAATGTATAGCCCTTCTATAAAAAACTGTTGAGTTGATCGTTAATTTTATGTTTAGATAAATTAACCACTCTCGGATGAAACTACACTTCATCTGAGGTAACACGTGGACTAGAGAACCAGGGGGAGGGGCGTGGTTGATAGTGGCACAGACTCTCCAGTTTACTGTGAATGATGCACCGTTTCCGAAAGACCACAAAACTGGCACTAGATTTCACCAAATCTTGGAAGCACTGCCAATCCCACCAAAAGAGGTTGTTGATGAATTATGACAGATGAATTATGTAAAGTTATGTAAAGGTAGGATGACAGGTGAATTATGTAAAGGTAGGTTTAACATTTCCCGTGTCCTCGCTTTGTTAACCCCCGTATCTCTACCAATATCCACCCTCCCCTACCAACCTCCTCCTTACTTCCTTCCCCATGTGGTACCCTGTATATGCATATATCAAGCCACCACCTCTGTCCGCTGTATTTTGCATCTGATGATGATGTGTATACATTGAAACCGTTCAGGCTTGTTTACTAGTCATAAAACAGCGTGGAATGTTACAAAGTTATTATTATTATATCACGTCGAAATTCCACCAAGTCAACTCTTTAACTATCTCAAACTAAACTAAACTCTTTAACTACTATAAACTAGGTACAGACTTAAAAAATTGGAACAAATAGTCAGGCTCCCTGAATGAGAATAGCTGGCACAAAAACACACAGCAAATACAATCGTCCATTTTTAACGGTTAGCCACTTTAATTGCTCTCTGTAGGGGAACAAATAATCTTGGCGGCGTAATCCAAAGATGTACAGTGCACATCAGTTTTGTACACGGTTTAACATAACATTTAGTTTATCAGACAGATCGTCGAATACCAGACAACAAATACCCATATGAGGAAAAATTAATGTACAAACTAGCTCACCTTTCTTATTTATAAGGTACTACGAACGTTCTTGAGAATTGGCAACACTTCTACCTGGATTGATTAACTACATATTGGAGGTGGCCTTAGAAATATGCTGTTTCCTCTACAAAAGGTTCGCCTATCTATATTTAAAAGATGTTATGTTCACATTGGACCTAAAATACACAATATGTTACCATCTACTCTAAAAGGCCATAAAAATGAATTCATGTTCTTCAAAAAACTCAAGGAATGGCTGCTTGCTCTTGAAAGTTTAGACTTTTTTTTGGAGTAAAAGAAAAATAAATAAATAATTGTTTTTTTGTCTTCAGTTTTGTAAAAAAGTTATATCTAATTTTTGAATTTTTAGGTTTTTCATTTTTTAATTCTTGAATCTGCCATATTTTATCTAAATTTGATGATTAGTTGTACTTAATATCATTCATACTTGTAATGTGTATTGTCTTTGCAGTGTGTATTGTGCGCCCATGTCACGATGGTAGCTTCCCACGGGATGTCTTTGAAGCTAACTGAAGCTCATTGTTTTTTTAATTCGTGTTTGCATGCCTAAAATTGAGCAATTAAATATCTAACTATCTAACAGCATCTTGGTATGTACAGTCGTATGGACGTAGTGAAAGGAAAGCAACGCAAGAGCCTCCGTGAGGCGTGGAGAAGTCATGAGTTCGGAAAAATTGATTATTGCCACGCTCTCCAACAAGGTATCGGTGATATGCGCTGGGTCGCGAGGGGCGATACCCGAAGCGAGTTATGGGGGAGGAGGGAGGAGATAGGATTGTACTACCCCTGCCCACTCCATACCCCTCCTGAAGTTTCCCAATTATTCCCTCCCCATTTCTATTCAAACAATCCCACAATGCCCCGCTCTGCTTGGGGGATGGCCTACAATGGACTTGGAGGGGATTTCATGTCGCAGTCGGTCTGGTGCTGAAATGCGGAAAGCGAGTGGTGTTGAAGGCAGCTTGGTTGAGGGCGGGTGAACGAGGGTGGGTTTGGAGCTGGGAGAGAGAGGATAGAGCCGGGATCACGGATAATCTCGACTTTTCTTCTGAATGTTAGTCCGTAATGCTAACCAAGTGATGATATTTAAAACTCAATCATTTAGGGAGTATTGCATAGCAATGATATTCAAAGGTCTCTAACCGTAATGGATCAAGTTTTTCAAGAATACAACGTGAAAATATGTAAAACGAAGAATAAAATTCTAGTATGCGGAAGATAGAAGTTGAATTTATAAGTCACCCAGAAAAGTGAGAAATTAAGGAAAGTGGATTCCTTCATCTATCTTGGAAGCACCATCACTTGGGACGGAAAAAGTACTACGGACATTAAGCAGAGAATAGCTCAAACTAAGAGGGCGTTCATGGAAAAAAGACAACTGCTGTCCTCAAAGATGATAGGACTACAAACCAGGAAACAGTATATGAAAACATTCATGTGGTGTGTAGCACTCAACGGATCGGAAGCATGGACCATTGGAAAATCTGACCAGAAAATAATAAAAGCCATCGAAACCTAAGAGGACCATATGGAACAGCATACAGAAAAGAGGAACAAGATGGATTGGACACACTCTGAGACACAATTTGTGAAGAACTTAATTGAAGGCAAAATAGAGGGAATAGTCCCCAGAGGAAGACCCAGGAATAAGTGCATGGACCAAATAAAGAGAAAAGTACACAGAAAGAGATACCATGTGGTAAAGGAACTAGCATTCATTCGGGAAGGGTGGAGTGCTGCAGTCAACCAACCCTAGGATTGAACGACCAATGAATTGGATTCAGTCAATCCTGTTCATGCCTTGCATTATGAGATTCGGATAAAATTAACGAACTTCCTTGCTACACATTTCTATACAAGCTACAGTAAAGTCTTGATTATGCGAGGTAATGTGGAACGAAGCCAACTCGGATGATATGAAGGACCTGAGGAGCGAAATACTTAGGAAAGTAAAACTTAGGAAGAAAAGGAGATATTATTGCAGTCATCATCATTGGTTGTGCAATCCTAAGATTAGTTGACTGCAGCCCTCCACCCTTCCCTATCTAATACTAGTTCCTTTACCTCCTGGCAGCTCTTCCTATGTAATTTATTCTTCATTTGGTCCAGGAACTTCGTCGACTTGGATCAAAAACTTACGTCAACTCCCGGGTCATCCCCTGGGGACATTTTCCTCTATTTTTCCTTCAATGATGTTCTTCATTCTCAATTCTGCTCTTTATATTTTTGCACTATTCCCTACTTAATTTGTGACCGGTTCAAAATAAAATCCTTCGACCAATTGCCTTATACGAGGCGATTGGTGGAAGTATTTGGTGCCTCGTATTATTCGCCATTATTAAACGCCTCATATTCGGCGTTGAAAGTCAGTGCTATATTTTTACGTTCGTCTGAATGAGCTGAACTGGTTTTGTATCGCCGCAACATACACACATGTACCACGAGTATTATGAAACCTCGATATTGAACTGCATTTGGCCTCAAGCATGTCTAGAATAAAAACAGGTAAAATTAAATCATGTAGAATTGAATTAAATTACGTATGAGTGACCGATAATTTATTTTAATGAAGGTAGTCTTGATCATTATGTTTAAAATTCCAAGGTATACCAAACGATCCTTTCTGTAGTCGCAGTGAGGAAAAACACCGAATTTTTTGCAATATCTTTGGAAATCTCAGCCACCCAATTTTGAAAATTTATAATAATTTTGACTAACATGGTGCAAAACAAATTTACTTCTCCTGTAGTATTACAAATCACCACAAACCTTAAGATTAAAAAAATATCAGGCCACGTGAATGTTAGTTTAGATTTCGAGCAATCGCCTCCTTCATTTCACCGTTTGACCAAAGCACAATCAATGTACGTGCAGAATGAGTGCAGAATTTACGCCGTCTCCATCAATTTTGCTCCGCAACGTATTTGAAAAAAGTTTAGACTTAATCCCTAAATTTGCGTCTTCTCGAATTCTATTACAGGAAAGACTGGAGAAATAAAAAGAGCAGATCCTGTCCTCAAGCAACCTGTAGTTTATAGTCTTAGAATCATGGCTGTTAAATAAAAAAGCAACAATAGATAGCATTGTTTATAATAATCAACAGCGTACACACAAGAAGGTTTTTTAAATAACGGTCAAAGTGTAATATAACAAAAATTTCTCACTTGTACCTGTTCCTAAAATTTGTCTACATTTCCATTGCTTAGTGCTAAAATAGTGTGAAAATCACAATGAAAAAATCATTCGCCTGGACTGGCAATCGAACCCATATTCCTCGATCTCGCGCCAA
This sequence comes from Ceriagrion tenellum, assembly GCA_963169105.1. Lineage (NCBI taxonomy): Eukaryota > Metazoa > Arthropoda > Insecta > Odonata > Coenagrionidae > Ceriagrion > Ceriagrion tenellum. The sequence continues at coordinate 100,522,008 of OY720635.1, forward strand.
GTGCTCTAACCAATTTAGTTACCCATACGTACTGTTCTACAATGAATCTCATGGCCTCCGATACACTTACGGCTGACCCCGTTAAGTTTCTGCGCGACTAGTTCCCTGGCTCTTTGAAAATAGTCAGTTCTAATTAACTAAAATAGTGGCTTATTTTCACAGTATTTTGAGGAAAGGTTAAGGTTGAAAGAAAATGTTAGTGTTTTTAACATGCGCATTCAAAGCATGAAGAAGATTGGACTAATTTCTCTCTTGCCAACGTTAAAACGTTTTCGACCCGTAATCATCAACTTCAGGCATATACAAAAACGGTAACTTTTAAGAGAGTCTGAATGTTCTGTATTCGCCTGAAGGTGATTGTTACGGTCGAAACCCAAATAGTGCTTTAATATTCATTAATGCGGGTGTTGATAAACGTTACACTTGAATGAGAAATAGAATAATACCAAAAATATGAAAAATGTATTGTTTTCAATCCTCATAAGCATGACCTTGTCGAAGTCCATTATTGAATAAATAATGACAATACCAACTATGTTTAACTCCATAGAGTTTTCATTGGTACAACTAGTTTCAACGCTACTGTGTCACCTGAAGAAGGTTCCTGAAGATGACGCAGTATCGTTGAAACTAGTTGTACCAATAAAAAACTCTGTGTATTTAAACATAGTTCGTATTGTCATTGTTTAGGTATTTGTTTATTTATCTTAATTATGAAAACCGCTTTACACGGTACATTTGTTTGTACAAATGAATGTATCATTGGTTATGCAAGAAAATGAATGGAATTAGAGCAGGTTCCATTTCCTGTTCAGACATTTAGACAGTCATAAAAATTGCCTCTTTACACAATATAATTTTCCTCGTGAAGATTGCATGCATTCATTCGTACAATAAAATATACCGCGTAAAGCAGCCTCAACAAATATTTCAATACAATATTTAAAGTTGGTGGTTTCCACCGTGACTTAGTCGAATTTACTGATGATTTTGAATGTAAAAGTAATGCTTTGTTTTTCCGCATAAATTTAATATAATTCGACCATGGTAACGACTTAACGTCATCTTCAGGTCATTTTGAAGATGACGTAAAGTCGCAACCAAGGTCGAATTATACTAAATTTATGTGAAAAAACAAAACATAACTTAATAATTCACAATGGATATATTTCATTTTTTGGAAAGCCCGAGTCGAACACAGCATGACGAGGTATGATATAGGACAATGCTCTTAATAAGAAAATCCAGGCCCCACCCCCTTTCGCCAATGCCTTCGCCGGCCTGTAACCCCACCGTAGTCACCTGTGCGGCTATAATTACAGCGCGCTCTCCGTGCTCCACATTTTCGGCCGGAACACGCTGCCGTCTGCAAATGGGTTTCCCGTCCAGAAAACCACTCTTCACCCCGCCAATCTTAACATCTCATCCCGGTCGATAATCGATTGACGTGGTCAGGATGCGAGGAGAGAGAGAGAGAGAGAGAGAGAGAGGGGGGGTGGGGAGGAAAAAAATTGAGTCGCGAGGAGTTGGGTTGAACTTCCGTGTCGGTGGAAACGAGAAGAGAGAGAGAGATCTGTCCCGGGCGGCAAACGAGATATTCCGTCCTCGGCGCGCCCTCGGGAGGGTTGATGTCGCCGACCGATACACACGCAACACATGAACTCTTTAAGGACGCCATAGGAGGTTTCAGGTGAGTGTTTTCTCCAAACCGTCGAACCGCTAACTTCGGGGAAACATTTTTTTCTCTGGAAAGCTGCAGGCGCAGCTAAATTCGAAGGATAAATTGAACCATTAATTACGCCTGTCTGAGAGTTTCCAACTTTCCTTACGTCTTTCACCATCGCACGCAATATATATGAACTGCGTCAAAATAATTATTCGTGGTTTTTCAAACAGAAAGGACGATAATTAAGCAAAAATGTTTTTAAAAATGAATGAGGGCATAACAATGGTGGGAAGAGAAAAGGTTAAAAAAGATGAATATGAAATAAATACAGCAATAAGATATCAATAAAAAAAACTAATTGACCTCATACAGAAGACCTATTACGAAACGTGGAGTGACGTCTTCATAGCACAGGGAAATCGTGTGCGGCCTATGTGTGACCCCAATAGTTGTATCGCGTCGTTTATGAACCAAGATTCTTTAAAAGTAAAAAATAAAATTCGCGCTCGTGCCTAACAGCGATGAACTAAAGTCTTGATGTGTGGATTGCCGCCATCATTGCTTCAAAACTACAGCGCGGACTACCATTTGTCTGCCTTCTAACCTTCGACCTCTCTAGCACGCGTGACCCTACCAGGGAGCAGTAGTCATTACTAGTTTAGTCTTCAGGGCACATTATCGCATTCACCACGACAAGGTTTTAGTAGGTACTCGGAAAGATCTATTGAAGCTAGAGATCGAAAAAAGTCTTAAGTATGAGACTAAAACCTAGAAGAAGGGTAACTTTGAGGTAGAGGAGAAGGTAGTTTGGACAAATTGAGAGAGGCTAAGGATATGAAACGATAAATAAGATGATGGCATAGAGTACGGGCATAACGGTTTAGGATAAAGTTACAGAGCTGAGTAGGAAGTTTAAAAGTCCATACGAATACCATACAGCTGATTTGTTTCTTTTCAAAACCACCGAAAACATCCTTTTACAATGGGAAAATTCGCAATTTACACAGGAACAGCGCGCATAACCATGCACTGAGTGTTAAATTATCGACCCTGGAGAGCCTAGTTGGATAAGCAATGTGACAGCTTTACCCCAACACCACCAGGGCAGGCCAAATAAAACATTTTCACGATGCATTTCCAAATTTTTAGCAGTTTTGAGAGAGAACTTTAATTTCATAAGTTGTAACCACGTACGAATAACTGAGACGGTTGAATTGACTTGTTGGTAAATTAAACTTGGAAATCATATGCAAACTCGGGAATACATCATAAATTTGCAGCATAAAATTTATGAGCTCACGTTCCGAGAGCTTTACCATACGTTCGGTGTAGCTTTAGAGATGATTTTATGCCGAGGGAGGAAA
>OY720635.1:103104451-103255171 GCA_963169105.1 Ceriagrion tenellum
CCACTTTACTCGCTCTATCATGTTATTTTTGTCTTTGCCCTACTCTTCTAAATAGTACTAGCTGACCCGTGCGAATATTTCGCACAGTATGCATCTTCTTCCTGTTTCTTCCTTCTTTCTTCCTGTTCTTCTATCTGTTTCTTCCCATGGGAAATTATATGTTATTTATGTTTGTGTTAAAGATACATAACGTAAACATAAACGGTCACACTGATTGCACGTAAAATGTAAATAATCTAACTAAACGTGTGTGTTAATAGATGGCGCCTCCTACAGTCTTTTAAGCACGTAACCATAGCCAACATATTAGTTGATTATCGCCAACCCTTCGTCTGTGTTCAGTGACAGGTTCAAGAGGTCTGCCCCGTCCTCTTGGTCTGCCTCGAGGCCTGCCTTGTGAAGTTGTGCCTCTTTCCATTGTATAGTTCTATAACATTGAACGGGATGTATGCATGAACAAGTTATGTTCATAAATGTTTACAAACTATTTTTGTAAGCGAATATCATATAAATATGAAATCAAAAAGTTTTAATTGCAATTACTTACCAGATGACCATTCACCCATGTACAATCACTATGTGCATTTCATACTATTTTCATTTTAAACCTTTTTTTGAAGTTTAGAATAAAAAAAATGTGTGGAGTCGATATACCTCGAGCGAGTAATCGACATGGAAAAATCGAAACTTTTAAGTCAAATTAATGGGTAAATAGTGAAATTTGAGATTGAGATTGTATTTTTCGTCAGAAGCCGGTGATTCAACGTTTAAAATGATACCTCATTTATCACTGTAGGTGCAGTATTAACGGAGCGTATACGGAATGAAAGAAAAAGACCTTTCTGTAATAATATATACGATTATTGTGGATTGTATCTTTAGTAATTTTGCAGTAGTTTGTGTCATTGCACCTGCATAAGTACTGGTTGTATCCTAATTTTTCTTGTTTTAGCCGTTGTAATCTACTGTTCGCTTAAAATTCTTATCAACATAGCTTAAATATTTTATCCGGCAATTTAGTAAATCCTTTTGAAATGCTTTCATGTTTAAGCTAATGTTGTCTCTTAAGTTATTGTCATATTTTTTCTTTGGGTGATCATCAGTCTTTGTTGCATTTTGCTGTTTTCCCATTACGCCTCACATCTCGAAGTAAAAATGTCCTAAGCCGTTTTTTTTAATTTCCTTCTTCTGTTCCAGATTTAGCATTTAAAAGACGTTGGTCCTGTTTGTATGTCGCCTTTAAAACATAGTTTTACCGGTCTTTATCGCTGAGATGATTGTTAATTATTAGTGGAAATTCATTGTGGTCCTTTCTACTTTTCAGTCTCTAGATAGAAATGAAATTCGAACCGAATCAAAATGGGTATCTTGCTTATAACAAAGATCACCTCAAGTGGTGTGATAAACTGACAAAATCGTCTACAAAGCCTTGGCCTCACTTCCTTACCTCTTCTCTCTGTGCTAAATTCTCTTCCTCTGCCAGTCAGTCATCATCCACTTCGCTTGGTATCGCTCGGCTCTTCATACATACGCTCTCTCTCTCCGCTCTTTCTCCTCCTCCTCAGTTCATTCATCCCATTTACTCCCTCTTCGTCTCTCTCTCTCCCTCCGTTCGCTCCCAGACCGAAGATTTAATGTCCCGACGTTCGCACGGCGGCGGGACGGGCATGGCTGGATCTTATACCGCTCGCTCCCTTTCCACTTCCCGGAACCTCTTTGCCTCTTCCCGCCATAATCCTCTCTATCCGCTACCCTCCCATCGACTTCCCCCCCACCCTCTCCACGCCTCCTTTTCTTGCACGGCGCGGCGGCGGCGGCGTGGAGAAGTCGGGCGAGGCCAGCGGTCCGTGCAATTGTTTGCATAGCGAAGGAGGATGGGAGTGCAGCCTTCTCCCGCCAGGGGGTAAGAGGTCGGCGGTATGTGTGTGTGTGTTTGTGCGTTGAGGAGGAATGGGAGGTGAAACATAATACAAGGGTTGGAAACGGGAGGTGGGGGGGGGGGAATTACTGGATACAGTAGTCACTCGGGGCATTTATGCACTCCTCTCGCGTGCTAAATATGTTATACGGCGTGCTTTGGGGAATACGGTGATGGTCGTGTTTAAAGGATTGATCAGCGTGCAAGAGGGAGCGAGCCAGTAAAATGCGATCCGTTTTGTTAACCTTGTCATATCCGTCGTAACTGTAGTCCTTAAATCTAGAGGAATTGGTGATGCCCTAATTCCTCCAGCTTCACAAACCAAAGTCTTGGCAAATTCTTTCCTTATATCGGGTTCTAATCAATGGAATGCTTTATCATGTGATATAAAAAAACACCAATAGTTCATTATCTTTCAAAAATAAATATTTCAAATACCTCATAAATGTTCAAATTGAATTATATTTTAGATCACAGTTCGTCAGTAGTTTTGACATTCATTGTTGGTAATCATTACTGGTAATCATTAATTTACTGTTCACCTATAGCACATTACTGTTTGAATATTTATTTGGAATGTAATTTAGCTTCAGTCATTGTATGTTTATATTGTATATTGATTGTATATTTCAATTCTGTCGTATATTATGTAAATTATGTCTTGTAAATTAGTTTTTCTTATTCTTATGAAGAAACTGCTCATCGATTTAATGCTTAACAGAGCATTAGCATGTTTCTTTTTTTCATGCTCCAAGGGTGTTCCCCAGAGCAAATAAATTCTTATCTTATCTTAAACGCCGCTTAGTGCTTATTAACTCCGCTCCCTGTGTTCACACTGTATGTACTGTGCCCAGTGCTGATTGCATTCATAGTTCTGCTAACAGTTTCTCAGGCAAGTTAAAAAAGGAATTAATTTGAGGCGAATAACGTCTTTCTCTTCCGAAATTACTAATGGAGGTCTTGTTTTTTGTTAATGAATTTGATGCACATCTCATTCTTGAAAAAAGTTCTCGCCAAAAAAACATCATGGTGATCGAAAAATACGAGAAACCTGATACGCTTGGTGAAGGAATTCACTTTCAGCATTAATTGTGTAGTATATTTAGGCTTTAAAATATAATTTTAGAGCAGATTAGAAGCGCATTTTAACCGGCGCTGTACGTTAACGTTCTAATGGGGTAAGTTTAAATCTTATGTTAACTTAGAGATATTAAAAAATGCATTCAAGTGAACTTAATTGCGGATATTTGGGCTTCATGGAATGTATTTGAGGAATAAGAATATTGGACCAAATAATGTAATCAATCTTGTGTGATTTGACGATAGAAATAATAAGTGCATAATTACTTAGAGCATAATGCGTAAAATCTGCAATATAGTTTTGTGTGTGAGTAACCTCATCATAATAATGGAAATATTTTGAAAATATAAGTGACAGTGCACCAGTGATGATGCCTATTACACGTTGCACTGCATACAGTGAAGTAATCTATCGAAATTATGATAGTTTGAGCGAGATAGTTCCTTAGTGATGATGGAGACCATATTCGAATTATTCGTTTTTATTTCCCCCACTGTGGGACCCATGAGTTAAATACGACATTTTTAATATTGCAATAACATACTCGTATGAGACTGAAATTCTTGGTAATCAATTAAAAATATCCACATAAGTCTTTGATTTAGCTCTTTTTTCTCGCGGTACGTTCAAAACCCCTTCACAATGTAGGTTTTTTGCGTTTCTGATAAAAATTACTGCCGTGACAATATGATTTGTTTTAAAAAAATAAACGAAAAAACATACATACTACACCATGTTAATTTTTTTGATGAGATCTAGGTGCTAGAAATGCCTCATTTTTTCATTAAGGTCTCTCATGAGAGCGTATTCTGCCATTTTCCATGTATAAGGTCTGTATTCTTTGGTCGAAAATCTCGGAAAATAGTTCGGTAAGGAGCTAATATTTTGGTATATTTGGAGGAATAAGATATTTTTCTTTAAAATGAGATCAAATTCATTGCTTTCTTGGCGAAATGATATTTTTCTCAAATTAAATTAAGCCTCGTGAATAACTCTGTTACGATTTTCTACCATTTAACTTTCATAATATGTATTTCATAACTGTAATCATCATAACATAGCAAAGTTCACGCGTGCTGGATCTTGAGTAATCTCCTGTCTCGCACTTAACCATGACATGTGGTTACCCTACGCTGATGTAGTTGCGGGGAGTAATGACTTAACTTTCGGAGAATGGATTTTGTTCCGTGGATGTTCGGTTCCACGGGTCGGATGCCGTCTACAGGATGATTATTGTTTCGCCTTGCATCGTTGACTCTCCCGCGTCAGCCCCATTCCCGCAAAAGTTACGGTGGGCCGTGTCTCACCCATGTCGCGTCCTATCTCTGTCCCTTCACTTCTGCCTCGTTCAGTTTCCTGCTCTCACATACTTACTACATATGTATCTACATGAGAATCGCTTCTTGTCTCCTGTACTTCCTCCGTTTTCACAAGATCCTCTCTTATCTTACCCCAGCCTCTTCTTCCGTCGCCTCTTGGAGTTATACCCTCTTGTCCTCCTGTTTAAACCATGCACCGAGTCCGTGGCATTACTTACCGTGAGAAATTAGTGTTTTACTCTTGATGTGTGGTGCCCGTGCTAAAATTTCCGCTTTGAATTCCAATGTCCTCCCTCAGTCTTCTGTCATAAATATATTTTCCCGCATTTCGCACATGATGTCTGCGTGTGGCAGAGAGTATGGGCGGAATGACCTCAGCCATCGAATCGCTTTATACTAAAAGACGAAATATGCAACATTTTAACGTCGCCTCCCCGAAATTTTCCGCAATGATGAAGGTGCTTTTAGAGATTGTCGAAATAGAGAATCTTGCCGGTTTTTTTTCATCCACAAAAATTTGATTCCGTGTGTATATTTTCAAGGAATAAATAGGTGGTTTGAAGCTCCGTGATCTTAGCAAGAATATTATCCTTGCGAATGAGGAAATGTATTGCTTGTAACTCATTTTCCCCATATTTTCCTTTGCCTTCCCGTTAAGATATTTTGAAACTTATTTTTTTCCTACGATCATCACTAAATGGCGATACCATAAATATTTATGAGAGGATTTATCCTGGCTACTTTGATATCTTCTCGCTTTCTCCCTAGTGTAGCTTTGATTCTTGGTGGCATCCTTTAGAAAGCATCCCTTTTTTATGGTTTCACCTAAGTGGACGTGGACAGTCGTAAGGATTGCTGATGTATATTCACCATTCGTCTCTCTCTGTCACATTCTCTTCTAACTGTGCCTCGTGGGACCGTATGTCATTACCGACAAATTCCACAAATATTGTTCTAAGTTTTTAGGTTTGATTTAGTTTATAAAGTAAATAGTATGCATTCACCCAAGATTAGTTCTTCAAGCGTTAGACAAACATTGAGGATTAAAATCGTGAAAGGTTATTCCTTGAGACTGCGTTTTGAGGTCATAAATGTACGTAAAATGAATGTCCAACTATTTACATGTATTAAATAGCCTCCGACGTATCGACAGGGTGGCAGTTTTCGGCGAGGGTCGGCCGGTCCTCTTGAAGTAAAATGGAGGTACCACGTGGCGCTATTCGATGCTTTCTCCAACTTTGAACAGTACAATAAAGATATTTGCCCGTGAGAATTGAGGTCAGTACCGCAAAGCAACTACCGTTGAGTTACATTCGAGGCGCAAAAATACTAGAGTCTTCGCATATTCGCACCTGTTAAAATAATTATCAAATAATTCAGGAGTAATGCCTTGCATATGGCTCATAGTTCAATTACTAAATATTATCCAGCTTTTCTGCGGTATTTTCAAGTATCATAATTCTGGTAAAAACGTCTGCAGTTAACCATTACGTTTGAGGGAATGGAAAAATATCAGCTTTAGACAAAGAATTTTAGTGAAAATATTTAATTCATAACAGGTGCAGAATAAAAGAACCATTCAGCCATTAGTTCCACCACTGTGATTTTGCCTCTTCCTGGTCTAACCGGAGAGCGGTGCCTTAGCACTTAAGTTAATCTGAATTCGCTTTCATTATGCGGTATCGGGAAGAAAAAAAAAGAGTTACCTCACTGGCGTTTCGGGGCCTGCGTAACATTGCCCCCTTCCGTGTGTCCGCGACATTGCTAAAGTCGCCCACCTCATTTTCTGCTTCTGCCGGGCTTCCCTTTACCGGATATGTAAGGAGAGAGCGAACCCCATCCCCTCTGGAGTGTGTTTACCGTCTCCCGATCTTTGGACTGCGCTACGCTCCCATCGGGAAATGAAAGGGTCGTGGCAAAGAGTAGGAGACTCGTGCAAGAGGAGGTAAGAAAGAGTAGATTTATTTTATGGGGAAAAATTGAGACTCCAAGACCCTGTTTTGTTAAAGCTCTGGTTGAGTATTGAATCAGCATTAACACCGGAATCAAAATATTCTCAGTTTAAGAACAATAGCGAAGTAATTTTCCTCACCTTTATTACTACTTGTGTGACTGGTTTCGCGGTCTTATGTTATCATCAGAAATCTAAGAACTAAGGCAAGCACAGAAAGCGATATATACGTATATTTTGTGATAAAGGTAATAAGATAGATTTATGAAAACATTAAAATTGCTCCAGCTTTTAAAATGTGTCGAGTTTTAAATGATTTTGTTGCTGAAAAAATTCGCCCCTTATTATTGTCCCCCTACCCTTATCTTTTAATCTTATACGTTATTTTCACGCTTCCCTTGGGTATGTTGTCCTTGCATTTTATAACCAGCCTAATCCTGATCCCCTCCTTCCAGAGATCCATCACCCCCAACCCCTCCATCGAAATTACTAATACTTATGCGGTCGCAATCCTTGTATATAATTTCACGCGTCTGTGTTTACTAAGTGTTTTTTTTTATTTTCATGCTTATAATTTCTTGTGCTTGATCAAACGTAAAATCAATGTTCAAAACTACTGTTGTTTAACTCTTGCAATTCTTTAGCGTGAAATGTCGTTAATAATCATAAATAGTGCTAAAATGTACTCATTTAGTAAGTGCGTTTATTTGATCTCATGATTGGTATTGGCAAACTGTCAAATTCTTAATTTAACGAAATTACTTAAAGCAGAGTGACTTTAATTTCTATCGCTGAGGCTTCTCAAATATTATAATCCGCCTCTTTAAACGTGTTATCATAGCTACGCATCAAAATTTATGCTTTCTGCAATGTTCAGTAAATAAGAAAAAGAAAATTTGAGGAGGTAAGAAGAAAGGAGTATATCCTTTAAAACATCATTAAAAATTCACAGAGAAAGGGGAGTATAATGGAGAGGAAGAGGGAGATTGAGAAAATGAAGGAATGGAGAAAAAGAAAAGACGACGCCATCAGCACCGCAAACCCTTTAATGTCTGGAGCGAGTGGCTTGGAGGCCCTTCAGACGCGTCGCCACACGTGGAGTTCGCCCTGTTTGAGCGTTTCTTTTTCGTTCCGTTGTTCCACTTCCATCGCGGGAGAAAAAACTGCTACGCCCCTGCACTTCTTGCTTCTCAAAGGCATTGCATTGACCATCTGCAGCAGCAACAACGTTTGTATTTCGCGAGAAGAGACCCGAGGAATTTGTCTCTCAACCTAAACTTACTTTTGGGATGGGTCATAACCGAGGAAGCTAACCTTAATGTGAATTCTTAATATTCCCTCATTGCTTTAGCCGTGCGCAATTTTTTCGCATTGCTTTAAAAGGAATCTTTCCAGTCGTTTTCACGCAGCAGCTATGTCTAACAATATGTGGAAATGTCAAGCTGAATAAATCTTGAGGCATATTTTTCTTATAATTTTCTTCATCACTGCCCTTTCACTAAATAAGAAAAAACTTGGCTGGAAGTCATGGTAATTCGATTTTTAAAACTGGTATTTTTCAGACACGTTGGGCTGGTCAAATATGTGTATCTCGTGTGCGCTTTACGTAAACGCAGTCATGATGCACAATGTGTTCTCTGTATTGATAATCACAGTGAATTATCACTATCCTAAAAAATAATCTCAAATTTACTCTTAGAAAATTGTAAATTTTAACATGTGGTTGATATGAGGAGGAACCATTAAATTGTTTTGATGGTCGGATATCGTCAACATAGTTATGGAAAATGGATAATGCATTCGTTTGTATCAATATGTATGAATGTACAACCCATTTCGAGTTTAATAAGTGTATGAGGTCGCTTGTGAATTCTATTTCCTCGTGGAAATTTGATTTCTTTCGTTTCATCAATGAAGATAAAAATGGCCGTGTTAGAGCAATTATCCCCTAATCTTCATAGTTTGTTTCAAAATATTGTCCCTTATGAAGCGCTAAACGGAGGAGCATGAAAAACGAGTCAGAACAAAAGAGAGGTTATGAAATTTCAAGGAATCGGCCCGTGTCCATATTTTTACAGAGTTGTTAACAAAGCACTAATCTACGATAAATATCTATCCGATACAAGACTTTTGTCATTAAAATATTAAAACCTCTTTAATGCACTCACCTATTTTGACTCGGAGTCGTAAAAATTCGCCACCGGAGAAATGTTCCAGTTCATGAGCTCATACGGAGGAACAGTTGTTCCTTGTTCCGGCGGGGAACATTATATACTCGGCGGCATAAGCTGGAAACCCAGACTGATTTATATCTCGGTCGTTAAGTGTAATCGGGCAGAATGGCCAAGATAGGGCCATAATGGAGAGAGAGAGAGCGAGAGAAAGAGAGGAGACGGATCCTCTCAGTGGGAAGATTTTAAGCACCCTATCATTTCCTGAGCAATTGAAATTCTTAAGGAAGCAAACAATGAAAAAAAGCCACAAAACATAAAGCGTTACCGTTCCAAGTGGCTATTATTTATTTTTGAGAGAAAACTCATGTCTACTTCCGTCCAAACATTTGGTTCGATTTTGATGCTTAGCTCGCTACGCCATGCGTTGAAGCCGTTTTAAGGCTGTGCATAACAGAAAGTGGGCTCAAGATCCGTCGTTTGGTGAATTATGCTCTACTCCTGTCATCCTCTCATTTGCCAAAACTATGTAGTGTTTAATCATTCAATTAGCTGCTTTTTTAAGGAAGATGGCTATCAAACTGGTTATGTCAGGCGAAACTTTGTGGAACTTGCTTAACATTGTGAAATGAAAGATCTAACTTAGTAATTCCCCATAAACTTTATTAACCACCTAGGTTTCGACTTATGAAGTCATTATCATGTGAATTATCAGGAGGTAGACTTATGATAGTCCACCTGATGATGGAACCGACAGGGTTGAAATCATCATCAGGTGGACCTACCAGGAAGTCGAAACCTAGGTCGTTAATGAAGTTTATGTGGAATTACTAAGTTACAGTTTCATTCATCAATAGATAACAAACTGTGACTCCTTTGATTAATTCTTTTTATAAGCATGATAACATTTTATAGTTTTATTTATTCGTGTTTACTTTATTGATGAATCGAGTCGCATGTTATATAAATGAAGCAAATGTAATCGCAAGTAAGAATATCAAATTATTGCAGAGCGTCGAGTTTTACAGTTTGGATTCCTCACGTAAATTAGCACTTGCTGGATGGAGGGATTGTACTATGTGGAGGTGAGAGACTTAAAAGATGCCTCTCTTGAAAAAGTGAGGGAATTAGTAAGAGTGAAAAATAATGCGCGGAATGCAGTGAAAATGTGCGAAAGTTATTAATATACAGCTTAGCGTCTATCTTTCCCATTATTAACGAGTCCTCATCCCCCACCGCTTTGGGAGCTTGAAAGTGTGTGCTTACTCCATCGCGTCTCCGCATTTCCCGTCAATCTCTCACGCATTTTCTCCCCGCTCCGCACTGCTCCGTGGAGCAGCGTGTGTATACACTCACATCATTCATTTAATTACGCTGTTCGCTGCAGTTTCTGGGCCGGTTCGCGTGTACCTCAAGGTCGGTGTTGAGGCCCGCAGGGGAGATATCCCACTCCCTCTAGTGTCTCCACCTCGCTCTCTAACTCATTCCATCCCGTGCATCCCTCCCTCACTCTATGCACATTACCCTCATCCCATTTCCTTTTCCATTCCGCTCCAGAACTCGTGGATAGGTCGCCTGCCTTAATCTCTCTCTCTCTCTCTTTCACTCTCGCATAAACTCTTTTTATTCCTCCCCCCCCCCTTCCACCTCCACTCCCCGCGTTGCCATACTGGTGAAGGTATGAGAGGATGCCTCGCAAAACGCGCTGGGAAGGTTAAGAGCAATTACGCGTCAACTGCTGCCGCAGCCATTCCGGTAACATTCGCGTTTTCGCTCGCCTCTTGTTTTAATTAAATGAATGAACTATGGACGGTTTCTGAATCGGATATACTGCTCGATTTTTATTTTTTCACATAATTGAGCCAGCCGATGAAAAGCGAGAAATGTTACTTTTTCTTCATTTTAATGCTGCATTTATGTATTTCATACATAATATTCGTTTGAAAAATTGTCAATTTTGGTCGAGAACAATTCATTCCTAAATCAATAGGGGCATGTTGATATATGTCATCCAAGCCAATGATTGTTACTAATTTGACGTATACGCTGAGTGACATTTGATTTGAGGAAATACTTGCTGATATTACTGTACAATTTCCATACTTTAATTCTCTGCCGACCATAGTTTTTGCACATAATGCCATCATCAGGATCATTCAGGATATCTTTTTGGCAGAATAGAACGGCTAACTATTACCTTTAGTCCTTGCTGATGGCATAATGTCCTGAATCAACTTTATGATGACTTAATGTGTTGAGACCATGGTCGGAGATGGGGAATAAAAGTGTGGAAATTGTATTGTGTTTCTTTACGAATAAGGAAATTCATGTGTTCGGAAAAGTTAGTGCCGATACGATCTCTTATAGTTGCTGAATATGCGAAAGGTTCTTAGACTGTTTAGAAATAAAATCTGCCAGCCTTGGAGGGTACCGACTCTTATTTGATACCTGTTAGGGCTAAACCTTATACCTACATTCTGTCTAAATTATAATGGAAAAGTTTTTTTCGTTTCATTGATTTCTCCTGAAAATGGCGATATAACGTTCTATTTCGTATGCATAACAGAATGTAATAATGTTTCTGAAACAGATCTGCAGCATAATCATGGCAGATATGATCGAATTCATATTAGTGGTAGTTATAGCCTTTTAGGTTGACTAAAAATTAGAAACATCGAACTTTTTAATCGACTCCCATCTTGTGTCATTTTTCCCTCGAAAACTATGTGGCCATTGCTGGTTTGGATTATCTGCTTACGATTGACGGGCATAATGTTGATTTTATTTATCGCACTCTCCCAATCCTTTTAAAAATTACCAGAAACGCAAATTTTAAGGATCGGCGACTTTTGTGTGAGGATACGTGAAAATGAGCATTCGTAAATTTCTCTTTTCCACATTGACCCATTTTTGTGCATGTGATGACGTGGAATCATTCATGATTGTTATTTTTACTTGAAATTCATTCGTTTTATCTTTACGGGCATATGGGAATGGTATAGCAAGAACTTTACTTGGTTTATATGTGACCTTTGGTGATTACGGATTCATCACGTTTTCCATGAACTCATATTTCATTGAGTTCTGTACTTATGGAATTCCGATGATGCTTTAGAAACCCATTCCTCGTAAGAATATATCATTCTAGTAAATTCACAGCTAATTGATTTGTTGATTCATAATTACCGTGGGTATGTGGTGATTGTTACTGAATGAAAAATGAGTGATGAAGAATTTAGTGCTGGCATGAATGGTTCTGGTCCTCAAAAAGGGTGTATCTTTTTCTCCTTCAAGGATTAATCATTGGAACATTACTGGAAGTCATAAATCGCTCTCAGCTCTCGTAGCTCGTTTCTCTTCTTCCTTCTAATTATGGATGCAATTGCCTGAGTATGTGTTCGTTATGAATTCACCAAAGGGTTGGCTATTTTTTTCTCCCGCGCGGAAAAATTACGTCAGCCTCCTTGGTGACAAAAGCGTGACCCTCCCATCTTCGACCGCATCCTTGTCCCTTCATGACTAGGGAATTAAGCAGACGGAAGGGAAGAATAAAGACGTTTTAATTTTTCTTTTTTCCCCTGCACACTTGGGAAATTGAATGCCATTCTTTGCTATCGCTATACTGCACACTACTGTGAATGAACTCGCGTCACTGATTTTTTCCTTATCTTCGTTCCCCCTGAAATTTTTCAATTACCATCGTCATTTGGGTGCTCAGTGATATTTATTGATACTGTTTGTAAAATATTTTGTTATGTTCCTTCCGCAGCAATATCCCAATCTGGTGTTTTTAGTGCAGCATTATCTTCCAATCTTTCTCATAAGTCTCCTTCAGCATGATGCATTTTATTCCGCTCATTATTATGGCCTCATGGATGTATTACATCTTTTCTTATTATTGTAATTTTTCAGTACTTGAAAAATGTCGTATTTTGTTTTCCTTAACTTAACACTGTTTATTTTCAAAATTATACCTCCTGATTTGAAAAGATATGGTAAATTTGATCTCTCTTTGAAAGGAAAGAACGGCTAAATATTGTCTTTAGTCCTTGATCATCACCAGCCAAGCAAATTTGGTGGTTTTCGCGGTGGCTATTAAATATGTTACCTTTATATATATCGAATGGCTTGTTATGAGCGTTTTGTAACGTCTTCCAGGGTAAAGAGAAAGAATATGAAAATGTAGTCGTATGAGAGACTGGAAGAACAATGTAGTGCTTTCTGCTGGAACACTTCTCGCTTCTTTGGCAGTCGTTAGTGTTAAGCGTGAAGGGTGAATTATCCTATATCGGATTCTTTGAATAGCTCTCCAATAGTCTCTTATTTTATAAATAGTTAACATACCGTAGCGTACTGAAAACAAATAGTTTGGCATTCTCCTGGCCATCAAATCGAATTTCTAAAATATTTTTGGAAACAGATTCGATATTCAGATTGATAATTCGGAATCAAATTCGTATACTTTATGATTTTATTGAAATAGTTGGTTTTGAATCCAAAAGGGCTGATTGACTTAGGTGTAAATATCTTGATGCATCCTAATGACTGAGGTTATCTAAAGTCAAGAATGACATGCACCACGCAGGCTGACTTTCAAATAACAAAGCGACTCATGCTCCTGTTTTTTCGTGAGCTACGTAATTTGAAATTCGTTTTTCGTTTTCTCAGACTTGAATTTTCTTAATGCAATGCAATCATAACATTAGGAGGTTTAATACGATTCCGAATGTTTCTCAGAGTAAAAATACCCTCCATTCTCTGCCAAGCGTCTCCCTCCTCGTACGCCTGAAATTCTTCATATCTGTTTTGTTTTTGTAGTCTTACAAAGTCGTAGTCTTGAATGCTTCATTCGCTCACTGACCTTGTCACCTTAAATGCTACTCGGACATGGACATTAGCGATATCTCGGCTTCCAAGCTCAGGATAACGTCTTCCGCGAGCGAAAGAAGCTCCCATCCCTCTCGTCGCGTCAGCCGCTTCGGGCTGCCGCGCTGCAACTCTTGTCGGCTCCCGAGCGTTTGAAGGCAGACGCGCCTCTCCGCTCCTCCTCCTCCTCCCCGTAAACACCACATCTCCCCTTTCCTGTGTGTGTAACTCCACCGTCTCTCTCCCTCTCTCTCCCTCTTTGCTCTTCCTCCATCTGAATTCATTCACCTCCGTCCTCTCCATCCTCCCGTCATTACCACCCTTATTTTTCCCCGCTCCGCGCTCCGGGCCTCACCCAGACGCCTACTCGCTTCCTGCCATTCATATGCCCCGGCCAACGCAAGTCTTTGAGAAGAGGGATTAAAGGGGAAGTGGGAAGGGTGAAAGGGAGGTCGGATGGATGGGATGATGATGGAAAAAAAAAGGAGTCGCCGAACACGGCCACAAGAGCAGCGGCGAGGCGCGGCGTCGGCTCCGGCTGCGAAAATGAGACGAATGCTCTCTCCCGCTCTCTCTCTCTCTCTCTCTCTCTCTCTCCTTCCCTGCATCCATTTCTCTACTCCTTTCTCATTCGCCTTTTTGGAGCGCGTTTATGTGTGTATGTGTGTGAGTGTAATGGGATGGAAGAGGAATGGGGAGGAGGGGAATGGGGCGTTGTGAGTGGTGGAGGTTTAAGTGAATTGCCTTATTCTGTTTGGCGAATGGGGGCGAGGTTGGTCTCAACCTCCTTACCCTTGGTTTCCTTCGCAGCACATGCCGCGGCTCGGCTTAGGGCGAAAAATAGAAGGAGGCGAACGAATATTTCGGACAGGGGCAGAGCTTAAGATAGATTTCGAGTTCATTATATAATCCCTTGTTAAACATTTTCGATGCATGATCACCTATTTATATCCACTCTCCCGTTTTACCACCAACTTGTTCCACCTAATAACAATCTATTGTGATTCACGGAACCTAAAAAATTGGAGGTACAAGACTTAAAGGGGAAGGATGAAACCCGCTCGACCGGTCGAATTTGTCATGATTTCCGACCCCATATTTTTTTGTGAAAAACTGGTGTCATCAACTTTAAATTTTCAAAGTATAAATAGTAGACTTCTGCTAACGGAGACCTGTATCTTAAATATGACACTTTTTTCTCGGGGCATAAATAAACCACTGGGAAATCGGCAAGAGATGGAATATATTATAGCAAAGACTAATGTTTGAGTGGTGGTGGTATAAGTGAATTACCTTATTCCGTTTGGCGAAGGGGGGCGAGGTTTGTATCTCTCCTTACCCTTTGCTTCCTTTACAGCACATACCGCAGCTTGGCTTAGGGCGGAAGATGGGAGGAAGGGAACGAATATTTCGGACAAGGGAGAGATTTCGAGTCTGTTTTATAATCCCTTGTTAAACATTTTCGATGCATGGTCACCTATTTGGATACACACTCCGGTCGAGGACGCCACTTTTACCACCTAACGACGGTCTGTTTTGATTCACGGAGCCTAAAATTATGGGATGTACTTCATGTTAAGGATAGCGCCGTGTCTTATCTAACTGACGAAGGTAATACTCTTTATACCGGCTATAAAATCGGAAAGTTAGAGAACAGTTCGTAATTTGAAAGAAAGAGCGAAGTTGCTTCTGAAGTGTAAAAATTAGCTTGAGACTATCCACATGCCTAGCAATCAATTGACTGGAAACCAATTGAATACGATGAGTCCACTTTTCAGTGGGAGGATAATACACTCATTTCGGCTTGTGACCATTTAGGTATGAGGTTACACATTGTTCTGAAAATTCCTCATTTATATCTACGTACTACCCAGCAAGCCGCCGCATGGGCGTGTGGCAAGGGGGTGTTCTGGCACCAGCTATGTAAATATGTAATTGGTAAGGTTTTGGGAGATGAAATGGTGATGTAGGTATATAATGGGAGTGTGTTGGACGGAGCTAAGTTTTTATCATGATCACTTATTGAGCGTGGAAAGAAGGAATTTTAGTGCCCATCTGTTCGGCAAAATATTTGTCTTATTCACCGTCACCATTCTTATGTGCCTCTTATTATTATCTATCTCATAGTCGTCTCAGAGTTCTTTTAGCCTTCTAATTTTCTTGAAAGCGTGAAAAGCGGCATATATCTAGGTAAAGACCACGCTTCACTTTTGTTTTAAAATTCTTACCGTCTTCTAATTTTCTGGAAAGCGTCGCAAGCTGCTGTTCTTTCACCAAGTTCCTTTTCTGCTTCCATCCTTCTTCGCTCTCGCTCTACTCCTTGTTCGCTGGGCTTTCATAGATTCCCTCTTTCCGACTCTTTCCCCCTGTCACAGTCTTCACGTCCGCTCTAATGAGGGTGGAGTAAAAATCAAGGCATCATGACGCACCCTTTATGCATATGTGCGCTCCAGGGAAGAGATTAATGCCTCTTTGTTTTGCTCGAATCCGTCTCGTGTTCTGTCTTGGGCTTACGTTTCCGAAACAATAAAATTCGGGGTCTCTATTGTTCGTTTGTAGACCGGCTATCCTCAGTATTATTTTTCCCTGACGCTCGTATGAACTTTGTTAATGAGCGAGTGGAGCTGGATCAATTTACCTTTTCGAAGTAGAAGTAGTAAGCGTTGATGTTTGATAGTTATATGGAATAAGAGTCATCTGTGGTGTTTCATGGTGGTATAAAATAAGCCATTTTATCGCAGAGTTGAACACTTGAATTCGTGGAAGTTATATAAAACTGTTACTAAACGCTTCCCCGTGGCAAAGATAAAACTCATATACTCTGGTAATGATATTTTATCGAGAAAAAATGACAAATGTTGTCTTTTCGAAATGTTTTCAACAGGAGATTGTTGCGTCATCTGAACCCTCATTTTTAGGGAAAATGGTAAATAGTTTGCGTCCTTCATGATCGGGAAAATTTCAGTGCTGTTCAAGATGAGTGACATCTTCTAGAACGTTCCGACTTAATGTAAATAGCAAAAAAACAGCATAGCAGTAAGTTTTGAGTAAATTATGCTCCTTTATATAAATTATGCTTATAATTAGCTCCTGTACCTAAAACCTGGAGAGGGAATTATTGGGTCGATGTAATTGTACGCTATCTGTGGTCGTGGTTGTGTTGTACTCATACTCCAAATGTCATCTAGAAACAGTGACGGATAACATTACAGCCTACGGAGGTAGTACATATACTCGGAAATTGCTGACTGGTATATGTGATTAATATCCTGGTTCACTTTCATCAACTTTTCTATCCCTAAAAGTCTCAATTTAAAAACCCTTTTTTTAGTTTTATAAAGCTTTCGCCCGTTACATTTTTTTTCTTAAGTTGAGAAGAAGTAAAGATTTCATGCATGGTTCCAGAAAACATCCGTTTGGGATTCGAACCCGCAATCTTAGATGAACCAAGGCCGCCCTTGAGAATATCTCGTCGGGTTTACACAAAAGGTAACGCAAATTGAACCATGTCATCACCTGATCTCGGTTGGTTAAAAATTAATCAAGCCGGTACTCGAACCCGCGGTTCCTGAATCAGATGGCGAGGAGTTTGCCATAACGCCACTTCCGTCAAGCATTTTTGTCACTAACCGGAGGTATTCAGGGTGGTGGTCAAGTAGTGTTGGCCCCTTTTTGAAAGGTAGCGCATGAGTGGAAATACCTCATCCTGGCGAAAGAGATTCGGTGCTGCCGGCGCAAGCGGTTTGCCGGGGACGAGATGCGTGGATATAGGTTGAAGCGGCGGAATGAGGCAGGCGGGAACAGAGACTGAAGAGAGAGAGAGAGGGGAATGTGAAAGTGGTCTTTGCTGGAGTCACGATGGGGAAGGATGTGGCGGGATAAAGGGAAACCTCTTCTTCGCTCTGACAGCTGCGGCCGGTTCCGACGTCTCCCAAAGCCGCCTGGTGCTCGCTCGTTCGCTCGTCCATTAGGGTTTCGAGGGCCACGGGAAAGTCAATCGCCAAAGGAGAATTTGCGCCCTGGAGAAGACTTCAAGGAGCGGGCATCCTCGGTAGCTGCTACGTATGACTGAAAGGGCTTAGCAGGTTGGGGAGGAAATGATGGTGCTGCTTTTTTGTGGCGTCTGGTGAATTCCGACGCAATTGCCAAACTGGTACTCCGCGATATTCATTTTTTCCATTTGTTTTCCTGACAGCAAAGGCTTTGTATTTCCTAGGGCGTGCTCAGTTGAAGGTTATTTGCCACTAAGCATATCTCTAATCAGTCCAGACAGCTTAATTATGTAACAAGGTATATAAAAACCTAGGTTATTGCATAGGCGATACATTTCTGCTCTAAAAATGGACGCATACCACGTTACGACACTGAGAATATTATCGTGACGCCTTACTACTACTCTTGGTCTGACAGAAGCGGTAAAATAAGAGAGATACACTGCCGAACAGGTTGTACAAAAACTCGTTCTTTCCGCGCACAAAAGCGACCACAATAAGAACTGAGCTCCACTAAATACACTCCCATGATACACGTCACCATTTCACCTCCCAAAACCTTATCCCTTACATCTTTACGCGGATGGTGTCCTAACACCCCCTGTCACACGTAAATGTGGCGGCTGGCAGGGTAGTATGTAGCTGTAGATGACTTAGTTTAGCTCACATTAAGTGTTTCAGCCTTGTAATTTATGTGTTCAATGCAACATTTTCCATTATTTTGGACGTAAAAAAGTTTATGTGAGAGATAAATATGTATATACTATAAGACCTGCAAACTCGTTTAGCCTCCTGCTAGTATTTATATTTGAATAAGGTAGCAAATTCAGTAGGCAATTGGAAGTTCTCCACCCTAGGCTATTGGACAAATTAAAGTTTGAATACTTATAATGCTTCTGATTGTAATTCATGGTTTTTATTGATTCACCGACCGCTTTTCTGTTATTTTCTCCTTAGTAGGCCTTAGCTGAGTGAAATAACTTTACCTCATTCCCTTTTATCTCTAGTCGCTGATACTAATGCACGTGGTATTCATTGAGATGTTTAGAGCTGGAAAATGGATGTTTCCTCCTTCGTTATCGAGTTTTAATGCCGCCAAGCTGCACATTTTCAGATGGATTTTATACCCCTTAACTTCAAATCTCCTCTCCATAATTGGTCCGCTCTGAATTTTATGGTCATCTCAATCAAATCACATTAAATAGTAAATCAGATTGATGCAAAAGTATCAGTGCCTGTTACACACCATAAAGTAGGAGGCGGAATGGAAAACTCCATTAATGCGTCAATATTTATTCCGGCCGATATCGCTTAGGGAATGCTTTATCGGGTGATAAAAAGTCTTCTCGATCACACGAGGCTGCGTTTGAACGAAAATGTTTTTGCCGCTTCAACGGATATGTAAATCGAGGGACGGGAATATAAGCGGCCGATGTGGTGTGTATGCATGCATGCATGTGTACCTAGTCCGATACGCAGGCCTTGTATGTTCTTTTTTTTTGGATTCCAGACATTGCGCGGCCTATTAATGATCTCGCTCAGTCAGTGAGATTGGGTAAAAAAATTAATGTTTTACGGTCAGCTGCGAAGAAAAACACCGACTTAATGGAAGTGCTTTTGAAACGGACGACGTCGAGGAGCTTGGTTTTCCATGCTCCTGAACGTCTCTCAATTCATTGCAAGGCGAATGTTTTCGCATAACGCGCCTATCGGGATGGTAATCGAGTAAAAACGCTTTATATTCACGCGAATTTTCACATACGCTATCAAGTCTGAATTGTTAGAACGTAATTTCAGGAGACCTTGATACATGATCTGATCTGAATAATGGCTGAGTAATTAGTCTTGAGCGTAAAACAAGCGTCCTTTTCTCTCAATTGATGTGAGTTTCTTAATAAATGATAATTTCTTCTGTCAATGAGGTTTCTTAATTGAGGAGAAACCGAGTAGCAAGAAATGTGCGCTGTGTTTTTTAATTACTGAACTGAATTACATCATTCATTTGCTGATAGGTAGGAATATCAAATTTGGCCGTCCATATCATGCGAATATTGGTAAAATTCTAGCAATATAGACATTGATCAAACTTTTTCCCCCTCATATAGTGGTGACACCCGTGGAATTCTTATTCAGATGTTCGTCCTGGAATTTTTAGTATAAAATATCATACTTCTGCAGATTTAATTTAAAACTATGGGAGAACGCAGTGCAGTCTTTCGCAAAATAACCCTCGCTATAAAGTTATGAGTGATAATATAGCCAACAGATGCTGAAATTTTTGCACATTTAGATTCACTCGAGAATTTTTTTTTTTTGTAACCTCTCTCCGTGCATCACATGAATTACATTCTGTAATTAATAGATCTCATCCTTTTGGTCATTTTCATGGATTTCATTTATGTTGTGGGAACGATTTTCTCTCACCGCTCGTTCTCTGAAATCAACGATAGTGCTGTCATTGATAATAGGCATGAAAAAAATTAAAACGCCTTTTGCTTTCCGTGCTCGATGCGTCACGTTGTGTTGTTCCATCACTTTTGTCCCTGTTTCTTTCTCTCTCTCTCTCTTTCTCTGTCCTTCCGCGGTAGTTTTGCCTTTCTCATGCAAAACTGTCGTTATTTCCTTGCTCTTGCTTCCTCTTACTCCGAGCCGATGCACACCGAAATGCATCACGCAGGAATGCAGCTCCCCCCTCTCCTCCATTTCTGATCTCCGCTCCCGGCCTCCGCAAACCCTCCTTTCTCTCCCTCTCAGCCATTTCCTCGGAATTCTCACGACCAAGAGTCACGGCGCTCATCAAACTCTCGTTTTAACCAGTCTCGTCAATTAGCGGAGGTGCGCATTCTAGTCCGGATTCCCGGGGACGCCATTCACAATTCACAATCACGGAGTGATGTGGCGAGGGGCCAGGGGCTGTGGTGTAGAGGGGGAGGGGATGCATGGGTGGTTAGGGATGGAGTGTGGTATAGGGAAAGAGAGGGGAGGGGGGGTATTAGGATGCCACGATCGGGATTGTGTTGGGATGCAGAGGCAATGATGCGTTTTCTATTTGCGTTTGCCGCTCGTCAGCCTCCCTCTCTCGCTACACGACCCTTCTTTCCCGCTTTGCTCTCTCCCGGGCGACCGTCCGCTGCCCATCCCATCGACGCGCAGCCATAGGAACTTCGCATCATGCCTCTCTGTAAGCCCGCTGAATCCTTCCTTCCTTCCTCGCCCATCCTGGGTGCCGTTGCGAACGCCACCACCGCTGTGATCATTATCGAGTAACATGCCGTGTGTCCTGGAATGGAGTATTAACGTAGTCGGGTTTAGCTAAATGCATATTTTAGCGTCGGGTCTAACGTTTTGGTATGCGCACAATGAGCTCGGTATTTATCTCGTTAATTTGAATTCCGCGGGGAAGTAAGTTTTGCTTGGTCATTGAGACAATTTGTTGGCAATGTATGAATGGAACGTGATTCAATCGTTGAAATCGCGTCCGCGTTTCATTTTGATACCAGTAGCGGTTAACATATTGGCAGACCCTTTTTATTTGAAGACCGAGAATAAGACTTCTAGAACTGACTTATGCGGAAAAAGCAGAGTTTGTTTATCCATATCTTTCTGAATCGCGTCAACGTTTCATTTTGATACCAGTCACGGTTGAAATGTTGGCAGACCCTTTATATTAGAAGACTGAGTGTTAGACTTCTAGGACTGACTTATGCGGAAAAAGCTGAGTTTTGGGTCCTTATCTTTCTACATCATGCTGTGAACAATTGATATTTAAATTATCGAAACTACGGGTTAAGGTAGGTTTTACTGAATGTCAGAGAATCTCCTCCCATTTTCTACTTCTTCTGGGGCCTATCTCGCTCTAGTATATCCTTTTTCTACTCAGCGTGTGATCTACCCTTCTTCATCCTGTCCATGAAACCTTTTCTCCTCCTTCCTCTTTCTCGCTTGCCCAACACCCTTCCCTCTATCACATACTTCAGCAATCCCTCACCCTTTATTACATCCTCCAGCCACGTACTCTGCGGGTCTCATACACTCTCATAATACATGTCACCATTTCACCTCCCAAAATCTTACATCTTTACACGGCTGTTGTCTAAACACCCCGTACCACATGCCCATGCGACGGCTCGCAGGGTAGTATGTAGATGTAGATATACTCTCTCTCAACCGCAGTTCCTCCACTAAGCGGGAGGGAAAAGGATGGTTGCAGATGGACCTATTTCCCTCATGCTTCCCATTCCCGCGCGACTTATCGCTCGCTCCCTCGCTTCCAGCCTCGTCGTGTGCAAGAAGAAACGAGTACTGTTCGAGCATTAATGGATTTTCTCTCCCGCTTTTTCTCTTCCCCTTCTTCCATCCCCTTTCATCGTTCTCCCATCTTTTCCTCCCATCTTCCCCTCGCTTCCCATGCTTTTCCTCGCTCCCCACAGACTCTCCCCGCCTCCCCCAGTTCTTGCCTTTTACTCGCCTCACTGCCTCTCCAACGCTTCTTGCTCTCATTTAATTTGAGGCTTCCTCCTCTCTCTCTCATTTAAATCATTGAAATCATTTAGTTTTCTTTCTTTTCCTTGCCTCGTTCAGAGCCGTTGCGCGGCAATTTTTCTTCCGAGAGCGTTTAGTGTGTTCGCGTCACGGATTTTGACAGTCTTAAATTTGTGTAAGAAATGATATTCGAAATGAAGGGCCCCTTGCTAATTATCTTGTTGGCTCTCTCTCCTCTCTTGGCGGTTAAGTAAGGGTTGTATGGCGTTCGCTCGCGGGAGTTTCCATCCTCTCTTTTTCGCGGCTCAATTATGTTTACGCTCCGGCAACTTCTTTTTCCTGCACGATTGTAATTTATCTCTGCCAATTAGCATATGCTTTAGCCCATGGTGGCATGCGGTGGGATACGAAGCCCAAAGACTCTTGCGTTCCGACCGTTTAGTCGCCACGCATTAATTGCCTCCGTAATGGAATCCCGGAGTTGATGGATGGTAAAAAGGTAACTCACCCCTCTACATGCTATTTTCACTTGCTTGCTTACGTTTTCTACTTTTACTACGTGGTAATGTAACGTAGTAAGGATGTATGTGTTCGCGCGTGGTGGGATACGAATCCCGAATCAACGCCAAGATTCTTGCTTAACCAGTACTCATAAATGCCGTCCTAATCGACTACACGGGTTGACACATGATAGAGATGACAACACACCTCTCCAAATATAATTGCGTGTATAAGCTGTCACTTTACGTGAATTACGTTTGGTCATCACTAGCTATCAGAAATCCGAAGATTAATTTGTAGAGGCATTGTACCTACTCAACTGTCATGCTAGCCATGCGCCTTATTCATCCGCTATCACTCAGAATCTGCTTCATGCAATCATTGCTGTATCCTCGTCTATTTTTCTTCCATATAGCCTTCCATTGTTGTTTGCAAGAGTCTGATTTATCTAACGTTTAAATTAACTAATTTTTTATAAAATGATAAATAAATTTAGGAGCAGCCTTAGTTTAGATGACGCTGCTAGGCAACTTTAGCTCAGTCTTTAACGTGTATTTGTATTGTCTATTCCAGAAAATAATTCCGCAAATGTGTAAGGCAAGTTTCTTTCACGCCTCCTCATGCTAGCTTCATTTTCCAGCTTACCTATTCTTTCCTTTCTGAGATTTATCCTTTTATTCTTTCTTTAGATTTATTCTTTCCTTTCTGAGATTTATCCTTTTCCTTCTCCCTTTTCGGACGCCTCACAACTCAGCTGATCTCTTACTCCGTCGGTATAATACGATCTAAATCTCCCTTTTTCCACCACACTTGTTCCCCTTTCTCCGCTGCCCACCTATGTCTAACTGCCTCGGACGCGCACACCGGATGATCATGACGACGGAGCCACCGAGATGAGGAGTCGAGATGAACAGTGGACAGGGCGAGAGAAAGAGAGGGATGGGGTTGGAAGGGGAGGTGCGGATGGGATGTCTGGGAGGGAGGGAGGAAGAAACGGGAGATTGTGGTGAGAGATTAAACGCGCGAGTCGCGACGGTGGGTTGTGAGGAAGCTTCAGTCTAGTCGATGGCCGTTATCTATTGGGAACGTTTTTTTTTCTGAAGTCCGTAAATAGCTTGTATCGCATCTGGATTTTACACGCATTGATGGCGTATTTCTGGTAAATCTTCGGTTTTCATTAGCAAATGACTGATAAAATTGAAACGTGCGTACAGGGCCGGGAGGTGCGGTGGAGTTTGAAAGGCAGACAGAAAACACAGGTTGAAAAACAAATGTAATTTATTAACAAAAAAAACAAGAACGGTCGTTAAAAAAAATCCCCCCCGAATTGTGACCGGCTGGTAAAAAAAAACAAGCAGACTCCGGATATAAGGGGAGCTAAGAAGTTTTGGGTAGGTTGTATACCTTGGCTGCGGAGGTAGCGGTGGTCTTGAAAAAGGTGCCGTGGGTCCGTCTCTCGGGAGCAGCTCTTTCCGCGTCGAACACTCGACGAGAGCCTCACCAAAGCAATACCCACCGCTCGCGGGACAACGATGCTTTATATATCTGGGGCCCATTTGCCGCCAGGTATGATAGGCCCCTATTGACCGGTGTCTTGCCCGGTACTGTGGCGGAGGGTTACACCACCCGCCGAGCTGCTCCACCGATACCCTCAGAGTGAGGCACGGCTCAGAATATTCCCATATTTTTCGATCATTTCATTTACAAATGATATGGTACGAAGTCGCTCGCACGGATGCATATACTACAAGAGTTGAAATCTGCCATCATGAAAATCATTTGTCGTGACCGGGATATGAACCCGGATCTCCCAATCGGCGGTTAGGTGTGTTAGCCAGTTACACCACCAAGCCATCTTCCCTCCATGCTAATTTCGACGGGGATTGTTGCGAACTAGATGTTCAATGGGAGATCCGGGTTCGAATTCCGGTCAAGACAAATGATTTTTTCGTGGCAAATGTCAGCCCTTGATGGTCCATATTGTTAAACAAAGATTCGATGTTCTATAAATAAAGGAGCTTAAATATTATATCGCCTCTTTTTATTCCATCGCAGTTCATTGAAGCTCAGAATAGAACATTAATATTTCTAATGGTACCAGTGACTACAGTAGTGTTCATTCAAATTTTGTATCGTCTAAATTTGGAATTACAGCTGCAGACGGATGCAGAAAGATATATTTATATATCGACTTTGACTTTTGCTCTATGTAAGAGGTATACCCTACATTCTTTGGTGATTTCATGTATGATTAAGATTTTCACGCTAGAATAACAAGGGTATTCTTTTGCGTGTTGATATGCGACAAGCCAAATATTCTAACTCTGATTCTTTTTAAATTGTTCCTCTAAAATTATTGGAAAATGTCTTCTTTGGATTTAACCGCAAAGGTATTTGAAAGATAATTTAAAAAAAATGATTTCCAATGGCATGGAATAATCTAAAATCAATTTCGTATTCGTCTGTGACGTTAAAGAGCGATTAATACAGTTATCAGCATTTCGGAAATAAATAGTTCTGAGTCGAGCTCCACGAATGGTGGAATAGGAACGGATTTTTGGATTTAAAAAAATTGAACATGAGTGATGATGGATTAAGAAGATAGCGCACCTATCAAAAGCCCTGAGTTGGTGGTTATCCAGGAGAGAGAGAGGGATGAAAGATAGGAGAGAAGGAGTGGATGGAGGACATCGCTGGCACTTTGAGAGGTCGACGTCGGGGCGTCGAGAAGAAGTGAGGGAGGGAGGGAGGCTGAGAGGGGGAGTGAGTGAGGAGGAAAAGGAGAGAAGGCAGTGAGTCGCGTGGGACCTCGGCCAAGTAATCAAAATTCTACATCGGTGCTAACTCAAGCGGACTGAGAGAGGTTTGAGGGAGAGAGGGAGGTGGACGGAGAAGTGTCGGGAGAGGCCGGGGCGAGTGGGCGGGCGGGGAGTTCGCGTTGGGTTTGTGGGGGGGTTCAAAGCGGGGGGGTGGGCGCAGGGGGGAAGGCTAATATGCGCAGCATGACCCGTGCAAGTGTGCGGTGGAGATGGTTAGTGGGAAGAGGGGGGGAAGAAGAAGAGATTGGCGAATGCACATGTGTGCGTTTGTCGGTCCGTCCGACGCATTAGTTGATGCGCGGGGGATTTTCGGCGGAGAGATGGGATATCGGCTCCTCGCAGGTCGGCCGACCGTGGAAATCGGGTGTCGTTGCCATTTTTCCGGGGAAGGGGTGAATAATCACGGCGTCGCAGCGCAACACGGGTCGTGGTTCTACCAAGTGTCGTCCAAGTGACTCGAGATGATGCGGTTTCATTTTTATTTTTATTATTTGATCTTGGGGTGGAAGATTTAGTGTATAAGGAGTCTGTCTGAAGTTCTGCTTCTGAAAAATCCTGCATCACTCACAACCCATTACTTAGCAGAGTAAGCTTTTTTAAAATAACCTTCGCAACCGTACTAGATATGGTAGTATGCAGTTGCCATAACTTTCAAATAAAATTAAGTGGGTGAGTTTATTATACAGAGGTTATGGCTCGGGCAAACGATTAACGTTGTTACTTTGAGCGAAAAATATCTGCGAAGCCGCTAAGTTTATAAAACTATTCTTGGCCGTCTTTAAACGTGGTTTATTAAACGCTTAGTGAAAGAGGGCTGGTTCATGTTATATCATATCGTTAAATTATTATTAGAGATGTTAATTAATATTGATGATTACATTAAAATAAAATCGTTCGTTATTTTTTTTATCATAGCTCAATAAATACGTATTGTGTAAAGTGTTCCCGTTATCAATTAGCACAGGACTCTAACCCTAAGATAAATAGAATCGAACTAGCGACCCGCAGGTTGCCACACTGGCACGTTACCAACTTTGTTTCCGTTAGCTTTCTCGACTCGGAAAACATCGCCAGAATCAATTAGGAATCACAGTGCTACGCAAGAGATGAATGAACTCAACGCTCATGATGGAGGCAGAATTCGAACACGCGACCTTTTACCTGCCGGGCCATTTCACCGGATAACGATTGTTTAAATTTTCTTTGATGGGTAAACCATTTCTTACGTTTCAGTTTTGCATTTGTGAGCTCCGGAGAAGTTCCTCTCATTCCTGAAATTTACGGAGCGAGTCGTCTGAATTTATTGCATGCTTTGTGCAATAACCTTTGACGATACATTATACCCAATGGAATGTTGTTTTTACATTTTCTGTCAGCGTTAAAAATGCCAGAGACATAAACCGTGGTTAAAGAGTCTTAGCTATTCCTATTTATTCGGCATAAACTCTTTACACATCTTTTATCTCTGTAATTGTCATTTTATGACCCAACTTCAGTTTTAAAGATAGCTCAGACGTAATTTGCCTACATTGATGCGCAGAGAAAATAGCTGTCGCGAGATATTTGCACAATAAAACTTTGCGTCAACCTAACGGTGAATTGAAATCTAATAAGCCTACTATGACTGAATACTTGTTTTATGATAGCGTGGAATCAATAGGAAAAAATGAAAACCTTGTGGTTAGGGTAATAACTTACGATATTTTGTTGGGTTTTTAAAGTTGATTTAGTTTGTTGCTTTTCTAACATTTACTCTCATACTGCATAACCTTTGCTATTGTTATGATATGATATCCCGTCCATGTTTTTCCTCATTTTTGTTAGTGCATAGTGGTTATTTGATGTTGTAATCAGTCTTCTAAGTTTAGTCTCAGCCTTACATGATGCTTTTATCAAAAACCTTTGTTTCGCATTAATCCATTTCGAACTTTGAAAAATCCTCGATTATGTTTAATCTAAATTTCGTTATTCAAGACAGTTATTTCATTATTACTGTTCTGGAACGGTGCGTTTGTTCTCGATTCTCATTCCGTGGAATTGTGATTTGTACAAGTTTTTGCCTCGGAGTGAAGTTGAATTAATTAAGGTGATAATCTGCATTAAGAGTTTTTGGAAGTTTTCCGTCGGAAGAATAGCAATGGAGCGCATTCCCAAATGAAGCTAATTGGACGGAATTTCTTTCCTAAATATCCATCTCCTGCCCAATTGTGCTTTTTCGTCTTTGGGCCATAAAAAAATCCCATTGTTCTCCATCTTCGTTGATATTGGATGTGAGAATCGTATGCTCATTATGTTTTCACCAATTGCCTTTGTGTGGTTTTTCGATTCAGACTCTCGATAAGTAGTCGCCCACATTTTATTCAGTCCCTTTTCCCTGGAAATCCTTATCGCTTTCAGTAATGAGTGCTTTCGAGGGTTGTGCTCCGCGGATCGGTTTTAGGATAGATGAAATATGTCACGGCTCTACGCAAGAGAAGTCACATAAAATTCTGTTTTTATGAGTCCCGTGACTGCCAGGACATGAGTTTTTGAAGTCCAGACTAAATCGTCGGCCTTATCTTGATGTGTAATCAAGATACCATATCGTAGTTTTTTCTATATTATTTTCTATCTAATTAGGTCCTTTTATAAGTTATTAGACTTGTCTATCCGAGATCTTATGTTCTACTGTGTTCTACATTGTTTCATATTCTTTTTGGAATGTTCCATGATGTTTATCTTAAATTGACGCACAGAGGAAATAGCTGTCGCGAGACACTTGCTCAACAGTACTTTGCAACAACCTAACGGTGAATAGAAATTTAGTAAGCCTTCTTTGACTGACTAATTGCTTTATAATAGCGTGGAATCACTAGGAAAAAGTGTTAACAGTGTGGTTAGAGGATTAACTTATGAACTTTCGCTGAGTGGGTGGGTCAAATTGCTACATTTAAAAATATAGCGTTTGCCACAATCGCCATTTTTGTTTCCAAGCTTTGTGATTTATTTAAATGTAAGCCGTAGGTATCTCGCGCGGTGAAATCTTAGGTATTTTTTTTAAATTATGACATTAATTCAGCCTGCTGTTCGCTAAGCAAGGCTCTGTCATTGCGTGTGGTACGTGAAACCACTTCATATACTTAAAATGTTCCATTTTTCCTTATTCAGTTGGCACGTAAACCGATGGACAAGTTTAGACTACTTACGCGGAATTCCGACGGTCAAAGATTCTCACGGCTTTATTACCCTGCCTGCCTGCAGTATGAGATCATTTCCGCGATGTACCGCGGAATCAATTTGTGGAATAACTTTCCTCGGTAATGAATTCAGTAACACTTCCCCGGGGTGGGGGGGGGGGAGGAGGAGGAGGAAGGGAATAAATTGCGGCCTCTTTAGCAGCAGCAGCGGCAGCAGAACTGCGAGCGATCAAAGTGTCCCACTAGACCGATCATTACGTTCGTCGTTCCTGAGAATCGGTACATGCTCGGCGTCGCTCAGCTCACTCCCTGCCGAACTGTGTCTTCGCCAAAAAACGTCATCGGGGATGCGCGTCCGTGGGAAAATGCTCTCTTCTCGGCTTTAACAGCTCTCTTTGCTGCGACTGGTGATCCCCTCCTCGCCGTCGTAATTGAGCTGCAAACTTAACCTGAATATAAATCGGCCTTCAGTCGAGGCTGTTTGCTTCGTGCACGCGGGTTGAGTTTAAAAAGAGTGAATTTTCTAGCCTTGCTGATCTAGTTCTAGTGTTTATTTCCTGCTTGTCAAAATGTCCAAGAGTGCGGGCTTAGTGATGGGTGTAATATTGTCCCATCGCACGAGAAGGACGGAGTAAACACTTCGGGGCCAAAATCGATTTTGCGTTTTATAATGCCGCGGGGCCAGTCGCGGCGGGATTGGACTACTTCGCCCTTGTCCACCGAGGACGAAAGCAACGGAAGGGACGAAAAACGAGTATTTGGGAGGATGCGATGCGAGCCAATTGATGCCCCATCATCCTCTCTTCCTCCACATACTCCTCCCCCCCCTACTACTGCAGCTACCACCACCTCCTCCCTTCCTTCCACTTATAGAATCACCATCTGGATGGGCCGTGAAAACAGCCCGATCTCATCCTCGCACTCCCCTTCCCACTCCATTCTGCTAACCCGTCCCTCGTTCACATCTTGAATGAGTTTCACACGGATCGGGATATCTTCCAATCGCGGAAGCTGTCGTGGATTCAAAAAAGGGGTGGGAACGGAATCACTTTAAAAAGAGTGACTTTTTTTTCTAGTGCGCCAACACATAACCGATGACCGACTTCCCACACAAGAGCGAACGCTTTGCGTCCTTATCCCCTCCCCCCACTTCCTTCCCTCGCACCGCTCGTTCGAAGCGGCTATTTATTGCCTACTACTACCGCCCGCCTCCCTTCCTCTCTCTCTCCAATCCTCACATCACCGTTGTCCGTCCTTTACCCAAGCGAGCGGTTATCCGGATCACCTGAAGGAAAAGCGGATGCTCTCACACGCCGTGGTACGCACATACGTAAACCTTCGTCAGTGGTCTTATACGGTTGAAGAGGGAAATGGGGGTCAAACCCATCGTCTTGAAATGAGCTGGATGAAATGAAGTGGCGAGATTGCTATATGGGTTTCAAATGGCTTTATGGTCTCATAATGATATCCCTGGGGTTTGTTTGCTCCTCGCATGGATTTGTATTGCTATACATTGTTGAGATCTATTTTATGTCTTTCTGCGACTTTCACCATTCTTATTATGTAGATACTAACCATCTAGCTATATGTGACCCTGTTCTCTAGCATGTCTACCTTAAATATCCTGGTTGCATGTCAATAGTGCATGTTTGGTGATCTTCACCCCCTGCCACACACCCTCGTGGTGGCTCGCAGGGTATTACGTAGATGTTACGTAGATGATTCGTCATTTACTTTATCCTCTATCTCCTGAAAGTACCTAAGTGTATTTAAACTCTCCGGCGGATTTGGAATTACCCGCGAATCTGAAGGACCCGCGATCCTGTACCATTTGGAGCCACGACGTTTGGCTGTGGCTTATCAAATTTTAAATCGTGAGGAACGAAAATGACGTGCTCTTCAAAGTCACGAAACAAAGCTGAATTACGAAATTTAGATTAAAGTACTCGAGGATTTTCAAAATTCGGAATGGATATAATTCAAACAAAGGCTATGGATACAAGCGGCATGTGAGGCTGAGACTAAACTCAGAATTTTAAAAGTAGATTACAACATCAAAAAAACGACTATACAATAACAAGTATGAGGATTAACATTGACGGGATATCATTGCATAACGTCATAAACAAATATATTTAATCTGTCGCCAACCGCTGCCATAAAGGGTGAGATAATGGCATCTTCCTTCGCATTTTTCTCATCTTTATCAAAAACTTAATCCGGTTTAGAGGGGAATTCTCAAAGTTACAGACCTATGAACTCTCTCTTTCAAGTAAGACTAATACTTTCAAGGCTATCTCAAACTTTGAAGAGTGACAATCATGTTCTCGTTCGCACAAGTGCAAAAAACAACGATAATGCAGGCGAACATGATATGGAGAACCGTAATTGCGTCCCAGGTCAGTTATGCATTAACTTGACTTTATAATAGTTACGGGTTTGTGCCCTATCTCGGGGCATTTATTGACGGGCGCGGCATTGAATTTTTAATTGTGGAAAATAGTGGGGCGATATTACGCAAGCATTTGTAGCACGTACAGTTTTCGTCTACTGTCACGTCTAGGTGCGGATTTTCCGTTATGATTATGCTCCAAGAAGTATTATTCGTAGGTTGTTATTTAATATTTGCATTAATTAATTTCCTCTTCTAGTTTACCGTTTCACTCTTATTTAATGAAATATCATGTGCTGTATCCCTTGGTTTACGACATAAACAAATGTATTGCATTTATCGCCGTCTCCTGTAATCAGTAGTGGGACCAAGACGCATTCTTTCGCTTCGCCGGTATTCCGGAAATCGCTCAATTTTCCATTGTCTTTTAAAGAAAAGAAGAAATGCACAGATATCCTGTGAGTAAACAAACCTAAAATTACGATGCCTCCAAAGTATTTGTTCTCAAATAGCAAATTTTTGCCTTCCATTTCCAAAGCAATTGGAACTCTCAGTAAATTGCAGTGATCCTAGTCAGATTCAGTTGTGTGTTCCGGCAATATCAAATTTTTTTTTCAATTTTCATTTTCTTTTCGTTTATATTTTTGCATCCATTAATACTTTTTGTAAAGCGATTTGTAATTTCCGGAATAGTGACTGATTTGTGTTGTTTTCTACATTGATGTGATTTTGTTAGACAAAGAAGAGTCGGTTAACTTCAAACAGGATGCTATCCTAAGGGGAACTTATGTCCCTCGTTTTGAAATTTTGTAACAGTTACCATTATTTGTATTTGCTTATACGAGGAACAAGTTATTTTTAAAAATTGTTTTTTCATACATGTGATTTATTCTTAATCTCGATGTGAATATTCTCAAAATGAAGGACTCGAATATTTCGCCGACTCATTCAGTGGCTGTTTCAAGTAGTTACGTTAACAGGTAGTCACCACGGAGATTCCAACTGGCGATTCCTTAGCGTTTCGTGCCCTGTGTTTAAAATGCGCAAACCGGATATCCAATTTCACTTCGGAAAAAGGTCGGCGGCATAATTACCTTTCCGTTGCCGTTGACTAAGGTATCGCGCTACTTCTGTTGGGGAAGGTGAGATCACTGCGGGAAGATATTTATTGTCTTTCTTCATCTTTAACGAGTTGCTCTCGGCATGCGGGAATATAATCTGCGCTTGAATTAATTGAATAATACAAGAACTCCCTGTTGGCTTCATTTTTACTGTAGGAGATCTAGGATCTAGATTACCTTGGGGTAAGGCGATAAAGATAATATATTTTAATTCCCTTGGTGACGCAATTCGAGTGATATATACTCATGTGTCATAATATATAATGTGTCGGAAGCAGATTGTACCATGCACGCGAATCACATTTTCTACTTTTAGAAAAGGGCTGTAAATGTCTAAAGTTTCTTGACAAGATATCCCTCTCTAAATCTGTAGCCTTGTTTAGCTACCTTCGTTTTGACTTGAGGGATCGTGCACTCAACACTTGTTCCTTCTGAGAATTTTTTAAGGGCTGTGGGAGAGACATTTTCGCGAAATATTTCGAGAGTACCTATAAGAACGGTGTCTGTCTATGAGAGAATAGCCTGTTTGGAAACATATTCCTGTCGATAAGTACTTCTCTTTTGTCTTGACCAACGGGAAATTTTATGTATTTCCTGTGTATACATTCAAATAGCCTTAGAAAATTTATTTTGGCTATTAGAGTGCGAACTCCGGTTACCTAAAAATCTGTTAATTTTATTGACTGATTCGCTTGTTTAGGGATGTAGAAACAGATACTTTAATCCATTAGTGGTAAAGTACGTTGTACCTTCCTTTTTATTACTTATATAGTCTGTTTATATGGCTTGGGGTCCTGTTTAAGTTTTAGGTAATGTAGTGTTCCTTCGGAGATTTCCGATTCACACTTGCTCTTTTCATACACATTAGGACTAAATAATTAGCTATTCACTAATCACGCAGTTTCTTTCTGTTTAGCTCACATTTTTGCTCCTTTGGTAATGAATGTATTTCCATTCCGAAAATATTTCTTTATGCAACTTGAGTGCATTGACCGAAAAATCCTAGATAATATAATAAATGGATCCTTAATTGTATTGTGGAGGTTTAATCAGTGTAGAATATTTAAAGAATTTCTTTGTAGCTCACTTTCAGTCGGAGAATGAAGCTACCTTTGTTAATGACGGACCATTATATTCCTTTGTGAGTGTTCGACTTGGTGCTTGACTTCTTCAATTTTTGTTGGTGTATCATCCTCTATTTCGCTTGATATATGTTGCGTTCCATGTTTTTTTTGCAAATTTTTTCTATGTTATTTTTTTACTTATAAATCTTTTACTCTCATGCTTTGTTCTCGTTATCCCAAATCATTTTTAAAAAACCATGGTGCATGTCATATTTCAATATTTCCATCTCAAGTTACATCTTTTCCTCCCTCCTCGGTCGAATGCTAATTATTTCCCACTAATTATATAATTATATATCGTATATTAGAATAGAGAATGTAATTCAAGAGAGAGAGAGAGAGAGAGCAGTCGACATTGAAATTAAGTATGAAAGAAATCCAAGTCGCCAATTAAAGACATGGAAATTTAACACATAAGCGTTAGATTGGGTTATTCGGGATCATCTGCATGGGGACGTATCTAAATTCGCGTGTTCAGAGAACGCGTGGAGTGAAATGAAATTCTTGACGCGTCATTGTGACCTTCCCCCAACCCGTTTAGCAATCTCGATTGTTATGCTGATATAGGAATGCTTGGGAATTGGTATTAAGGAATATCTGTCGCTGGATATGCCGGTACATATCATCGAATCATCCAAGCGTTTAGAAATCTATGGGCTTCATGCAAGCTTTAAATGGGTGGTAATTTTTTTGTGTCATTCGAGCTGCTCGGATTTCCATGATACTTATTAGCGCCGTAATGCTAGGCATTCAATAATGCAGAGGGTTAGCAGTTCTAATGGCCTAGTCTTATAAGAGTCTCCGCGTTCACGCGGCTCATTTATTTTCACCGCTGCGTGCTCGCAATCGGGAGTGTTTTACCCGAAGACGGATGGGAGCAGGTGTCTAGGAATGTGGAAAGCGCATGCTCCCTAGTCCCCGCCCATTGTCGGTGCGTTGGGAGGGAGAGACAAGTAGAGGGGGCAAGTAAAACAGCAGGATAAAGGTGTTGGAGATGGAGTCACAGGGAGTTGAAGAAGAAGGAGAGAGGGAGAGAAAAAAAGGAAATGGATGAGGAGAGGGCAGTTGATACCGGTTGAGATCTCCTCGGGTGGTTGTAGCGAATGACGTACTCGGTGGTTAAGAGGGCGACGGCTGATGAGCAGCAGCTCCGTGGAAATGGCTCGCTCTCAATCTCTTTCTGCCTCGTTCCACGTAATATCTCCTTCCTCCCCCTCTCGCCTCTTCTCTCTCCTCTTCGGGAGATGGAAAGAACGAGATAGGCGGGCATCAGCTGGATGGGAGCGGAGAGATAGGGAAAGTGGCCGACAGGTTGACTTTCCAGTTGCATCTCATGAGTTCGAAAGCGGCTCAAAAGCGATTGGATTAAGTTGGTGATAGCGCAGTTGCATGATGGGAACTCCGCGGGATTTTGGAGGGGAGAGAGTTGGGTCCTTAGAGGAATGGAGAAAGAATTGGCGGAAAGAGAAAAAATAACTGCTACTATTTATTAACTTTGTAACGGTTACAGAATGGTATGTTCTGTGGTCTGTTAAGGTTACAAAGTTGAAACATTTGTGATGGAGTACCGCTAAGCTTACTAAGTTAACGAGTTTTATTCATGAATGCTACTACCAAAATGTTCAACGCGTTTTCTACGTCGACTGAAGACGTGAGATTTCTGTTTCGAAAGTGGTTTTTCATTTGAATAAATGGAGTTCTTCGTGCGGTGTTGAATATGGCCGAGATGGCCTCAAAAAGACGTAATTTAATGTATGTTGTTGATTCTGTTTGATTAGCTTCTATTTGAGCTGTACTTAACGGTTGACGGACCGATAACCAAGAGTGTGTGTGAATTGCGGGGTATTGATACGGGGCCTGCTGATTTCTCCTACTGGATCAAAAAGGCGTAATCTGTTTTTATTCTCAGCTTCCTCGAAGATCAATTAAGTTTCAGAGCTAACTCTTTGCCTTTGGGTTTTAATGCCTTCAATTTTTATGCCGTATTTTTATGAGAAGTAGCTGTGTTATTTAAATGCTATTCTTAGTACTATGCTACCAAATATGACGCGATTATATATGCGATTAAATATG
Organism: Ceriagrion tenellum; assembly: GCA_963169105.1. Lineage (NCBI taxonomy): Eukaryota > Metazoa > Arthropoda > Insecta > Odonata > Coenagrionidae > Ceriagrion > Ceriagrion tenellum. Next base: position 103,139,438 of record OY720635.1, read on the forward strand.
CTAAGCAAAGCATGCTGAACGTCGGTTTTAATAGTTCTCTAGTTGTGTGAGGCGGAGCTTAAATAAATGCTACAATTGACTGTGGTTCCATTGGCATATTAAAATTTTCTCATCGATTATTCATACGAATGATTCATTGAGAATGAGCCACGTTTCGTTTTTCCCCTGATATATTCATTCATATGAAAATGAAGGTGATTGCATTTTCACCACGATATCATCGCATTGAAACTTAACCTTCATCGTTTGTCTTTGGCGGGAGTATAGCTGTACGTAACGCTTTTCAATTCCGGAATGGGATTCTTTTTGATCGTACCTGAACAAATGATGTCGTCCACTTCGGCGTCTTTGAGTTAGACTTTCCGACTGTGTTAATCCTCCGCTGAAGAATTCAGTTCGGCTTGAAAAAGATAATAGACCCCCCCACTACGTTCTTAGGTTTGACGCAATGAGGGCTGCCGAACTTTTAGCAGTGAATTCTCTCTTCCCATGCGTTATTCACCTCGACAACGGAAAAAGCGAGACCCCGAAATCTACCAAAATTAGAGGAGGATCTACCAAGATTAGGCTGTGGCCCCCTCCCACCGGTGCGCTGGTGTTGACAGCGGTGACCATTATGGCGCACGTCGACCTACTTAAAGGTTCTTCCTGCGACTTTGGAGCTAGAGTATTAAATTTTTATCGTAAGTTTTTGCTGAAGTTTCAGGAATTGATTGCATACGGCAAGTCTCTTCTTCTCCTTCTCCTCAACCCTGAAGCTGGTGGTCATTCAAAATCTTTCTTTCCAGTGCAAGCCTCTTTATTATCTCCTCCCTCCTCCAATCCCATTCAGGAATTCCTGCCTGGGTCTTCCTCTTCCTGCACGACCCTCAGCCATTCCTTCCATCAAGGCAGTCATCCAGTTGGAGTGCTGCAACAGATGTCCAATCCATCCATCTCTCCTTCTTCAGATTGAACCTTGCTTACAGCTTTATCCAAAACATCCCCCCACGGAGATCCGATTGGGGGTATTGAGTCTCCGTAAAACTTTGCATTGGATGCTACAATACTTGGATGCACTTGGGATGCTTGGATGAACTTGGGATATGCAGTGGTTTCCCTGTTGCACTCTGCATTCCCGTGCCGTAGACCATTGGTTTGGTTTAATTTGCTTTTGGAGAAGGTTTCTCTTCCCCTTAACGATGGAGTGTCCTTACTCCATACCCACTCATTCGCCCGTAAAATCCGTTTGCCCGTGGTTTGGGGGGACTTCTTATACCGGGTGTCACTCGGTCAACAGAGCCTCGTCAGTGATAACAAGGTTCACTTTGTTGCCGAATTTAGCTAAAACGCGTGAAGGTATGACCATTGCACGGGAGAGGCTATACACGCACCACTGTACCTCGCAACCCCATTCATGACCATGGTAAAAAATAGAGGAATACGAGTCGATCCGTCAAGATACTTGCCTAAATATTCGTCCTTTCACAATCCTTGTATCGTATCCTCTTCGTCTTTGTTTCCAGTAACTTTGACACTCACCCTACCCAATGCCGCGCGAAGTAATAAGTATGTAGATGTGGGTGATAATCGCCCTTGGCTCGTTTAACTTTTTACGCATCGGCGCCTCAGTCGGCAGCACTCTTAAGCAGCGGAGAGGATAACGTCGCCGTCTGTGGAGACCGACGCTGATTTGGTTCGTGCAGATTATCTTGCGATTCATGCGCCGGATGTATAGTCTCCCACTCGTCGGCCGTGTGGAAGGCGGATCGTCCCCGTGGCTCCAGGGCATCCGAAGAGAGCGAAGTTGGCTAATGTGGAAAGGGGGAGAGGGGCGAGAAAGGATGATGGCGGTTACAGTGAGAACGAACCGATAAGGAAGGCACGATGACGGGGGGAGGAGTGAGTGAGCGTGTATCCCCGGCCGGCAGGGGTGGGAGTATATTGAGGACACGGCGATCAAGCATGGGGACGGCCAGGAAGAGAAAATCTCCGTGAGGAGCCTGAGGTTGGGAGAAGAAGAAGAGGTGTAAGGTGATGGGGAGTTAGTTCGGGGCCGGGGTCCGCGCGCTCTGAAAGATCGTTATGACGAGATAGAGGAGGCTATTATAGGATTGGAAGAGAAGCGGAAGGGGGAAAGGAGATCGCTCCGTCCCGTCAGACAAATGGGGAGCGATGCCTAATTAGCATCGCGGCTGATTGATTGAGCGCAATAATAGCGTTTGTTTGACTCGGGAGTAAGAGAGAGAAAGAGAGAGGGAGGGAGAGAGAGAGGGGGAGATAGAGGGAGATAGAGAGAGTGATGGTCAGTTATTGGCAGCGTTTTATTCCCATGTGCCGTGTGGGAATTGGTTCATGTACGTACCTGCCCACTACGCGGATACTTAAGCATTCTCGCGGTGTTGTGGTTCAGTGGGAATCCCTGTGCCTCTTACGGATGGACATGCATCTTAAGGACTATTTATTTTAATTAGTGTCGGTCTCAATTCTTGCATCCGCTGCTTTTTTTGCCCTCTCATAATTGAACGGTTTAATTTTAAATGTCTTCGCCATCTGAGGATGGTGTTTTATCCTCGGGCGGTTTTGGCGTGAGATGCGACCTGAGCTAAGTACTTGCTTCCGATTATGTACGGAAGATGAACGTGTCTGTGAACGTAATTGTCGATCGGATGATTCTCTAGATATATCTTATAACGATTTCGATGGGAAATCTCTGTGGCTGAGGATTATTTTGCCCCCGTGATCTGTTTTTTTTTGCGGAATGACTCATGATAGTCTATTCTAATTTATTGAGGGATTTGCTTAAAAAAATTAAAGTTGATATTTAAGGTTTTCCAAGTGTAATACATTATTTAAAATTGCATTAATTGTGACGCTGTATAAATGTATTACCATTATTCTTTCGTTTCTTCGAGCTGGAAGCTTTTAATTTGTGTGGTAGTAGTTAATGTATTGACATGATTTAAAAAAATATTCTCGATGTAACCTTTTTGTTACCAAAGGATATTTAATCCTACGAGGTTTAATTGATCACAATATCACAAGGATAAGGGACGGAACCGTAAGATGTGAGATAATTAAAATGCGATGTACTTCATCCTCCGCCGTCACTGAATTGCCTTCAATTATTTGTCTCTGAATCGTGATAGCGGAAGTTTTGGACGTTACTTTTTGGTATAATTAAATTTCCTTTCTTTGTTTTTTTTTGCCTTATTAAAAGCATTTCAATGCCAAATCAAAGGTATTTTCATTACAATTCATCTACATCTATGAAATACCGTGCAAGCCACCACTTCAGTGTGTGGCACGGGGTGATTCCACACGAGGCATACAGCACTCATACCAGCTGAAATCAGAACCGCCCCCGTTCGTCGGGATGCCATGCGCAGGCCAAAAATGGATGACTGTCCGCGGTCAGACCATGAACTAGAAGAGTGCTACGTAAACGAAGAAGCTACCATGCAGTACACCTCTTAAGATACGACCACAAGTTATGGTTACTGCAACAGATAAATAGTTCTACAAGGTACTAAATCATGTAAGAGCTTTACCATGCCGAAAAGTGCATGCGAGGTTAGTAACTAATAATGATGTTAAGATATTTAGCACTGGTGCAAAAACTCTTTTTTACCTAGTCAGGGTCCATGTATTCTAGAACTGATATATCGCAACTATTATGGTCCCTTACTGTACGTGGAAAACATGATATTATAAATGTATCGGTTCGGCAGTCCATTTCATTAATCTTTTGCCGGTGATCGTTTTTACCATAATAGTTTGGTTCTAGCATTATGTGTTGAATAATTGAACAATTGAAATACTTGCCTGAATTATGAAATAAGTATCTTGCATTATCAAGCTTCATCCCACTCTTTCTTACATAACTGACAAATGAAATCAGTAGTTAGTGAAATTGACCTGCTTTTTCAGTTTGCGGATCGTTGATATCGTACCATTCGTACAATCGGCACGATTCTGTTAACGACGTGGGCATAAATTTTGCGACTGATCCGTGAAACTTCCTCTTGAAAATATTTCACCTGGAGAGTTTTGTAAAGAAATAATTATCTCGATAAAACGAAACGATTTGAAAATGGCGCAAAACTCGATGCGATTTGGGTCGATTAGGGCTCGAAAACAAACTGGCGAGCAAACAACTAAATAGAAAGCGAATCTAACAGACTCATCTTTACAGAGAGTTAAACGTCTTCCTTCCTGCGGGGCATTCCGTGTCACTCCAAGATAGCGTTCGCACTGGGGTGAAGAAAGAAGGGAAAACGTGGTCAAGAGGCGGACGCGCTCCTTGCCTTTCTGTTTTATTATTTTTTGTTTAGGTGAAATTCATTGTAATACAAAATTTATTGCCCGTGTTACTCCTAAGCTAGCCTTATCGTGATTTGTAATGCTTGCTCTACCCCGACACCCCATCACGGGGGCAGATCCGACACCCTTTCGTCGCTCCTTCAAGGCTCTTTGAACTCGAAAAACGCATCGCCGGCCCCGAGTTGCCTATCTCGGGCCAAATCCTCCCTTTATTCCAGACCCTCACCTCAACTCCCTTATTTATCCTACCGTGCTCCCCTAACGTCTTACATCTTCCTCCCCTTTTACAGCTGAAATCTTTTACTATCACTCCCCCATCCTCCCCCTTGTGCATAGCACGCAAGGCATTCGGCGTAATTCAGCGTGGTATCTCTCTTCCATCTTTAAGGCAAGCGCCAATTAGTCCTTGGATAATCTATATGGCTCCTTCAATCTTCTCTTTATCGAGTCATCTTTTTTTTATTCACGCGACTTTCCTACACTCCTCCCCTCTCCCCTCCGGCACCACCCTCAGCTCCTTTCAAGGGACGTGACATTCCTCACGCAGTTGCACCGCGGTACCCTAATCAATGATTAGTCTTACTATTTTGTTCAATCTCTCCCCTCATAATGTCTATCGTACATTTACATTCTGCTTTATATTGAGATTTCATGATGATCGTTTTTCTCGTTTAAGCTCTCCATAATATGGCTTTAAAATCGCAGTTATTGGTGATGGCGTAATGACTTTAAAATTTTTATTAATGGAAATAGACTTCCCTTGGTTTAGTTTTCTGGAATCATCATTGGTTGTTAAATCCTAAGATTGGTTGAATGCAGCCCTCCACCCATCCCTGTCTAATACTAGTTCCCTTACCTCCTTGTAGCTCTTCCGATGCACTTTCCTCTTTATTTGATCCATGAACTTATTCCTGGGTCTTCTCCTGCTCTGGGGACCTTTCCCCCTATTTTCTGGAATATGGATGGCTTTTGATGATTTGATAGCCGTCCTAACCATAATTGTGATAGTTTTTCATTAATGCGCGTGGACTAGATTACATTCTGACGGCTGATATTCGGGTTCAAACTTGTTCTCAAACTGTCTTTTGCCATCTAATTTGACCAATAGATATGACACTGGATATAAGCAAAAATTTAATGTGATAAACAAATCAAGCTTTGGTCTGTGTCAATGAACTGAAATTGTTTCTTATATACATTCTAGAATTTGAATGCGTGCCAGACTATCGTCGGCTTTCATTAGTATTTATCACCGAGCATCATTTAACCTTCTGAAACAGCTTCTGGTATTATGAAAATTATCATCCTTACTCCAACTGCCGCATTTCGTGCTGAATTGCAACTATTTTCAGATGAAATATCAATAAGTCACGACGTTTCTCTACTTCTCTTGTGCAAGGTACGAGACACAATTCCCGCTACAATCCACAAACGCCCCATAATAGACTCCCGCTTCTAAATTATTCGCCGAGGCTAATGCAAACGTTAGCGACGCCGGTCCCTTTTACTTCGCGTTTTTCTCCTTGTTCCCCTCGTATCCTCCTCGTCTCGCTCCTGAATCAATTCAACCCACCTTTATACTTCCACCTAATCGTTCTCGCGCAATCACGAGAGTGAAACCCTTTTCCCCCAGCTATTAAAGGTGCCGAAGAGAGGCTGAGATCTCTCGTGGTCCGCCGGCTAGACTCACAAATCTCCTGCCTCTCGCGTATTGGAGATGGAAGTGAGGAAAGAGAGAGGGAGAGAAGGGTTGAAGATCGTGGGAGGGATTGGAAGGGGAGATGCGGAAGGAGTGAAAGGTTCGCAAAGGAGCAACGTGTGTAAGAGGGGAACACGAGTGAGTCCCTTTCCCTTCCGATGCGCCCCCTCCCTCCCCCACTGGGGGGATGGAACCAGATCGATTTCTCTGCCCTTACCTCCTTAGCTATAGGCGACCCACTCCCCTCACCCCTCTTTCATCCACCCCTCCCTTCCACCTCCCTATCCCTACTCGCATCGCATCCATCGCTTCTCCTTCGGTCTTCTCCAATTACCGGAGAACATCGCTCTGAATTTCTCTTCTCCCTCCGTCTCCTTCTCCTTCTCACCCCCTCATCCCATGTCCCTCTTCGGCTCTTGCAAGCGGTTGATTCCTTTTAACTATTTGCGGGAACGTCATTAATGACATAACGTATGTAATGGGAGTTTGTGCAGTAAGAAGTTCTGCATTTAGTATGGTGCAATCTGTGTGTATTAAATTCTCGCTATTCGTTTTTCCCATCTGGAGGATAGGTCGCCCAAGAAACATTACCCTCGAAGATTAGATGCTTTGTAAATTTTGCTACTCTTTAATTCTTAGCTTCAGAGAGTCCAATTGTGAACTTTGTCCTCACATTTGATATGATTAGTTGTGAGCCGTATTCCTCTCCCCCTCAATCTTTCCCCCCTTCGGCCCTTGCAAGCGGTTGATTCCTTTTATCCATTTGCGGAAACGTCATTAATGACGTAACGTATTTAATGGGAGTTTGTGCAGTAAGGAGTTCTGTGTTTAGCATGGTGCAATCTGTGCATATTAAATTTTCGCTAGTCATTGTTCCCTCTGAAGGATGGTTCGCCCGAGAAACATTACTCTCGAAGATTAGCTGCTATGTACAAATTGCTACTCTTTATTACATACTGTCTTAGCTTCAGGGAGTCGAATTGTTAACGTTGTCCTCATATTTTATGTGATTAGTTTTGAACCGTATTTCGTTCTAATTTGTGGGAGGTTTTGACTTAAGCATTTCTGATAAGTTTCTTAATTTGAACATATTTTACTAATTTTTGTCTGAAAATATGAAGTTTTCATATAGACTGTTACTTTTTACGGGATTCATTCCGCGATGTATGTTTTTTTAAACAACAATATTTCGCTGGTCCTCCTGCCAGCTTCATCAGGTTAACTGAACTGAAGCTGGCAGGAGGACCAGCGAAATATTGTTGTTTAAAAAAACATACATCGCGGAATGAATCCCGTAAAAAGTAACCGTCAACACTGCATCCGCGGAAGCCTACGAGCTAAGTTTTCATATAGTTTTTTGACAGCATTTTATGCTGTCTCTATAATTCAATAAAAAGAATAAAGCAATGAAAAAATATAGTGGCTCATTACAGTTGTAATTGTTTGTTGCCTTACATTTGTGAGGAAATTTTCTAAAAATCAGAATGCGTTGCTAAAGCTCTTGAGTTTCGTTAATTGAGTTGGCTTCATGTAAGTGTGAACATAAACGCGATAAAATTTCGGTACTCAAGTCCATCTTGTGGCCTCAGTTTAGATGAATTACTCTTAATTGTCATCTATTTACATTTATTACGCGTGAATTTATTGCAGTAATTACTTTATATCTGCCTTATTTGAATGTTCTTAAGGTCTTTGACGCACGGTTGAATTTAAGTGCCGGCAGTTATTCTTGCTTTGTTTACTGTCTTATGTATTGCATTTGGGTTGTCCTATATTTGCAGTTGATGACCCGAGTGAAAAAAATTTCTAATCTTTTATGATTTTACTGCCTATGGAATTTATTAGTCGGGGAGCATGCAAATCTACCGCCCCTAACACTCATGGGAAGCCTTGTAATTATTTATGGCTCTGTCGAATTCAATACGCCAATTCGAGTTGAGACATTTGAGTCATCATTACCCATTCGGCTCGACTTTTGTTCCCGTTTACAGCGTTTTATCTTCATCTCTGGCTTCCATCTGCTCACCTTTGACGACGCAAGTCTTTTCTCTCTCTCCTTTACCCCACAGTCCTCCCCCCCTTCCCCACCTCGCCAAACTACCGGCTTTCGCAAAACGCTCCTTCATATCTGGTGAATCCTAATTGGCCTCCCATTTGGTGTTGTTTTCAGACCTTCGCAGATGGGAGGAAGGGTGTCGTGGCGGGAGAGGCTCGTGAGAGGGGAAGAGTTCGAACACAAAAGGGCAAGCCAGTCTTGCCTGGGCCGTCCTTTTCCCCTTAATGGATGCAGATTGTGCTTTTACGATCCACCTCTCTCTCTACCTCCCTCCCTCTCTGTGTCTCTCACTCACTCACTTCGATTTAAAACCCCGACGCCGCCGCCACGTTGGTTAGTGCATTGGTGGGGATTGATAGAGCGGGAAGAAAAACTTATCACTCACCTCTTGAATGAGAATGGGGAACTGGAATCCCTCGCCTCTCCGAGGCAAAGCTCATAACCATATCACGGGGTAGAATGGTCAATTATGTATCGGAATCTCGTTTTCTTTTTTTTTCACATTGCCGATGTTCTCGAGCTCGGATCCGAAGAGCCGGTTTCTCCCACGGTAATGTGCAAAGGCTTTGGGGAGAGAGAGGGAAAGTATTGGGTGCGGGAAGGAGTGGGAGGCGGTCATTAATTTGCCGCGCAAGGAGAGGGGGAGAGTTGAGCCCCGCGGGGGAGAATCGAACCCGGCCCTCCCATTTATGGGTTTCCACCTCTCTCCTTCCCACTCCCAACCCATCCCGTCTCGAAAGCCTCTCTCGTCTCGCTTCGAGTTTCTATTCCGTTCCTACCCCCTCCCTCCCCCCCCCATCCCCACCGCCACACGCGCTGCGTAGTCACGTCTGAGACTCAAATGAGCATGTGTGCTTTATCGACGCTTTTCGATCTGGTCACTTCTATTTAAGGATTATATACCCTTCTTCCTCTTTGCCTTTTGTGTTTTTTTTTAATCCTTCCCCTCTTCACTACTGCAATCCGCCACCTTTTCTTCCAACCCACTCCCCTTGTCTTGTGCGTCTCTCTCTCAGAGTGGAGAGATGCTCACTTACTCCCGTCTGCTCTTTCTCTCCCTCCCACATGCACTGACACGGGCGAGAAGGGGGAAAAAGCATCATCCCACGCCAGTTCAGCGCATTCGGACTTTGGCACATATACACACTTGAAGCCGAACCAAATCTTCGAACCCTCCACTTCTCTCTCTTGCGCCTTCACTCCCTCTCGATTCTCCTGCACTCCTTAGGCCTTTGTCAGTCTAGTTTTTATGTTTGTTTTCACTTCTTTTTGCATTTTGTATTTCACTGTTTCTCGCCTGTCCATTTTTTTTTAATTTTCCGCGTCGAGATCCCTGGCTGATCTTACCTCCTTGAAACGGAAAGGAAACGGAAAGGCGCCGTGAGGAATAGTTTCTTCTCATTGTGTTCATTTTTTTTAGCACTAGAGTAAAATTATAAAATAAAAATGCGTAAAACTATATTAAAAATAACAATATAAAAAATAAGATTTATTTTACATAAATTCGCCTATCCGGCCTCCGCATATACTGAATACCTTTGCGGAATTCATTTTCAACATCAGTCATTCGCCTTGGGCCTCAACCCTAATGCGACGAAGGATTTTATCCTAGTTTTTTGTTTATAACCTTGCCTGCTTTCCTTCCTGCCGTTTATTCGCTCTCTTTTTTGACATCCCCGCAAAATGGCAGCTCCTTGAAAGGTGAAAGGACGCCGTGAGCGACAACCCCTTTGGGGAAGCTGATTAAAGACTTTTAGCAAGAGAGGGAAAAACATCACCCTACGTGAAGTGGTTCATTCAGGCGTGCGCACATACTAAAGAAATGGGTGAAATTGAGTCTTCATAAGTAATTCACCCGGTCAAAGATTCGTTCCCTGGTCTCTGAGACTAGTTCGAGTCCCTGTTCATGAATATGATTTTTTTTGCTCTGAGAATTGAGAAATTTGGGAAACTGGGTTCGAATCCGTGCGAATGTGATTGATTCATAATATTTACGGATTTCTCATGATTTCTTTGTATTTTCAGAGTTCCGAACTCCGAAGTTATGTGAACGGAAAATGGGTAATCTAGTTTCGAATCCTTAGGAATGTGATGGGTTAATTCTCTCCGTGAATTTCACACGATTATTTATCTCTTCATTGGGTGGCCTCTTAGTTGCTGTTGCGGTAATTCTCACTGTACTTGGAAAATATACCCACGCAATAAGTCCAATTATATCTCATCACTCCTTATAATGCCTCTGTATTCTTTTCATCTCCTTAGATTTTCGTCGATCTGTTTATGTTTTGTTTTTTTTTCGAGTCTATGGTATTTTTTTAAATTCTTCAGTATATCCCTTTCCTCTCTTTCTTTCTCTCCCCGCCAGTATCCCCCACTCGAGGGCAGCACCGTGAAAGGTAAAAGGGCGCCGTGAGCAATCGCTTTCTACGCTACTTGTTAAGTCGTTTAGGAGACGACGCCCACACGGCACTTCCTACCCCTTTTACCCGACTCCCTCCCTCGCCCTATCCTTCACTCGCTCGCTCTTTTTGCCCAGTTCCCGCCGGTAATTCGCTTCTCCTGTTCCCCATATCTTCCCTCTACTTCTTCCTCTCTCTCCGTTGGCGCCGTAATTCCACCATAGCCTTAAGCAGCCCCCAGCCAAGGGAGACTCACCTTTTCCCCACCTTTCCATCCCACTCCTCCCCCCCTTTAAACACTCGCACACATTCTCCCTCCCCGGCACTCCCGGCAAGGAGAGAGATCCCTTCGAATGATAGTGGAATGTTTCCTCGCTCCGCCGTTACGCGCGCTGTTATAGAGTGGGCCTCCTCCTTTATTCCGTACTCCTCCTCCCGCCACCTCATTCCATTTGGCGCCCTCTTCTTCCCTCTTCCCGTATAAACTCCCTCCTTTGCAGTCGGTCAGGTTCTTTTGACGCTTGCCGCGCTTTAATCCTTTGGGGAGTAGAGGTGGAGATTTCCCGAGCGCGGGTGTCTTGTGTGTGGGTGAGCGGCAGGGAGCGGGGAGAGGGGGGGGGGAGGGCGATAGACGCGCCTTTTGGACCGTCGGCGGGCCGTCGTAGGCATAAAAAATGGGCGGTGCCCCAGTGGTTAGTGAATGCCGTGTCTCTCTCCATGCCGCGTTTTCCATAAGCATACAATGAAAGATGGTGGGCTCCGCGGGTTGCGGTTTTAATTTTATCGGCGGCTTCTGTATCGGCTTCTAAGCATTAAAGCACTGACTAATTTGCGCAGCGCCTAGCTATTATAATAGACTCTCCGTGAGATTTTCCACCACAGGACGACTTGAATGATGGTGTAGATTGATGGCATTTAGGTAGTAGCCCCTCCTGCCCCGTAAACGCTCTAGGTCTTCTCTTGACCTATCACATTGTAATGATAATCTCTTGATGTCCACCGATGTAGTGTACGTGTTTTAAGGAAAGTATGCCAAACTGGTCATTGGGAGTTCCTCTCTTTCAAGACGATGCTTATAGTGATATAGTGGAACTTCCTGTTCATGATCGGGGCGTACCTACAATCAACGGGTAGCAATGAACGTCGAGTGCACGACCTTATCAGCAATCGCACTCTATGGATAATTTTATACTCTTCATTTATTGCTCTAATTTTCATGTACTAAACGCCAGATATATTTTGATTTAATGCTTTGCGGTAAAGATTATGGCTTTCATGCCTGCTTTCTCTCTTAATTTGTAGTCTGGACTATTTCGGTCCCATTTCGTTTCGTATGACTGTTATTGAAAGACTTTATATACTTCAGGCATAAATATGGAACTCCAATTTCAGAAATTTTATTGAAAAAACTCTTGTTGCATCGCGGTGTTTCCTTTTTTTGTCCAGTAACTGTGGTAGTTTTATTTCACGGATTATATAAAAAAAAATTTTCTCCATTTATACTGCGTGGCGAAAGTATTGAATGACTCGAAACTGTATATTTCAGGAAGTCACTACGAAAAGTATTTTTCAAGCTTACCATCGCGGAATTATCATCTAATACCAGTCACCTAAAGCACATTGCTAGAGATGGGTCGTTCTGAATATTACTGCAGTAATTTTCTTAAAATGCTGTGGTATTTTACTTTATTTACTGCAGCCCCTGAATTATAATTTTCAGTAATATTCACCTCCGTCTCTGAGATCTTTCATACCGATATATTACGTAGGTATATATTATTTTCACCCAGGTCTATATGTATTCAATACATTCTAAATAATAAATAAAGGCTTGTACAACTCATGGAATATTTTTACTTGTGGATTATTTGTGGGTCTATCGTTTAGAACGAAAATTTCTCATAGCAAACAAAAGAACGCCGACTTACGCGTGGGCTGCCGTATTTGTTTTAAAATTTTCTTCGGTTATAATAAATAAGTGTAGCTTAAGTAATGTTTTACATGTAGTTAACACTTGTTATCTCTATTGGCTTTCCTGTTAAAACCTCTATTAGCTATTAAGTGTAGAAAATTAAAACTTACCGGAAAATTTACCAATTAATTTATCACGGAAAATTACCGCAAATGAAAATTGCGATAATTTACTCACCTCTAAACATACCAGAGTAATTCTGTTGTTCTGAAGTTTTCGAAATTTTTTACTGCGCTGTGCCCTAATTTGAGGTATTTAGAACTTAAATCTTGGAAAATTAAATTCATTCATGCGAGTTGTTTTCTCCAAAGTTCTTATTTTCCGTGATGTTTCCATGGTGATACCAGTAGCACGCATTCAAAATTTGCATCTTGTTATGCGAACACAAAAATGATGCATATGAATTGGAAATATCATTTATGATTCATGCTGAGCACAAGCGTTGGACGGTAATATTCAATTTCGAGTACTAAACGCCAGATGTGTTTTTGATGTAATGCTTTACGGTAAAGATAATGGCTTTCATGCATGCTTCTTCTCTCCTTTTGTGGTCCGGACTTATTTCGGACCCGTTTTCGTTTCATATCTCTTCTTTTTTTTTCATTCTCCCTCATGAATATTTCGCAGGCGTTAACCCAAGGTTTTCCTTTCCTTCTTTCCAGGTTCGTATTCCTTATTCGTTCGTCTATTGTCCCCGCCATTCTTTGACGCCAGCCAGCTCTCTCCCGGTCGGAGCCGTTTTTGAGTCACGCAGGTGAGTGAGAGAGCCGAATGAGCCGCCTCTGTTTCGTCACCCATTTCTGTATTCAAAAAGAACTGGTGTTCGGTCGGGTGAATAGTCACGTATATTAAGGCATGACTGGACGGTAAGTAAGGCCGTGCGTGTCGGTGCGTGGTTTAATTGTTTCAAAACCGAATTGAAACTGCAATGGAAGCACACAATCACATACACACCCACACGCACGCACGCTTGATGAGAAACCGTAGCAGTTAATTGAATCCGAGGGCATATTTATCGGCTCCGTCAACGGGAGGGGATGGCTATGCTTTAGCGAGCCGAATAGCTTATTTTTACGATCGTGTGCCATTAAAAGGCAATAATAGTTAGGCGCTCAGCAGTGTGTGCTAGCTGTGCCAAATTTTTTAACGGCTACCTGTCGTTGTGTGATTGTATTTTTCCTGGTTGTATTGAATCGACTTTAATTCGAGAAATCAGTCGATTACCGTCCTTTCTTTCGATTCGAAGAACTTCATAGCCCGAAATTTATAATTCGCTCCGAGTAATTAGATTGCTCCCGGAGTGGAGCGATGTTTTCCCATCAAAGGAGCGAAGTTCCATGTTCATTCATTTTCAAATGCGTTGTAATACCATGAGGTAGAATTTTAATTAATTTCAACTTCAGCCTTCGTTTCACTTCATTGAAAAAAAGAGTTGATATATATATTTCTCAAGTGAATATACAAAGGATCCGGAGTGTAGTAAGCTGTTCAAATTTATAACGGGCAATCGCGTCAGCGCAACAGCCATCAACTTCGTCTACGCCTCCGAGGAAATTAAATTCCATTTAAGATGGTCCGTAAAAAGCTCTGAATATTCCATCGTCCCTTAACACTCCCAAGATTGTTAGATCGAGAACTCGATAAGTTCTCACTATCGTCCCTGCAGATAAGCACTGTTAGTGGTATGATGATTAATAGTGTTATGGCAGGGTTTAATGGGTGGATAAACAAATTTCTATCCTTAGTGTTTCTTAGTTTCTTATTATTTGACTCACTATCGATAGCGCTTGTAAATTGCTTTGTAACTCTCCGATAAGTGCTTCTTTTTCTCCTTTCCCCTTCGGAGTGAGAATCATTTCTAATCGTGCAGCATCTCATTCAATGCAACAAAGCGTGATTCATGCACAGCATTGGGGAGAACAGGAAAACAACTTGTGATTATTAATGTTAAATTTAAGTGATTGTGCCTTTGGGCTTATCAGTATTCCTTTGGATATTGATTATATTCTTAAGACGCAGGTATGTCATGTATCATCGATATCATTGCTTGTTACTTTCAGAGTGATACATTTATCCTCTCATTAGGTCATTCCTCAGCAGTTCCTTGAAAAAATACGTAGGAGTTTTATAACCAGGAATTGAGATCGATAGAGTATGAATCTTTTTCATTGGGTGACAAGATATAGGACGAATGATCACGAATATCGATATAAGATATCCATAAGTTCATGACGCCAGTTCAAGAAGAATAAGATTAGTCGAGTCGGCAGTTTCTTTCGTTAATTGGTGTTTTGTTGTCACTATGACTTAAATATTAAATCGTAATTGCAATAACTTATTATTTTATATTTCGTGTAAAGTTTTGATTGTGAGAGACTTGATATGTAACGTTCGACTTGACTGCCGTAATTCCTAATTTATGAACTATTTGTTCCTAAGGATGTGCACTGTTGAGTCTCCTTCCGTTTCAATACCAGAATTTTATTGCTAGCATTATCTTCGTTGTGATCTAATTTTGTATGAGTATCAATATATCAATATTGTTCCTCTATTTTCTAAAGAAGATACTTTCCATACTATTATTCTGAGAGATTTTTTGACCAATTTATTGATCCTATCTGTAGGGATATCAATGCTGTCGGATATTGAAAGACTTGATTCATAATAATAATTTGTCTTTATTGTGAGCGAATTTAGGTCCGTACAGTCGTTTTATATAATCGAGTCATTTGACGAACACAAACATCCTTGTCCTGGGCAGTGAATACTCGACCCAGGCGGGTATCGAACCCGCGACCCTCGGGTTAGCAGGCGAGTACTTTAACCCACTGCCACTGGGGCCGTCAGATGTTCAAACGTTCATGAAGTTGCCAGAAATCATTACTCGAAACCAAAATGTGATATAATTTTGATTTTATTGAATGGACAACCATTGTGTGGTGGTGGTGTGTGAATTTAGGTGGGTGAACGAGTGTGTCATTCCGTATCTGTATTTTTTCCGAATTAGGTAATAGACTATATTACAATAAGATAACGTGTTCGCGCCGGGCGGTCAAGCTTAGCTCGCGTGTTGCCTGAAAGTGTCTGAAACTGAAGTACAGTTTTTTTCTCAATTGAAATGCGTGCGCAAATTTATTTGTGGCTCTAATTGGCCATTAAAATGTCTCTTTCCTACTTCACTAATGTTCACTCGTCTCGGATCCTGCTTTTCCGCTAACCGCCTTCTGAGTTGAATATTAATTTGGCGTAATGAGTGCAAAAACAGTCAAACCAATGTTTTTAGCGCGCAAAAACATCAATCACACGCTTCATGTAAAAATGTTCTACTGCCTCCATTTTTTATCTCTAAAATGATGAGTGTTTCAAAAAAATCTCTAAGTATTTAGTTTCATGTGTATGTGATTAGCAAAAAATGTGAAATTGCGTATTAATTCGCCTTCGTAAATGGTATATCTTCCAGTAATTAACTCCTTTTTTGAGCTTTAAATCGTAGCTATCAATCAAAGGCATGCATTAACTATCCAGATTTCTCAAGCAGTGTAATTCTGTAATACACTGGTTCTATTAAATCTTTTCATTTCTTGCCCGGCAACTGCTTTCCACATGCTTTCTCACCAGCATTCACGTCTAAGTTTCAGTCTGAAAACAGATTTAAAATGCAAATAAAAAGCCCCTTCGAGTATAATGAACATTTAAGCGATTATTTTCTTGAAACTTGAAAGTCGATTATTCTTTAATTAAATTCAATTTTACCGAGTTAATTATTATTTACATCAAAATTGCATTAATGTCGGACCATTGTGTAATGGTGGCCATGAAGCTGACGCAACTTCATTTCATGAAGCTTTAGAAGCTCTTGGAAGTTCGTTATTTCCGTTGATTACCGTTATTAATTTGTAAAGTTGACAAATTTTGATTTAATTGTTTTCGAAGTAAAGAGCTCTGAGTTAATGAGTATTCCAATCAGTTGTCTTCGGTAATTTCACTTTTTTGTTAGGTTTGGGATCTTTAAAGCTTTATTGAGTACCAAATGATACCTAATTTTTATTTTTTATTGATTTCTTTAAATTAAGTACAAGAGTTGAATGGCAACGATGAGAATGAGGAAATGCAGGTAATAATGTGTAATCTCAGAAACTTGCCAAAAAGTTCCCCGGGTCCAGAATGAAGTCAGTACTTGGAGAAAAAGTTTTTCGAATTTCTTCTTATGCTGACAGTTATTCATGCGTACATTGACCCTTATGCCATTTTTATCGTGTGGTATGAATTAATCATAAGCCTCTTTATCACAGTTTTTTTATTATTAAGAGCACTTTGCATACTCTTTTATTGGGAGGATCTGGTTACTCATGATTCCACTTGACCCTTTTTTTCAATCAGCCCTTGACTTCCCTCAAATGCATTCTAATCGAAGAATATAAAGTGAGCGTGTTGGAGGCAACTCGCTTACAGTAGTGCATTAGCAGGCACTTTAATTATAGTAACTCTCTACTGGATCGGAGTGGTTGATATCACCTTCTTGGACGAAAACAGTGAAACTTGAGAAAACTGGTTTTAACTGGTGATGGAAAAATGGTCAATTCAGGCAGAAAAACCATGCAGATAGCTTTCTTGAATTTGGGTATTTTTATCTTCTTAGGGCCAAAACTGAGAGTATTAGATAACATGCAATTCATTAAATTAGCCCGTGGTTCATTAAGATTTATTTCAGGCATGGAATGAAAAATATATATTCTTAGAAGGCTTTAAATCTCTGGTATCTTTATTTGAGAAATAGTGACCTGAAGAATGATGTAGTTTTTCCCTTACGAGTTGGTCAAAACTAATGCAAAATTCCCACTTCTTAAGAATGCTCAATTATAAAACACTTTTAATAATAACATTCCATTTATATAGAGGTGACTCATGTACAGAAACGGAGTAGAAGTCCTGATTAACGATCAATTATTTCATTTACTAAATCCGTATATATCTGGTATTTCTATGCAATCTGCAGGAAGTGCGTGCCAAATTTCGCTTGCACGTTGTGCTGAACGGTTTAAATTCCATTCGATGTTAGGAGAATAAGGGAATTTTCTCCTCTGTGTAACTTGCTTATGTGATAAATGTGATAATCTGTACTAGGATGGAGTGTAACGAAGATAATTTATTTATATTAGAAGACAATATTTTTTAATATTTCAATATAATTTTATATAATCGGCAAGTATTGGAAGTTTTGCATTGTGAATTGAAAAGTGGAGAAAGACATATTTGATTTCTCCTTCATTTTGGTCCTTAATGGGAGTAGAAGGGGTGGAGGTGTGGTAGTGTGTGAGGGGTTGGGGAGGAGGACAAAAGTGGACCGTGGCCGCTGGTGTGTGTGAGGGGGGGAGGAAGGGTAAGAGGATTGGTGAGCAAGACCTGTGCTGGATTCCAAGCGTCGCCCGGTCACGTGGAAAAAAAGGAGCGGGGAGGGTGGATAAAGGGACATTGAGGGGGGTAGGGGGGCTGGATGTTGGTGGTGTGGGGTCGGGAGAGAGGGAGGGGGGAGAGGCAAGCAGGTGGGAGTGGCCAACAGGGCGTGGTGGACAGAGGACATCGGTTGGTGGAGGGGTCTCCTCCGCGCATTCCGGTCAGGTATCCGCGGGTGGACTGTCTTTATGCTTTGCTGCTGGTTTGCGGCGGCTGCTTCTGCTGCTGCGCCTCATACCCCCGTCGTCTCCGTCATCTTGAGTCCCACACCCATCTCGTCCACCTTGTCCACGCCTTCCGCGGAGTGCTCCATCCCCGTCCACTGTGTCTCCCTCCCCAGCCTGCATACCTCCGTTCCGAAACTGAGCTTTCGCCCCTCGACCGTTGTGTGTTCGTTGCTACTCGGCAGCTATCGTAAGAGGTCGTTTCTTTTTTCTATGGCCCATTTGTTTTATTTTGATGAACTCGTATATTATCACAGAGAAGATTATCATGACTCGTCTCTACATCTCTAGGTCTGATAGATGCGATAAAATAAGAGAGATACACTGCCGAACAGATAGGTAAAAAAACTCCAGTGAGAGACCACAGTTCCACTAAATACATTCCCATAATACACGTCACCATTTCATCTCCAAAAAACTTACATCTTTACACGGCTGGTGGCCTAACACCCCCTGCCGCATGCCCATGCGGGGGCTCGCAGGGTATTATGTAGATGTATATTAATTGATGATTTATTATTCGACTTTATTTGTCGGTCTCCTGCATTCATCATCTAAGTTGTAACTATAGTTAATTTCGCCATAATCATCACTTCAGATAGAGGAAAAGAGGTATTAGAATGAAGGAAAACATTGATTTTACTCTAAATATTCGATAATATCCGTGACGCCTGACTTTCAGAATATTTATTTCTATTGCTTGACTAAAGTAGAATATTTCTATCTCTGTGGAGCCATTTGTCTTTTCTAATGTCCTATTGTGTTTTGAATGACCTAATTTCTGACATTTGCTGATATTTTCATCTTGTGCTGTAATTAATTCATTGGTTCGTATTATGCATGTTATTTTGTGATGTCCGTCATCTCGGTCCAACTCTTAAAACTGTGCATATTTCTTTATTGCCAATTTACCCTTCCTGTTTTTTGTTTAACCATCTCTTGCTATCAAACTTACCCTGGCTGGTGGTTTTTTTCTGTAATAGTTTTCTATATTTTCATTCGCGTTATAACCCATCAACGAAGTCCTCATCCTCCTTGATTTATACATTACTTCCTCCTTCACCAGGTGTACCCTTCTCCTCATGCTCAAATTTAGCCCGTGTCTTCCTTCCCATTCTTCTGAGTTCTCGTTTCTTTCCCCATTGTCTCCTCGACCATAATCCGGTTCTTTATTCCCGAAGGCCTTTGATTGGTGACTCTACCTGAAGAATATTGAAATTAATTCAAAGAACATCAAAGCGTTCCAGCGGCGCTGCCGCCAGAGTTTATCGCTCATTTGATTTTTATTGATTTCAGGTTTTGCTCAAACTCGCTTGTTCGTGTCTGGTGATTAATCAGAAGCCGATTGAGGAGTGTGATCATCAAAGTTGTGACTAAAGTCAAATTCAGAATAGTCATCACTTCAGGTCGAGGGAAAGAGATAGAAGAGATTAGGATTAAAAATAAACACTCATTGATTTTGCTCGAAATATTCGATAATATCAGTGCCATCTGGCTTTTAGAATATTTATACCCCATCGCGTGAATAAAAGTGGAATATTTTTATCAATATGCGAGATGCATAACCTTTCGAGGGAAGCTTCAATGTAACAATTACAAACCACTCGCTCCGACGCAAAAGTCTGCATAGTGGTTGAGTTTCAAGCTGCAAACTTCTTCAAGCTGTTGTGCATTTGAACATGAAACATTCAGAAAGAGAGCCGATTCTTTCAAATTTCCCTGCGTGCTCTTTTCTCAAACTTTTCGTATTTATGGTTCAGCGAGCTTCTGTTTAGTCCGTTGCAAATTTCTTTTGCTTCAGTAAATTAAGACGAACTTAAACTTAATTTAATCACTATTGATATTTGCTAATATATTTTTGACTCGTATATTTAAGAGTAGATACCGTCGACTCGTATACCATTTAAGAGTAGATATTAATCGAACTTTAAGCATTTTCCCAGAGATACGGTAGAAGAAACAAGTACTCTACGTTGTAACTATGCTCTAGTAAGTACATTTTTATGTGCTCTCTGTTTCAATTCGCTCATATTATTTGGAGCTGCTTGAATTTTGCAAGGCAATGCCTCGAACTATATTGATCGCATATTGATCCAATTACAGCTTCTGTTTCTCTACTTTGCCGATTCCTTTGCTTACAGTTGTATGTCAAATTACTCTAGGTAAAATGCACGTAGCTTGATTCGTCACTCGATGCTATCTGTTATGTACCAAGGCTACTGGTGATGATTCGTAAAGGAGAACTATTTTTATATACCGGCCTTGGCTGTTGCAGAAATATTATCCATCATATTTTCAAGCGTGTACCATTCCCTTCCCGGCGGCGGGTTCATGTCCATAACATGCTCTTTGGTAGCCATAGCTATGGGCTTGGGCATCTTTCTCTCCTTTGAGATTCATAACTGATTTTTCCCTACGCTGTTCTCTGCGCTGGGTTTATTTTTTGTTGGATTGAATGCCTTTTGACGAGGACTAGCTTTTTTCGACGTTTGCTATTTTTTGTGGAGTGCTTGCAATCCTTCCTCTATTCCCATCAGTGGCGTTCGTACAGATTGAATCAAGTTAGTCAAGTTTTAAGATTATAAGTAGCCAGTTTTATACCAAAATTGAAAAACTTTGTGTAATCAATAGAGTGTCATTGTAGATTTTGGCTAGGAAAGAGTTTCGTCATTAATAGTAATAGAGATTTATTCTAAAGATAGTTTCTAAACGCATAAACCGAAACGTGGATTATAGGTGCAG
The DNA here is from genome assembly GCA_963169105.1 of Ceriagrion tenellum. NCBI lineage: Eukaryota > Metazoa > Arthropoda > Insecta > Odonata > Coenagrionidae > Ceriagrion > Ceriagrion tenellum. The sequence goes on from OY720635.1 coordinate 103,160,286, forward strand.
TGTGTCCTCGATTTACATCGGAGATGCGTGTTGAAGAAGAGCGACGTAAATCGAAACAACATCAAACGGATCCAGATATTCGTGACCACTCGAATCCCAAGATAAATCAAGGCGTTAATTTCATAAGTTCGTTTTTTGCCTTTGTTCAGGAAAAAATAGCTATTTCAGATTGGGTGATTATGTCTCAGTTATCAAAATGCGCAAGCATGTGCAAATGCGGTCTATTTTATCATCATTAAACCGAGAGACATCTTCCGACGACCCTTGTCAGCATGGACGTAACATCGAATCAAACGTCAATCGAAACGGCGCATACCGATGACTTACTCTATAGCATTTACCGTCCAGGTACAATTTTTAAATAACTTATTTTTCTTCTTTCGGGAAAAGATGTCGTGTTCAGGAAAACCATACGTATTCTTTCGTCACTGGCTAACGTTACGCACATATCAATTTACTTTATCTGGGCTGAAACGAATTTACGATATTTGCCTAAAAGACTTAAAAATGTGTGGCGAGGAAAAAGTTGGAAATAATTGTGGTGTTCACAGAGAATAGGTAATTAACATTTTTTGCAATATTTCATCTAATTGACACGCTGCAAACATTTATGCAAGAGTATTTCTTTGATAACGGGTGTCCATAAAAGTAGTGCAAGGTAAATAGAGGCCAGGAAAGAAATAAAAGAACGAAATTCATCGTGTGTGATTATATTGACTATTCAGTGTTGTCGATTATCCTTGCTCGAAAAAAAATATATTTTAGGAAACGCCACTTGTTGCTAGTTAACTTTCCGAGTGAAAAATCTCATTTAAGAGCCGAAGTAAGCACCTATTGTTGTAAATTAGTGACATTTTTTATTTATTATGTTTGTTATATAACTAGCTCAATTGGGAGTCATTTGCTAGACAGCTACTAATATCTCTTCTTCTACCAACGAAAAGTGATTTTGACTAAGTGGCACAATTAGGCGATGATTCAGAAATAATATTTTCGGATTTCCCGCCTTTTTGTCCGAAACTTACTCTTATTTACACTTGCAGACGATGCGGAGTCTTTTTTTACTCCTGCCAATAGAGTGGAAAACTGATGAGTCCTCTATCTACATATTCTTCTTCTCTTCTTAAGGTTATCCTTTTTGTTGCAGCCACGACTTCCAACAATCTTTTTTTAAAGCCTTCCTCTTCATTTCATTGTACTAGGTGCATCCCATTTCCATCGCCAATACTTTTAGGTACGAAGTTCTCGGTCGTCCTCTCTGTCTTTTGCCTAGAATTTTTCCCTCCATAATATTTTGTATGAAGTTGTCGTGCCAAAGTAAGTGTCCGATGAGCTTTGCTTTTCTTGTTTTAATTGTTTCCAATATTTCTCTTTCTGTATGTACTTCATTTAGTACTTGCTCATTAGTTTTCCTGTCGGTCCACCTAGTTTTTGTAATCCTCCTCCAAAACCACATTTCTGCAGCTTCAAGTTTGGTCATTTCACTCTTCCTTAGTGTCCATGTCTCGCATCCATATGTTAGCACACTCCATACAAAGCTTTTCAGGAATTTCTTCCTAGTCTCAATACTAATGCTGTAATTTACTAGGAGACTTTTCTGTAATTGAAAGGCTTTCTTGGCTAACGTTATTCTTCTTTTGACCTCAGAGGAGCAGTTTTTATGATTCTCTAATATGCTACCCAAGTAGCAAAACTCTGTCACTTCCTCCAGTCTCACTCCGTCTGTACATATGTTCGTTATCTTTTCTCTTCTCTTTCTTTCTACCACCATGATTTTTGTTTTCTTGGAGTTTATTTTAAGTTTCAGTTTTAATAAAATATTATTTAGAATCTTGAGCATTCGACTTAGTTCCTTCTCTGAGTCAGCTACTAGAGCTATGTCGTCTGCGAATCGAATGCAATGAATTTGTTTGTCATTTATTTTAATTCCTCTTGTCTTTGTTTTCATTTCAGACATTGCTTCTTCTATGTAAAAGTTAAACAAGTAAGGCGATATCGGGCAACCTTGTCTAACACCTCTTCTTATATTTGCTTCTTTCTTGGTGCCACATTTCTATTTCCGTACTTTTTTGTAGAGGTTTAAAATCAATATTTTGTCTCCCCAATCCAACCCTATGCATAAACAAATGATGTGGTGCGAAGGAAGGAAGGAAGATGGCTTGGTGGTGTAACTGGCTAACACACCTGACCAGCAATTGGGAGATCCGAGTTCGTATCCCGGTCAAGTCAAATGATTTTTTCATGGCGAATTTCAACCCTGGTGTATATGCACCCGTGGAGTGCCTTCGTACCACATAATTTGTTTATGCAATGATTGGAAATTTGTCAATTTCGTCGTTTTAATAACGACAATGTTGGGTTTATCCACCGCGACCGTGACTTTGTAAGCACGACATCGCAACATGTGCTACAATGTAGACCTGAGGCATGAACACCTTGTTCGCATAAACCTCCCTCGAAATTCGCTTTGAAGGAAGATGGCTTGGTGGTGTAACTGGCTTTGAAAACCGCTATGCGCAGTATGGACAGTGGAGGGAGGAGGACGCCTCCCCTCTCCCTCAAGTTAGTGCTGAGGCTAAACAGAGATTCATAGCAGAGATAAACGACAACGACCTAGATGGAATAACAAATAAGTTGAAGAAAGGTATAGCACCAGGGAACGACGGTCTCCCATATGAATTTTACCTAACGTACTGGGATAGCATTAAACCTGCTCTTGCGTTAGTCTTCAATGAAATCACGAAAAAGGGTAGGATGACGGATAACGTGAAATCGGCGATAATAACCTTCGTCCCCAAAGTGAAAATCCCAAAGAAAATTGAAGACTTTAGACCAATCTCCTTACTGAACGCAGATTATAAGATTTATGCCTATTGTATAACGTGCAAAATAGAAGAATTGGCCAGGCCTATTGCCCATGAAAGTCAATATGGCGGGGCAGGTAGGAAAACTGCTATAGATGCAAATATATTAATAAGGGATATTATGCTCTCCATTCCCAAAAAAATCTGAAAAGACGCTAGCTCTACTAGCAATAGATTTAGAAAAGGCATTTTACGATATTAAAACGGAATGGATTTGTCTAGTACTGGAAAACATGAACTTTCCGAACGAAGTAATTCAAATCATTCAAACTATGTATAAAGGAATATAAACTCAATGGTCAAAATCGGGAAAAAACATTCAGAAGCCTTCCTAATTAAATACTCAGTTCGACAGGGATGTCCTATGTTAATGCTGTTGTATACATTGGCTTTAGAACCAATCCTTATAACAATAGAAAATTGCGGAATAGGGGTCTATCGATGTGGGAAAAAGTATACAGGTGTAGCATATGTCGACGACATAACTTTATTTATTAAGGACGAGAAGGAGTTAAATACAATAAATGAAACATTTAAACACTTTGATACAGCCTGGGTAAAAATAAATAGAAAGAAATCTAAAATTCTACACATACATGGGGAGGAAATAAAAAATACTCACGGATGGACCCGAAGGAGTGAAATAAAAATTTTAGGCCTGTCGTGGCAAAGTGATTATTTTCATATGGTAGAAAAAAACTGGGATAAGGCAATAAATATAATAAAATGGAATCTGACAAACTTCCCCGATCACCGACTGCCATTAATAGCTAAAATAGCCTTTATAAATCAAATGTTATTCCCCCAACTGTGGTATGTGTCCCATTTGTGGCCACTCCCGGAGAAGAAAAATGCTCAGATAATTAAAATAACAAATAGATTTATCTGGAATGCATTTATAAAGAAAGTGGAGAGAAATAAGTTGTATGCTCCTCCTAAACTGGGTGGCCTCAGCCTAATTAATTCAAAAATGAAAGCGAGCGTTATAAACAGAAAAAAAGTAGCGGAAATTTTGCAAGAAGGACATTACAATAGGAAAACACTAATGGTGAGCGCTCTGGGGAAAGCGAAAATAATGAGGTATTTTAGGAATGTACTGACTGAGGCAATCGATTTGAAAAATAAATATGCAACCGGTGAAAAACTTCACACGACAAAAAAAATCTATGAGGAGGAAATGAAAAAAAATAAAAAACAACTTAAAAACCCGAGAAAAAACCATTTGGACAAATTATGCAAAGTTGAAACACTGTATCAAGGAAAAAGTATAATGTACGAAATTTGCAGTGATTGTATGGTAACGGGAGAAATGAAATACAGACTTGGACTTTGCAATAGCCCAGTATGTCCTAAATGCAGAAGGATAGACAATGTAGTTCACTAAATACTAGGTTGTAAAGGACCAAACAGGGAATGGGAAATAATTAAAAACCTTTTTAGAGACTTCGACACATTCGGATGGAGATATTGAAGAAAAGAATCTGTTAACACTAACTTTTAAATTATTTTTTGCCAAGAAAAGTATTATCTTAACAGAACTAATAGCAACTTTCGTGGAAAGTCAAACAGGTCATAAACATATAAGATCAGCTTTAATCGATAAAATTATAATAGTAAATAAACAGTTACCCTCCTCAGAGCATGAAAAAGCATGTCTGCTAAACGTCTTTCAATAGTATTTTATGTAAAAAAGAGATAAAAAACTAAAATATGTCAAATATATTCATGTATATGTCTAAAAAATACTTAAAACAAAAATGTATAATAAATGTATGTGTCTTTGGAGCGGATCTTTTTTTGCCCTGTATGCTAATGAATGTAATGTTATATGATATTGTGATAAAATAAAATCATTGGAACAACACACCTGCCCGGCAATTAGGAGATCCGGGTTCGAATCCCGGTCAAGTCAAATGATTTTTTCATGGCGAATTTCAACCCTGGTGCTTCAAGTTTCCATTTTATTTTTATGAGTACACGTATTAAAGTTGCACGCACATCTGTACTTGAGAGAAAATCGCTCCAGCCACTTTAATAACTCTTTGGCCCGAACTCTGATCCGCTCCCGCTTCTCTAGCTCGTGAACTCACCCTCTTATACAGCTATATGCGGCTCCCATCTCCCTCTCTCCAGCCAATCCCTCACCTCTGCATCCGCGGGAGGTCAGCTCGAGGTTGCAATGCGCTGCAGAACCTCGCCAAGTACCGCTGCTCGCGTGCTGTTTATCGCCGGGGCGAGAGCATATCATACATAAATGCTGATCCGTCTCTTCTCCTCTCTCACTCGGACACACTCACACACACATGCTCCCCGTCCCATTCCATCCCCCCGCCCACCTCCGCACCCCCGCGGGACAATTGTAGTCGCTCCCGCTGCTGATAAGATCCTCCTCACCTTGTACGGTAATATGGCGTCTGGGATCATCCACCGCGCCTATTCCCTTGCATGCATGTGTCTGTCTGTCTTTCCCCCCTTCTCCTCCCTCTCTCCAGTGTTTTTCTCACACGGATAGGTCTTCTTCCCTGGCGAGCGGTGCTCTTCTCTCGAGACTTAGGTCGCGATCATGCATTCTCCCTCTCCCTCCCCTCTCCTTCCCCGCTTCTCGCCTTTTTCCATATCCCTTATCAATCGCGTTAATCTCCTCTTCTTTTTTCTCTCTTCTCATCCGCTTTGCCTTGCAAAAGGGAAATGCACGAGAATGATAATGAGGTATTCGCTCTTCTGGGGGTTGCTTTTCAGCGGTTCCTCTGCCTCTCATTGCCTTCGTGGGTGTAATTCGTTTTGCGGAAACGAATTGAATGGGTCAGAAGAGTGTGCGCCCCGGGGCTTGCTCTCAGGTTTGCACCCCTTCATCATGGTTTGAGTGTAATTCCTCGTTCGTGGGGAAGGAAGGCTAGTATTTGGTGAAGCATGATTCAAAATGGATAGCATTTTATCCCCTAAGGGAAACTCGGGTGTTGCATTCCGTTGAATCCTTTGAGCTTTATGATGCCTGGTTGAATTGCTAGTTCAGTTTACGTAAACTGTTTTCAAAGTAAAAAATGAAGGTGTCAACTCTCTCAAGTTGTTATCCCCGAGCACTAGTGGCATTCTACCTATTTATACCAGATACTTGGAGAATCACGGCTGAAAAGAACACAGAAAGGTGAGCAGGGAATCTAAGAAGGGATCGTTAAAATTTTCTCCCAACTTTTAGGTTTGGTCACCTGCTCATGATTGTCTGAAAAATCCAGTGTTCACTTATGCTACTCATATTTAAAACAAGAAATTCCACAAGTCAGAGTAAGTCATCATGGACACAAACTAGTGAGGACAAAAGTGAAAGTACGGTTAATGAGGACGTATATTCCTAATTCATGTTTTTAGATTCCACGAGCATGCTCATTCAATCGGAAGGAGAGACATTTCTTTCTCATGTCATCCTATTTTTTAAAGGATTGCCGTATATTTGAAGAAGTAATTAATGCGAACACCGCCGGGATTTCTGTGGACATTTTATGTCGCAGATTTACTTTGTTTGTTCCAGTTCCCTCTCTTTACGGAAATGTCATCTTTTATCGCTCCCGGACAATTTCAACCTATTCTCTGGCATGTAATTTGTGAGCAGAAACTTAAGTTGATGTAACCGTTGAACAAATACGCATGAACTTCATGGCTAAAATTTCTATGACATTTGACATTGATGTTTGCCAGAACTAACAAACGAAGCTAACTAATGCTCCACGAGGAAAATCAGTCGTTTTTCACTTTTAGCCGTTTGCGTCTTCTGAAATTTTAAATTTCAACCTCTGTATTATCTTGCCATTTTTTCAATACATGTGTCCCGTTTTAATCACTTAAATCGTCTGCTTTTCCGTCAGTTTAGTCTTTCGATTTTATTTTTCCGTGCTTTTTCGCGGAGTGGTTGATACGAGATGTATTCTAATCGAGAGCATGCTGATTATACCAGATTGATTATTTAATGGGCGTTTCAAGTAGGTATAATTTTTCTAGTTTAGATTTTGACATCCACTGTTGAAGGTTTATGCACGGAAGAGTGTGCCGGAAGTCATGCGAGAATGATACGTATACCAAGCCAGCCAAATAAATTCTTCCTGTGTTTACCGTCAAGAATCACTGTGAAAGGTCGTTGTCTCTGACAGCCATAGGACTAATGATAGAATCAGTGTATTTCAACGGTGAATGGCGAGATATAGTTGAGTGTCTGTTTCTCAAAATGCTAAAATGTTTTAAAGGTAAGTACTAGCAGATGATCCGCTTGGAAGAAATTGGTCGGCTTAATAGGTTTATATGTTTCACTTTTTCTGGTTCATAGCCCCCATCTTTGCGAAATTTCGTAGTGCTAAACACTTAAAGGCCTGTTGAATGCTAAGTGAAGCGGTTGGTATTTTACTAGTTATTTTTTGGGCCTCATGTATGTAGACCTTACCGCCGTATTCATCTCATTTTACCCGTAAACCTTTTGAACACTTCAATGAACCTGCAGCATGTTTCCATTTTATGGAACCTACTTCATCGTGGAATTGGTGCTCTATTTTTCCTGTTCAAATGCCCTTAGTTTGAATGTAACACTAGTTGATTGATTTATTTTCTCGGAGACTTGAAAGTATCTTTTATAACGATAATTATGTTTTATTCCGGCAAATTTAATTGATCGTAAGAGATTGGGCTTTCCAGGACGTTTGAGGCAGGTTAAAGTATTCTTGCGTGGATTATGATTTATATTTAAACATCTCCTACAACGTGTACCATCAAATGGCACTCGGTATATAACTGCGATAATTAACTGCAGGCATCAGTGTGCTCGACACGTTCGCAGTGGAACAGCTACTCTAATCTCGGCTCTTATCACAAGCAAACCTATGGCTCGGGTCATCAATCCTCATCTTCTCGCATTATGCACCAGTGTGCTTTTCAACCTCGCCATGGAATCCATTTGTTATCATTGGAGTCTTTTCAAAGTGCAACCAGCTAGAGGTTGGGAGAATTTAACTTTTTTTCGTGAGTGTATCTTCCGGGCATCGAAATGTGACCTTTACTCCACCACACCGCTATTGCCATTTTCTTGTCCTCAACCCTCTGTGGACGAGCGAGTCATTATTACCTTTCAAAATCATTGAAATATCTGTTTTTCAAGAGATTTTCTTCCATTTAGTTTCTGCGCTAGATAGAATTGTAACGCTTTGGATTAAGTGTGTGGAAAGTTGCCTCTCTTTCGGCGGTTTGTCAAACAATTTGAATAGATGAATGTGTGACGCTATTCATTGACGATGGCGTGCGTGGTGGAGCTTGGAAATTAATAGTTTCACCTGGGAATTTTTTTTTAAAAAGGTACGTTATGAAGGTATTGTTTGAGGTAAAGTATTATTTTAATAAGTATGTACAATACAAAGATGTTACATTCCAAAATAAATGTTTTTTATTAAATTAACTACAGTTTAAAAAATGCTTAAGTAGCATTAAATAAAACTACTATAGTTACAGTATTTTTTTCCATGCCGATGTTTCATAATTCTGTTCATAGAGGGATGAAGTCGGAAGTTCGGTACGGGATTAAGGAAGGAGAGTTGAAGGAGGAAGGCCTTAGGTTTATGGGAGTTAGGGTAGCGGTCTGAGTTTGAAAGATTGCTTGTCGTTTGAGGGGATGGCTGGCGCTTGGTTTGGGGAGAGAAAGAAGGGATGGATTAGTTGATGTGGAGGAGGTGTCTGTGTTTTTTTTTGTTTTTATTCGTTCCCTGCGGGAGGAGTGGCCGGTAGCCTTAACACATCCTACCATTTCTGGTACCGTCGGGACATTTGTTCCTCTTGTCATCAAATCGGCCGTCTATTTTTGTTCCTTATCCGGATTTGGCTTCGCATGTCTCGCCTCTCACATTCATCCATTCCCTATAGGCTCCGCCTCCTGGACCCCTCCAGCCGTCTCATCTCATCCTCCTCTTTAACTTCCAGCTTCCATCTCTCCGCCGTTCGCGTCCATATTGTTGCTTTGTCGTCTTCCTCTCCTCTCCTCTCTCTCTCTCTCTCCCGTCCCCCCCTCATAAAGATTTATCTCGACACTCCGCCGCCCTTTTCTCAAAGATTCCTCCCTCCCCGTCCTCCCAATTTACCATTTTCTTCCTCTCCTCCTTCCGCCGTCTCTCCTCAGCCTCCTCACCCCGCATATTCCATTCCTAATATCCTCCCGTTCACAATATCCATTTACCATATTCATACGCGGTCTTTCTTATCTATTCGCTCTCATCTTTGGACTCGCCTCCTCTCGGGCATTTTTTCGGTAATTATATCCTTTCGTCCGCTTCCGACGTTCAAAATGCCGCGTCACTTTGTTGCTGTTTTCAAGAGCCGTCGTCTTTCTGCGAACGGTTTCTGGTGCAACAGCTCGCCATGTGGTGTAATTTTGAATAGGATTTTTGGAATAGAATCTTTATTATGTTATTTGCATGGATTGCCAAATGACACTATTTCATCTCTGATGTATTCTACTTATTAGTTTACTTTATTTTTAAGGTTTTACGATAGAATTTATGGCTGCTGAGCATTGATGTCGAAGATGTTGAATCGATTTGTCTTGATTTTCTCGTTAAACGGCCCAAATATTCTCTTTTTTTAAGAATGGTTTATTCAAACAGGTTAAAGAGATTGATTAAACGGTTCATTTTACTTATCTCCACGGACCGTTCTCGAAATACATACTTAGATTTTAAAAATGTTTGTGCTCTTCAACATTCATGCTCTGAAACTCATAAAATTAAGTTAAATTATCTCTTTTCGGCTCATCATTAGTATTAATTTTTAGCATTCGCGTTTTTAAGTTATTTCTACTTTTATTTAACCATAAGCAGTGCAGAGACAGTTTTTCCGCTACCAAAGAAAAAAATGAACGATGAGATTTCCTTTACAGTGTCTATTCATTCGGGATAATGGAGCATGATCAAGTGAGAGAGAAAGTAGATGACGGTTTCAGGTTTTACTGTTCCGAGTTCGTTTTCCACCTGACCTGCTTCTCGCATAAATCGCTCTCCTCCAGTTTCTCTGATTACTCTCTTTTTCTGACGTCTCTACTCTCGTCACCATAATTTCATTGCTTGTCCTCTCTTCTCGTCTTTACCATTCGCCGTCTTTTCGATACCCCTTTGCATCCCCGCACCCCCCCCCCCCTCCCCCAATTCCGTCCTCACCTCTTGCTCTGCCCGATGGACAATAACTCGCGTTCCTAAATCCCTCGTACCATTCGAGTCACGTGTCTCTCCGGGGGACTTGTATCATCGCATGTTTTACTCTTCACGTCTATTCACTCTTCTCTCTCTCTCTCTCCCCCAGCCCTTCCGTCTCGTTCCTCCCCCATCCAGTCCATTCCCATCTTCAACCCCTTGGTCTGTCTCCGACATCACTTTATCCCATCCGGTATGCTCTGCGCAAAGCCCTTTTAATTGGGCGTCCTAGCCTCCAAACCTCCGCTCCTGTTCCATCTGTCAATATGAGATCCCTTATATACAGCAGGAGGGTGTGTACGCGATGCGGCATGGAGTGTGTCTGTGTCCGTCCAGTTCCTTTAGAGTCATTTGAAGGCTGGGCTTTTTCACCCGCTCACGACTTCTCCGCGTAGTTCGTTCTCATTGAATCCACCTGTTCCATTTTCTGAAGGCATGGTTTTGGTAATTATGAACCACGGCTTTGACGGCCAGTTCGTGGTAGGTCCTTATATGTTGTTTGTATTTTTGCGTTGGTTTTCTATTTGTGGCTTTTGAATTTGTGAATATATTCTTGCTTGTCTGTTTGGTTATCATATGGTGTTTACCACCTCCGCTGAGACGTTTCTAATTTTTTGTGGTCTTACTTCTGAAGGCCTTTTTAGACGGTGCATTTTATTGTACGAACGAATGTATCGTAGAATGTGCAAGATAGTGAATGGAATTAAGGGAGGCCCTAATTCCCGTTCAGTCATTCAGACAGTCATATAATTTCCCGCTTTACGCGGTGAAATTTCCTCATGAAAGAGTTTGTGCATTCGTTTGTACAATGAAACGTGCCGTGTAAAGCAGCTTTTAAAGATTTTTCCTTTTGCAGTAGAGCACAATGTAATATAAGAGCGGAATTATTATTTTTCAAGTTTTACTTCCCATCAGATGCAGAAATTCTGAAGGGTTTAACTAATGCTGGCATAAGTAATATTATTGCGGGATTTTAAGCCCTTTGAGATTTTTAGTAATACTGCTCGTTTTATTGCTGTTAGAATTTCGTGTAATGAGTGTTATGACGACTGTGGTTGTGTTGGAAAGAAGGATTGTGTTGAGACTTGTTCTCCTCTATTGCACTCTGTTTTTGGCAATAAGTACTTGCAACTCTATCCAGCTTCCTATGGTATTTAATTTACAGCTGAAAAATAGCATTTTTGTGACTTGTGCTGTCGCTAGCATTCTTAACCACTTTTGCGAGTCAAGAGGTTTACAAAAGTTGAAAGGAAAAACAGCTGTCGCTAATGTGGAAAAAATATATGGGGTAGATAGCCTTCTTTTGTGAAGGAACACCTCTGCTTATCTCTATGACGTAAATTTTTTATAATGAGCATAGTGTGCAAATATTTACTGTTCTTCTAACTTAATATAGACCGTGTGGTACGAGTTTCTATTACCAACTGTCGCACCAACGACGTCATGCAGGAGTGGAAATTAAAAGTTGTTATATCTATTTATAGCGTATTTCTGTAGATGTTTGCGCGTTTCTTTGTCATTCAGCTAGTATTGATAGATAAAAAATAACCTCAACTTCCAGTGATACCGAATGACTCACCTCTCAAATGGAGACGCAAAATTTTGTTGTTGTAAATTTGTCTTTATGAACAGGTCTTTTGAGGGAAGTATTTAAGCTTGATGTACTACAATCTCCTGCTTGTGCGGATCACAAAGTAGGAATCGAAACTTTCACCTCCAATAACCTACGGAATTATTAGCTAATCCGACAGAGTGACGTTTTGTCACGAGCCTTGTTTACACGGGAGAATTTTCTAATTTTGTGTCGGCGCTTTTTTTTCTCGAAAGAAAAACGGTTAACCCCCCTTCGAGGAGGAATGGACATAAATCAGGATCACGAGTTTGGCTCCGTGTTCAATAGGACGTCTTCCCCATTGCCCTCTCTTAGATAGAGTTGTTTTGTTAGTCAACGAAGTAAACTTTGCCGCCGTGAAGGAATGGCGGAATGCCTCGGGGGTCCGAGGAGTTTGTTACGTGTATGATTTATGACGAGAGGAAAGAATGGAGAAGGTTGAATTTAGAAGGACTTCTTCTAGAAAATATGGGGGCATGGAAGTGGGATGGGGGAAATGGTAGGAGGAGGAGGAAGCGATTATGTCGCCCTCTCGCGGATTTCCAAAAGAAACAATGCGTCGCTTTGACGTTCCTCATATGAAAAATGACTCCGGGGGAGCGCATGACTAACTCTTGGCTGGCTCCAATTTATGTGTTTATTTTTCGCCGAGGCACAAATAATATCTTCGCGTGGGAAGAATGTTTTACCTGTTCGCTGGAGTGTTAAAACAAAAGAAATCGTATTTATGCTTCTTATGCCTCGATGCCATAACTTTTCAGGTATCTCGTTTTATTTTTCTAATTTTTTTGTGAGTTTTTCACAAATTTGAAGCTTTGCGGGTATTAAATGAAATGTCCTATCTACATCTAGGTAATAATTTTTAGCTTAATAGCGGCGGTAGTTATGCGCTAGCTTGCTCTACAGAAATACGCGAGTCATACGTATCTGATAACATATTGAAGGCAAATGCGACATAATAAAGGCAATGTGACATAATTGAAGGCAAAATAGAGGGACAAGTTCCCAGAGGAAGACCCAGGAATAAGTTCATGGACCAAATAAAGAGGAATTTACATTGGAAGAGATACCACGAGGTAAGGGAACTAGTATTAGACAGGGAAGGGTAGAAGGGCTGCAATCAATCAATCTTAGGATTTAACAACCAATGAGAATGTATGTGACGCAAAAGTTTTGAAATTCTACGAAATTTTGAAGAATTATATTTTAACTTGTCTCACTTTCACTATCGAATTTTCCTTGTATTGTATTGAGGCGCTACTGATTCATTAAATCTGAAATTATTCCTTAGTGATATCTTTTGTGGACTACATCTATTACATTTTTTCCGGAATATGATAATTTTTAATGGCCATTAAAAGGCGAGTAGTATTAAGGCTCAATTCAGTTTTAAAAAAATTTTCGCCAGGGTTTTCTTGATTGAACTACATGTAGTTTGCCCATAAATTTTTTCATCTCTTTGTGTGGGCTGTGATCTTATTCAATTACTGCTTCTAATCGATTACATTCATCTTGGTTATCCCTCCGTCGTTCTAGAAATACATCTAAATGTCGTCTATCGCCCACCGCATGTTAATGATGGTGCCGCTTTTGTTCGTCGGAATCCTTGAAGCTTGAAACAACTATGATATGAGCTATTCAAACTAATGAGGATCGCTTGTGTATCGAAAATGTCGGTTTTGTCCATCCCACTCAACAGAATACATTTAGTTTTAAAAAAATTAACTCCCTTAGCTTGCACAGAAGTCGGCAGCACCTGGGTGCCGGCTCAACAGCTTTTGCGTAGGATTAGGAGCAGAGAGTAATTAGTTCAAGAGCCAAGATGCATTTTGGACGTGGGCGATGAAGAGAGATTGTCGAAAGGCGAGGCTCTATGGAGCCGAAGAAAAAACAAATGAGAAGCGGCAAAGAGCTCTCGCGCACGCTGTCGGTGGCTAGAAAGGCCGTAGAAAAAAAATACCAGCATACATACATACGCTTGGAATAGATCGTGAGTGGCTTTTAAATTGTTTCCAGTAGTTAGCGGGCTGCGAGCGCACGTGCATCGGCCACACCCATCCCGTTCGATGGTTTTGAAAAGGACGTAAAAAGGAGGGAGGTGTGAAGGCAGTGAAGATGGCGGGAGATGACGAATCCGGGAGCGGTTACACCTCCTGCGCCTGCGGGCGACGATGGCTTTTCGCCGTCTCGCCTTTGGGAGCGCGACGTCTCCGTATCCTTTTGTGGGCCTTCCCGCCGTGGAGTGGTTTTTAGAGGTACCGCGACCCCTCTTATCGTTCCTGAGAGATCGTTTGCTTCGGCGGGGGAGTCAGGGGTGGATCCTCCTCTCCCCCGCCTCCTTAGGGCCCTCGTCTTTTCGAAAGGAACGCGCGGGATCTCTCGCTGGCTCTTCGAAGGAATATCTAATGTTTGCTCAGCCGCTTCCCCAACTTCACCTTCCCCATATTCTTCCTCTTCTTCTGCTCCTACGCTGTTGGGTTACATTTTTAGCATTTCACTCTCCTCTCGCACGGCCTGGCGTGTGCCTGCCTGATTCATTTCATCCGCCTTCAAATCTTGCATCCAAGCGATTCGGTAATTCATCCGTTATCGCTCGCTTTTATAAACAGGACGCCATGAAGTTTGGCCAACCATTCTCCGGAAATGGTGGACTGGCCTTTCTAACTGTCACTTCATTGCTCCCTCGCGTGAATGTTAGTTTATATTTCAAACAGAGATTATTTCCAGCCATTATAGAGCAACTTCATTGAGGTCAATTCCAGATTACATTGAGTTATCGTCTCTAAAGTGGACTGAATACTTTATACCAGCTACATTCCTTGTGACCAAGTTATCTGTGTTTTTGTTCAGGTCGTGTAATGTTAATTAGGCAGGCCCATTAGTCTCCAGGGGCCCCAACTCGCGCATGCGCATTGGCAACTATTGGTCATTATCGAATTGTAGTCGTTCACTCGCTAGAACGAGACCACACTCATTTCCTCACGAATCATAATCCAATTCACAGTGTCCAATGCAAAGGATCACCTTGCAAACGTTACATCACCGTTTCATCTGTGGTATCCCATCGTAAGACCGATTTCATTTATGTGCGAGCGTTCAAAATGGCTTGGGAAGTCTCTTTGGAATAGCGTAGTCATGTAATGGTGTTCCTTTGTAATTTTTCGGAGTTGATTCTTTCTGTCTGCTTCTGCTTTCTGCTGATCCTCACTGATAAATCACAAAATTCAGCTAATTCCTCGAGTACAATATTAATTGTGACATGGGTTTCGCTTGTTGCAGCATCATCTTCACAGGCCGAAGCTGAACCTTAGTAGAAATAAATTGTACTCGTGGAATTTGTGCAATTTTGTGATTCATCAGTTTTGCTTCGTTTCCACACAGTATCGTTTCCACACCGTATCGCCTGAATCTCCAAAATTTGTGCCTCAGATTCTATTTTCTCAAAATATATTAGCGATGTATGAATGGATCCCATTATGCGCGATGAAAAACCTTGAATCTTACAAATAACCCCGTTTCTTTATCATCACCTTAGCTTCGTATTTCTCGCCATTTAGGTTTTCGCGCAAGGCGGTGAAGCTGGTTAAAAATGAGCTGTTTCCACGACTGCATCGCACATTCATTCCATTACGAGGAAACTTAGCGTCTTCATTTCCATGGGGCTCTTTTTTTTACCCTCGCGTTTAATGGACGGAATTTAAGTCGGTAGTGCTCATGATCTCCTGCGAGGGTGAAACGAGTGAAGCTAGCTGCTTGGTGGGGGGAGGGGTGGGAATGAAGAGAGGATGGGGGGGTGGAATGGGGAGGGAAACAAGAATATGCGATCTGAAGGCGGCGGAACGGGGAGTGAGGAACAGGTGGTCGGTTAAAATGTTCCCCAGCTCTCTCCGTCCCTAGAGCTAAGTGCGGAATGTGTGGGCGTATGTGATTGGAATTTTTAGAGCCGCTGCAGGCTTGTTTGCATCTAATTTTCGACGCATTCTAGCGTTAAATTACGTTTTTTTATTCTCATTGCCGGTAATTCAGAGATAAAAGGAAGGGAGCATTTTTTTTAAATCGGGGCCTATGTTGAATGTTGTTTTCTGACGACCACAGCGGTCGATACAAGTGTCGTAATCTGGTTATTTACATTGAACCCTTCTCCATGTGTTATGCTCTTCCGTGTAGAAGATAATAATGGTATGGACCTTCTCCTCTTTTTAGGAACTAGAACTGGGGACTATAGCTTTAGAACGAATTTAAACATTGCCCTTGAAGACCAAGTTACAAGAGAGGAGCGATTTACTTCGATGGGTGGTTGACATCTTGGACGCCGTTCGGTTGAAATTTGCTGGGCATTTTCATTTTTAATCGTTGCCCTCAATTAAAGCCAAATATTGCCAAGGTGAATTACGTGATTATGATATAAAACGTAGGTGCATAAAGAATATTGTCCATCCTTCTGAATCATGAGCGAATGCTCGTTCAATACATCCATTGTGTCCCGTCTCCCGGTGCTGAATATTATTTTAGAGTCATATTCTGGAGAATAGATGATGAGTTTGAGCCCCTTTTTGCCTTATTCCTGGAAGATAGTTCGTTATTTCTTCACCGAAAAGTATCCATCCCGCACAGGCCACATGATGAAGGCCAATATAGTCAGAATCGAGGAGATTAGAGCAGGAAATGTCCGAGATTGAAGAGGTAATTGCAGCTGCTCTTTGTGTTCCTCACGGCTCGGTTGCCGTCTATCACCTTTAGGTTTTTGCTCAATCATCTTGAAAACTTCATCCACTTCTCAATTTCCCCAAATAAGGCACTAATTGGTCGGAGACGTCATGGCGCTCGGAGAAGGCCGGAGTGGGACGGAGATAAAAAAAAACGGGAGATGAAATAATCCATCCACATGCCCTCAACTGATTTTCTTCGTCCTTCCCCTCGTGCCTCTATAATTCTACATCATCTATCAACGCCTCCTTCTCTCATCCTTCCGTCCGACCTTCCTGCGGAACCCGTCCTCTGTTAACTCTCCCTCGCCCCCCCCCCCTCTCAACAGTCCGCTAAACCACGCTTATAGCGTTCTTCCTCCCATTCGTCCTCCAGTCGGAGGAAACTGACGGTCTTAGGAATGGTGATTGACAGTGACTTATCCTTTTCAGCGTGGTACTCGGGATCTTTCTTCCCTGCTACTTCCTTTTCTTCTTGCATGAGCCCAGCGTCAAAACCAGATACTTTGCCAGCCGCCGACGTTTCGTCGCGCCGAAGTATGAGCGTGCGTATCCGTTTCTGTTGCACGTTCGCGCTTGTGCGTCAGTTTCCTCTAGTGTAAATCTCTTTTTCCAGATTAACCCTTTCGCTGCTGTGAACGTAGTAGTTACGTTCGCCCGGTTGACTGCTGTGAACGTAGCTCATACGTTCCGTTGGCAAGTGGTTGTTCCTACGCAATCTGCTGAACTTTCTCTTTTTCCGCGAATGCCATTCACCAAGTTCATTGTTATACATTCTACTAATCCCATCCGGGGATCTTGAGTGACTATTGAATTGCAGGTGCAAAGAGAGGCATACTTTGTGCCGACGTAGGATAGGTACCGTTCACTTTTTCACCGCACAGGGGCTGGAACGTCTCTGCAGTTTGACCGCAGCGAAAGGGTTAAGATGCGTTGATGGTTCGAGCTGTATGTGTGTGTGAGAGAGAGAAAGTAACGGTTACCAATCTCGGGAACGCTTAACCACCTTAGGGTATTATTCGTCAAAAATATCGGAAAGTAGTTCGGTAAGGGGCTGATATTTTGGTATCTTTGGATGAGTAAGATATTTTCGTTAAAATGAGAACAAATTCATTGATTTCTAGGTGAGATGATATTTCGCTCAAACTACCTTAAGGAGTGCTCTCTTAAGAGTGTTTGGAATACTTGTACTAGTTGTGCAATGGCTTGTGTATGATAGGCTTAATCACATGCTTCACTGAGTCCAACCGTTTGGGGTAGCCTCTTTGGAAAGAAACCGCAAGGGATGAAACAGCAGAAAAAAGCTGCTTTGGTGGAGTATTTCTTATTGTCATAGACATGATATGCACTGATATAGAAGGACCACACTGTTGATATAATATGACAATTTTTCGACTCGCATGTGTTCAATTCTCCTCTTTGTGGAAGAGAAAACTACTTGTTACTAATTTCTTACTCTTATTCCTTCCATTGAGAATCAATGGGCATTACTGCTAGTATTACATAAAATAGTACAAGTACTATCCGTTAGCCATTTAATCAGATGAGGTAAAGATAACAATAGACTTACTAAGTGTATCTGTTACCTGTTGTGTCATTTAGCCAACAAAGTGACATGTCTCCTCCCAAGGCCTAGCATACTTGATAAGCCAGTTGCATTGATGTGCATGCTCTTGTGGTTTAGGACTAATTCTCACAAATCGATGTTCTATGCTTATTGTCGCTTTCGAAATGTGTTTATAACCATTATTATGGTTCCATGTGTCTAAATTCTGTGCTTTCACTTTTTCATTCACAGTTCCACTTTCGTCGGTTACGTAAGAGACTTACTAAAGTATGCTTTCTTTGAGTGAATCTCACATTGCATAAGTTTTGTTTTATTCTTAGAAGTAATTTAATGCCATTTCGCTCCGCTCATAAATGTGTAAAAAATATGGCCCCTCGACTAATTGCTACATCTCTATGGTCCTCCCGTCTCTCTCCCTCTCTCTATCTAAACCAGGAGCGAAGAAAAACTTTTCGAGCGGCTAACCATGTCGGAACCTTTTTTGTAACTAATGCTGCAGACCCTTTGAGAAATCACCTCCCGTCTCAACTCAAAAAGCTTCTTTTGTGCCATCATTCCGGAGAATGAAATGAGTCAATCAAGCGAGATTGGTAGGTAGCCGGCGAAAGAAGGAAAAAGAGAGACTTGCCGCTAAGGAAGGGAACAAAACAAACACCACCGTCAAAGTCGGGACGTTAAATTCATCTCTTACCTCGGGCAAGTCCTCTCCATCTCTCCCTCCCTCCACCCCCCTCTCTCTCTCCCTCTCTCAATGGAATCTTCTCGCGGTCATAAGTAAAGTCGTTGTCAGAGACGACGAGAGGGGTTGGTTAGGGAGAGGATCGGGGTTTTGTGGTGTTGAGGGAGGGAGGGATGGAAAATGGCTGTGTTGTGGGAGGACGGGGTCGGGGGGTGGTGAAGGGGGGGAGAAGAACCTTGGGGATGGATAGGGATGGAACTCAGTGGTCACCAAGGAGGGATTGAAAACCCCGTGTTGAAGGGTGCGCAAGAAATGTGAAGGCAATAAATTGGGAATGTAATGAAGAAGAACCTGGATAAGATCGGAACTGTACAGTTTTAAGTATAGCGAGATGGCTTTAAAGCGGAAGGATTTTTGATTGAACTTCAGTCGTCTCTGAGATCGAAACAACGTGGCCTTTGTTCCTCCTCTTTTCAGCGCCCAATGGTTGCTTTCCAATTGAAATATCAAGTGATTCTGCCGCTAGGAAATATATTCTTGACGATTGGATTGTCTACATTCTTTCACTCCTACGCTGTTTACTCCGTTGATTTGATTAATGCTATGTGAGACTGAAAAATCATCCTTTTTACATCAGTCGAAAGCAATTGAGAGATTCTGTAAAATTTTTCTCCCTCCCGGCTAATATAGTTTTTAGTTTCTGAAAGGACGAATGTCTTTTTGTCACGATTAATGCATACCAAGCGAAATTAAAAACCATTCTTTGATGTGTAGGTAGGTCATCATTCACTTGAACAAGTAAAGAACAATAAAAAAATTCGATGCTTTGGTTTCCGTGCTAAAACTTAACATAAATTAGTAATCTATTTTGTGAATTATTAAACAAGTTTTTACCTAATCGCTAATTAGGAAAACGCTGATGTTCCTAAATCAGAATTCAACATTCTCAGGGCTTTCACAGGTGCATTACTAAGTTCCGAACAAAGTATTTTTCTAATGAAACGAACGAAACGAACGAAATATTCTTAGACAATCCGAACTACCCTTGTTTTTCAAGATTTTCTATTCGAAGCACTTAATTGAGGCCTTTCCAAATCCGATATCACCTCGCTCATTTTCCAATGGAATTCCTGGTACTCTATTAGTTGGCTTCTCATGTTTTCATTTTGATGTCTTCTCGCTTATTTGTGTCTGAAATTTATTCAAAACCTGGGTTACTCCGGGGAAAGCGAATCGTGGGAACGTTCGGCGGAATGAATCGGTGTATAAGGTAGGAAGATACTTGTGCATATCACGCGAAAATTTGTCCAAAACCTGCTTAGAAAAATCAGGTTGTACTCAACGATGTGTTAATATGGGATAGGATTAATTCCCTGGACGAATCCCCGGGCACCTACGTCAATGCGTTTAATTCCGTGGCCATAGGCAAATGAAGGATTGGCTCTGAGCCATTTGGAATAAGGATAGGGAAATGGTATTGGGTAGGTGTAGTTCAACACCCGATCACAATTTGATTGACCGAGTAATGAACCAAGAAACCTGGATTTTACTTTTTGGCATTCGAAACCCGAATTCTGCTTCATTGATGGAAGCAGTTCCGAGCCTCCACATCTACTATTCCTACTCGAGGATACGTGTGAAAAACCGTGAATATTTCGTTCTTCCCGGCGCCCGCCTCCTGACCACAATGGCGTAAATATAATTTTTTTACAATACCCTTCGCCATGCACTGAATGTAGCAGGCATTTCAGCCTCTGTCATCCACATCGAAGTCTTATTCAAACCCTTCCCTCATAGTTCATAAACACTGTGCTCAGTTCAGTTTTTTCCCGATTTTCTTAGCCCAAGCTACAGTGCGCGTCGAAGGCGCGTCGTACACTCGTAAATACGGTATATGGGGCCAAACATATTTAATTCATTACTGGATTGTATTAAAAGCATAAGGAACGAGAGAACATTTTTGGAATTGTCAAAGACATGGATATTGACACATGATAGCATTGGTGTTTTAAATTAATAATTTGTTCTGATATTATAAACTTGTATATCATGTAACAAGCTCGATGTAGTAGTCTGTATTTATTTGTTTTTCTGTTCATAATTGGCGCAAAATGGAACGGTTTTATGTTAATTTATTATATATTATCTGTATAATGTGTTTCGTTTCTTAGCAGAAATGCATTTCGTGTATTGAAGGCAGCCTCCCCATAGGTCTGTGACCGTTGAGGCTGCCTAAAGTCCATTAAAAAATGGTAAATTAAGTACATTTTACAATATGTAATTGTGAAGTACTATGTATGTTATTATTTAGAGATGAGAGAACCCCCTCCTCCGAAATGAACACTCACTTGAAAGGGGCGACATGAAGGAGGAGGATGACGGAGATCAGTGAGTGAGTGAGCAGGCAGGGACGCCGATGTTCCCTGGATGGCGGCGAGGAGATGGGGTCGGAATTAAATAAGAAGGGGGGATATGAGTGGGTGAGTGTCTCATGGGGGGGGGGAGGGGGAAGGAGAAAAATTAGAGCCGCTTCTCTTGTCGGGCTTCTTGACGAAAGACCACTGAACAAAAGTGCCTCCCTCCTCCGACTACCAACCCCTTCCTCTGCTGCCTTCCTATCTTTTTCTCCCTCTCTGCCTTCCTCGACATACTACGTAAAACCATCTTCGTTGCCGGCCTCCCGACCGCTTTTGTACGATTTATTTCTTTCGCCAGGAATGCGGGCGGACTGCCGAATCAAGAGGTTATTGTCACATTACGAAGATTGATGTCTGGCGTTACCGCTTCCCCCTCTCTCCCTCTCTCGCACTCTCTCCCTCCTTCCCTTTCTCGTTCCTCCACCGCCACCACCCTTTGTTAGCTTCACGAGCCTCTCCCTCCGCCTCTTTTTGAGTCTCCTCACCACCCCACCACTTTTTTTTCCTACCCCCTGGGATTCTTCTTCCGACCCCCCCTCCCTCTCCTACCAGTCACTCACTCCCCCGCATATGCACTTCTCCTTAAAGGCATCCGCTAAAAAGCGCGGTGGATATTTGAGTCCTCCTCACCCGCCACCCCCTTCTGACGTAATTGTGCTTGGTGGTAAGCGTGTGCTCTCAACAAGCAACCCCTTTATTTATCCTCCTCGCTGACATCAACTGCCACCGTACGCCCCCCTCGTTGGGACCGGGAAAATCGTGCGTGAGTTGCCTACCCGAAGTCTCTCTGGGACTAGCGGTGGACCAGAGGGAAGCCACAGCACGCCGCCGCCTCGCCGACATAACTTTCTATCTCCTCTCCCGGTCTTTTCACCGGGGAATGATTTGTTGGGGCGGGGAGGGGAGAGAAAATGGAGGTAGCGGATCGGTTTTTAGGGGTTGGGCCCGAGTGCATTTAAGGGTCGGGGATGAGGGTGGATTTTTACCTTCCCGTCACTCAGAGAGGAGACCTTCCATGTCCCTTGTTCTGTCAGTCAATCTTCCTCCCCGTAGACCGACCGCTCAAGTCCTGTCCTCGTCTCCCGGTGATGCAAGTATGGGTGAGGTTTTGTTCCGACTCGAGGGGAGCCAGCGAGTATGTAGCAAAAATGGCTCAATAGGCTGGATTTTGGAGTTTTTTTACGCGGCGTTCTGGTTTTTAACGGAGCGAGAAAGGAGTGTCCTTTTCTTTTACGTGTGTCAAATCCTTTTCGCGTGTAATGAGCGGGAGATATATGTGGACCAAGAAATGTGATTACTGCGGTCGCCTTTGTCGGAACTATTGAGGTGGATGGAGGTGGCATTACGTCATAAAACTGTAGTCTGAGGACCGGAATAACTACCATATTGGTTATTCCTGTTTTTTCCTTACTTATCTTTGGATAGCATGATGAAATGGACGAATTAGCGGATGCCTAGCAAGAGTATCAACCATCTGTTTGTAATTTATGGAAAATAACTCTTGGAACATACACTACCTAGTACTTTAGATTATAGTCGACTTTCCACAGTTTTCACCGGTAATGCGGATTAGAATTAATTTAAATGCATAAAAAATGTATAAGGGGATGTAAAGAGGTGAATGCATACTGATTTAGAGTAACTTGTTGATGGAAAATATCTTTAAGTCGCAAAATTAGTGCTACAAAGTAAGAGCTTACCTAATTACAAAGAGCTTATTTACAAAGTAAGAGCTGAAGTAAAAGAGGGGTTAACAAAGATGGAATAGAATAGAAAATTAAATTTATTATTCAGGAACAAGCGTGTCCCTAAGGAACATATATGATTATACACATCGTAAGAGTCAAACAAGTATTACAATAGCAAGATAAATAAGATATATTAATACCATAAAATCCGACAATATTTAACAAAACGGAAAATTATAAAAATACATCAGATTTGGTACATTGTAGCACAATATTGAGTTCACTTACGATATTTAGTTCACTTGAAGTAATCTTTCATGATATATGTTTCTTATTAAATTTATTTGCATTTTCATACTTTTTTAATGTCTTCTGACAATTGATTCCATACTTCGCAAGAGGTGACATGGGAAGACGTAGAGTATGCAGATGCTTGATCGTGAGATATATATTAAGTTCTTCCATGCGGCGTGTTGGACGTTTATTTGTTCTAGTGTTGAATTGTATATTCCGGTGTCAATACTTGGGAAGTTCATTTTTAGCCATCTGATTTTTTCAAAATATACCGTCACGTGTTAATAATATGTGATGTCAAAGATATACTTCACAAAAGAGTTCTGAATCCTCTGGAGCTTTTGATTCAGTTCGTACAAGGGCCAGAGTATACCACACAGCAGTAGTCTATGTGTGGGATAACAGGAGTATCCACTAATTTTTGGGTGTTTCCATCAATCCAAAGATGGCAAAGAGGCCAAGCCCACGTTACTGCGTCTAGCTTTGGCCACGATAGTGAGCGCTCTCTCCTTATACCTCAATGGTGGGAACTTTGTTACGAGCTCACTCCGTTTGGCTCCTAACTGGGTAGTTAAAAAAAAGATTCGTTTGTCTATATGATGCCGTGAACTTTCGTAAGTATAAGAACTGTTATGTATCTAAATTTTTCCCGGTGTTCATTGAGAGAAAAGTTGGGATTAATATTTATTCTTTTAGTTCATTGGGCTTCAGTCCATTGGGTGTATTTTCCGATTTTTTTTCATTTAACACCGTTGCTTGTATGGAATAGTGCGAATATATCGAGTTCAATTTGGAGGAGAGTGACTTTTCAAGTCTGGAGAGAATTAAGTGTCTGCATGCTTCATTCTGTTTTATACCAACGTTCGCCTCTCTGAGAGACAAACTTCGTTTCTAGCTTTTTAATTTCGTTGCGTCCAATTTAAGGTTACTGACTGCTAAATATATTTCCAAAGAAGCCCTCTATCCAAGATTTTCGGATTACTGAGTATTCCACACACATTTGATACTACACGCATGTTTGTAAATTTGCGTTATTTTTTTCTATGTTTAAGAGAGTAATGATATAATGGAATTCGATTGTTCACGCTAGCCTGCTCAACTTATTATATTAGGACAAGCGTGGTATTTCAGTTGTTAAAATGGGACATTATTGTTCGATATTGTTATTCCCTAAAGTACTGAAAAATTCTTTGTGTATTCTAACCTTGAAATTACAGTATTTAATTGAGGGTATGTTAATTTTTTGCTAGCATTACAATACGTACAATATCCTGCCTCTGAAATACTCGCCTCTTCTTTAAGCTCTTTCAACTGTTCGCTTTGTTTTTGGCGATGACCAAGACTTCGATATCACGATCAGAAAATTTTCCATTTAGTTTTTACATACCCACCAATTCATTATTTTCGTCAATGTAATTGATTTGCTGGTGGCCATTTGAGTTTGTTGCTATCAAGATTCCGGAAATGTGACCAAGAGTATATTAGTATTCCGTGAAGGGCCCTAGCGATTTAAAAGAGCTGGTCGTCGGTGTATGAGTTCGTCAATGTTTCTCTTGTATCTCGGGTGCCATTCGTCTGTCTCCATGTCAAATGTCAAGCTCTACATTCTCGAGCGAATCCGAAATCCCGCTCCTTGGGTAGACAGCAAAACCTATGGAACTCGCGGCGCGTTTAAGCATATTTGTGGAAGAGAAGTTGATGCCATTGAAGGAGCCGGGTAAAAAAGTTTTATGCCGGTAAATTGGTCGATATTCGCATTGTGTTCGATAAGTTCTTGAGGTCAGAGCGATTTTTTTGTAGCCCGGTGAAAAAGGAGTGCTTTGATGCGATCTCCTCCCTGTCTCGACGTTCTCTTGTCCCAAAATGACTTGATTTGCATGCTATTCGTTTCTCGGTCGGGAGACGACAGTCCCCCCCAAAAACGTTCCATCACAGAACGAGACAAAATATATGGCTGGACGACTCAACTCAATTTCGTTTTTCACGATGATAGCGGCCTTGATGGTCATCCTCTTTCAGGATTAAGACCTGTGCTCTCCATTGTTTGCGATCATGTAATTTTGGGATGTTATAGATTCAATTGAATTTCATGCTTTCAATCAATCATTACATAATATTTTGTCTGGCAGAAATACCCTTACATCCCGGAAGGCAAAGACTCTAGTGGCATCATATATAAGTTATGGATGGAGTTAATGCATTCTGAGGTCGTTAAGCTAAACGATATGGTCCCCTCAGGAAGAGATATGAGGGTATGGCATACCTTACAACCATTAGCAAGTCCAGTGTTTTCTTATGATATTCTTTCTCTATGTGCTTATATTTCTTTTATGAAGAAACTTCAAAGAAAAGGGTTATAGTTCTGTTATTCCACATTCAGTCGCAGTTAACTTCATTCCTTAGCTTCTTCAAGAGCAGCAGCTTCAAGTTTTTCGTGCTACAAACATCATTTATTGCACTATATGTTATGCTTTGAGTACACTTCATATTTTTATGGATCATCATTTATTCGTAGATATTTCTTTTCTTTATAATGTTATTTGTTGTTCCTGTATGTTTGTCGATTTAAATACGGAAACGTAACAATTTATGTATGCAGTCTTATATTAAAGGCTGGTCTTATCCGGTGCAAAATATTGTTTTTTTAATTAGAAAACTATATAGGAAGTACTATATAATTATGTTTTTATATTTTAAATTGTGTTATGTTGAAGAAAGTTGTCTAATTACTCCAGGTAACCCTGAAAACTATTCCGGTGACTAGGACGTATTTTAGTACCTGCGGGAATTCGGATCAATTTTTTCTTGCAGTGGGTAAGCAATAAAAAGAGCTTTTAAGTTTCTCTTCCAATTTACAGGTGTTCGTTACCTTGCTCATAAGTAATAAAATCTCTTTGTATACATGTTAACGGAATTTTTATATGTATTGTTTGCATTTTATAGGACTAAGACGGTCATTTCAAGAGATGTAGTTTGATAAAATTGTAAAAGATATGCATTCTCAACTAGGCAAAATATATATTCAGAGAATTTAATTATAAATTAATAACCTAGAATTTAAATATAAATTAATAACAGAGAATTTAAGAATAAATTAATAACAGAGAATTTAACTATAAATTATTTTTTTATCCTAAAATCTGTCGGTCAAAAACCATTTGAAGAAGTACGTACCGATCATGCATCAACTTGTAAAATTATTTATCTGTAACAATAATGCTATCGGTTCACGTGGTGGACTATTTCATGATACAACGGTTTATTTTTCCGTCTTAGATTTGCAATTACAGTTTAATTTTGTCATCTTCTTGTGACTAGAATGTTTAGTGAGGTATAACTACGGTGGAATCCTTCATCGTATTCCTCGCTGTATAGTTCCGTTGCGTGTTCGATAGCCGTATACCTAGACGTTTTTTGTTACATATAGGCTATTATTCATTTGGTTCAGTCTCGGGGAAACACGTTAAGTTCTTATATAACGGTATACTGTTCGGCAAATATGTCGATGTCTGTGATCGTATAAATCAATTAGAATTGTACCATTAAGCGCGATTTACATTTAAAATTTTGAGTTGGGTATTCAAGGAAAATGATTGATTGCTCTATGGTACGTAAAAATCGATTTAAAATCATTTTGCGTTAAAAATGGGGAATAACCGAAAGCAGCCGCAAAAATGATGATGAAATTTTCATTCGCTTACATAAATGCCGTCTCGTTTAAAAGTAATCAAAATCGCTTGAGTGCCTTGTTCTTAAATAGCTGTAATTGAGATTGATGGGACTCGAGAATATCTGCCTTTAGGCAGTTAAACGTGGTCGGGATGGAGCGGTGCCTAGCCGTTCTATTTATAATGAGTGCAAAAAGAAATAAATGACCAATTAGTTCGAAAAAAATCTAAGCCCTTCACTCTCCCTTACGTGTAGCAAACTTTGAGCACTTTCATTCGGGCGCAATTGTGCGGCTGGTGCAGAATCAATGCTTATGACGTTAAGAGAATGATTTTCTGATTTAATTTTTATATGTTGCCATTGGAAGAAGGGTTGTAGTCCTTATGGCAAAATTTAGTTGCCAAGTTTGATGCAATCGCGTTCATTTTCACTCACTTATTGTTCGTCCAATCCTAATATTGGTTGAATGCAGCCCTCCACCCTTGCGGAGGGTAATTTAATGAAATGTATCATTTTAGGAAAAAATATTATTAGATTATTGTTTAAAATATCCATGTACGGTTTTTTATTGTGTGTAATCGAATTAGGTATTCATCACAAAAGAATTTTTCTTCGTCTAAAAAATAATAAATTGTAATTGTACTAGTGTACTGAAGTTGAACAATTTTGGTGTATGAGCCGATATATCGGCCCGCTTCACTATGAGAGTTAAACGACAGGTATTTCAGCGCTTTATACTTGTTAATTCATCGTCGACTATGCAACCTAAGTATAAATTTCCAACAACGGTACCCAATGCTGCAACCTTCGTAGTTTTTCAAACCCTTCATCCCTGATATAGGGTGCGAATTTGAGTTTTAGCTGCTCATCTACCCCTTGATCGGGGGAATTCGTCATTCCCTTTCGGGGGTTCTCCACTTGGCCGTCACTCGAATCGATTATTTCTACTCTCGGCGTGTGAAAATTATTCGTGCGCCGTCGCTCTGTCCTCCCCCATCCGACACCCCACACACACTCCCGTCCTTCCCCTTTCAAAGTCACGCCGATCCACCGCGCCGAAAAAAGTCCTTTTATCTCCCGCAAGACTACTTAACCGAGCACGAATTCCGGTTGTATTCGTGGGGCGTGGGCGAATGTTCTTCAAGCGCAGATTGCGGGCCACACCTCGCCGTCCTTTTGATGTTTTCGGCGGATTCATTCATTGCCATTGCGCTCGGCCGGAGATAAGTGCGTCAGATGTTCGTCGCCAGAATAAAAAAAAACCTCCTCTTTTCGGTCTTTCTATATTCTTTTAATCTCTCATCTCCTCCCTTCTCCTCTCGCCTCTATTTCATAATTTTAACCCACCTCTCTGCCAGTTGTAATTTCTGATCCCATCAGCACCGTATTCCATTTCAAAAATGCGGCTTCTTCCGTCTAGAAAGCTATTTCTCTTGTACCTATGGATCTTTTTTCGAGCTTCATACGCGTGGTTTCGACCTCTCCGCTCTTTCAACACGGATGAAGTAATTGCCTTGGCTACGCCGCTTCTCTAAGAACTCATTTATCCTGTCGGATCGGTTCCCTGAGCTCGCTTTTTCTTTCGATTTTTGTACGAACTTGGTGTTTGGTTAAAGCTAATCAGCTTACGTCCTCGTCGCTGCTCTTTCTTGGCTAATTTGCTGGATGGCGGCCGCATGATGTTTCCTGTACGCATTATGGATCCTCAAGTTATTAATTCTATTCCTGGTTTCCTTAGCGCTGATAAGTTGAGCGAATGTGTTGCGCGTGTAAGTAACATTGATTCTAGGTATTTGCTAAAGAGATGAAAACAAATCCTGCCTAGGATTCATTTTCTTGTACATCCGTTTCCGCCAATTATTTATTCTGATAATCAGCGCTATTGATAACCTGAAATTATCACTGTTTTTTGAGTAATATTCAGTTAGTTTCTGAGCATACCTAATTTTTACATTTCCGTGAGAAATGAATGGATAACCTTTCGATGAACTTGTCCACGTTGTGTTTCAATCTAGTGAAAGGATATGAATAGCTTTTTAAGTACGTACTTTTTGCATAAAATAAGTAGGTATAAAATTCGGCATTAATTATCATATTATCTTTCATTCATGTCATCTTTGTCATCATTTTTGCTGTCAAATTTCAATATATATTGCTGGAGAGAAGAAACGACAAAACCAGATCAAAGATTTGCTTCCGATTCGTAGCCTGAGGCGACGTCATTTTTCGAAGCGGGTTTAAATTTCAAATGAACATTAGCTCGGGGGGCGAACTTTTCCGGCATGATTACTCACTCGGAACGTTTGGAAGGGGTGGAGGCGGACGTTTTTAATTACCAACCGCTTTCTTTCCGACGACTTCCGAAATTGATTTTCGTTTTGCCCAAAACTCAAGACTTGTCTCAAATCAGCGTCTCTCTTTTTCTCTCTCTCCGTCGTTGGCGTTGCCTAATCTCCACCCCACCTATTTCGTGTGTCGACTGTTTCTGTTTTCAACTCCCTCCGTGGAAACCCTTAAATTCCGTCCCCTTATGTACCATACTACCCCTCTCCTCATTTCTCTCTCCTAACAATGCCACGCCCCCCTCTCTCCTCCCATACTGCCTCCCTCCCACTTGTCCCTTCTTCCTTCGCTCACTCTGCCTAACTTCTCTTAACCCAACCACCTCCGCTTCCATCCTCTCTGTCCCGGACCTTGCATCTCCCTCCTCCCCCCCAAATATCCCCTTCTCTTTTCGCCCCTCACAATCTCCTTTCAATTCCATCCGACATCACCCCCTCACGCCTATCTTCTCCCTCTCTCTCTCTCTCGAACCACCTCCCCTCCTCCACCGCCACCTACACCGGCTTCGCCCACCACTCCCCACCGTTCCAGATGCCATCAACATGAAAATGAAGACCATTTGTATCTGCCTACGTACCGCGTCAATCTTTCTCTCTTCTTCTTCCGTTCTTTCTTACCCCTCTCCTAACCTTAATATCCTCTTCTCTCTCCCTTCAATATACACTCTTCCCTCCTTCCCACGAATCCATGAAGAAGCAAGAAGAAGCAAGCAAGCCCCTAAATATCCCGAGCTCGGTGAGAACTGACAGTGAAAAAAGCCACTGCGTTCCAGTGGAATGCGAACACATACCGGGGATCAGTCACTGAAGATATTCATTCCAAACTAAGTTGTGTTTGGATGAGAAACGTGGAACTTTGGGAAGAGAGAGCCTGTCTCCTATCCGTAATAATCCTATTTCGTCTATAGCCCTCTTTCTAAATTCTATTCTATTCTATCTCCTCCTACTCCATGGGAGAAGCATGACCTGTGTGAATTAAAGAAGAGTCCCAGCTAAGATGGAACAGCGATTGCAAAAACGACTTATCTGTAATTATATGTCGAAATTTCGTACTAGAAAACCGTTTAAAAAATCATGTGTAGCTTGGTTGTTTAAAGACGGAGAACGTGACCCTTAAGAAAAGGAACTTCATGGTAGTATTTGGTGGTTTCCAAACTAAATTCATGAGGTGACTGATTGAAGATTGAGTGGAGAGTTAAAATATGATAATAGGATCGTGAAGGTTAAAAGAGGAGAAGAATATATGGAGAACCATTTTGAAGGTTGGACGAGATGAACAGTGTACACGGTAACCAAAAACGTACCTTTTTGTAAGAAATATAAATGATGGTATTATGCAAGGAAGGAACCGCATGGATGACAAAGAGATAGATGACGTAAACAAGCAAAGAGGGACGTAGAAGTGGAAAGCTACTAGCGTGTAAGAGAATTGAATTTAATGAAAATCAATGCTTTTCGCGCAATATAATTTAATGCGAATAACAAGCACTATCAATGATGACGACAACCTCTGTCATTTCCGAGCAAAGTTTTAGGATATATGATCTTTGTGATGGTATGAATGGCATTATATTTGAGTGTAGCTAGATTACGTTTTGCAAGAAGTACGAAGTGATTTTGAGTTAGCGTTGCGTAATACGACAGGACTGAGTTGGTGGGAGGGCCTGGGGTACTTCCCATCCTGTGTGCCCGGGTTGAAATCCGGGCCGTGGCGGAGATTTTACGTTGGAATCCTCATCCCTGCTTGGGTGCCATGTGGAGAGCAGTGCGGGTACATTGCTCCGTCCGTCCGATAGGGACTTATACTCGGGACCTGTTGATTACTTTTACTTCAGGCTTATTAATGCCGACGCCGTGTCTCTCTCCACTCCTTCTCCATTACCCATGTACTCATCTCCTATCAAACTACCCGACTATCTCCGTGATGGTGCGAATAAAATAACTCAGTTGTAATTTATACTCTTTTTATAACAAACCGTCCATAGTTTTGACACTTCTACTCCTACATACTACCCTGTTAGGCGCCGCATAAGCGTGTGGGGGCGTCACCAGCCGTGGAAAGATGTACGGGATAAGGTTTCGGGGGATGAAATGGTGACGGGTATTATGGAAAAGTGCTTAGTGGAGCTCAGTTTTAATAGTGGTCGGTATTGTACGCGGAAAGAACGTGTTTTTGTATCTATCTGTTCGGCAATGTGCCTCTCTTATTGCTTATCGCTTCTGTCAGACCTCGAGATGTAGTGAGGCTCTCTGTTTTGCTCTGGAACACACCACGTCTGAACTTCTCAAGCAAACTAAGCCTAGCGTGTAGCTCCCGACTCTTTATGGGCTCCCACGTTGATTCCTCTAAAAGTTGTGAAAAACTGTATGTTCGCTCATACCAGTGGCAGCAGCAGTCGTTAACGAAGCGTGCAGATTTTCTTTGTATAATATTAATTTTTTGGTTAAATATTTATGGCCAGAGCGAAGTAATCTAATCAGAGCGAAGTAGCATCTCTCTTTTACTTTTTATTCCGAGGACCTCCCTATTAAACGCTTAACAAATCCTAGTTTCTTTAATGCTGTGCCGCATGACAATTTGTGACATAATAACTTAGTGTCATTATCAAAGTGACTATGACACAAAGTGTCGAAACCATGGTCGGTTTGAATTGAAAAGAGTGTAAAAATTACTATTGAGTTATTTTATTCGCACCATCATAGACATATATCCACATTGAATATTTCCATAAAGTTACGCCTAAAACTCATTCATACCTACCTATCTCCGAATTGCGTAAATGTTCTCAGTTGCCGGCCATCTCCTCCAAATCACCATCCGGTATATATCACGATTTTTTTTCGATGTGATGCCAAACTCACAGGACTTGAGGGCGTGAGAGTGTATGCATTTAAAGAGGAAGGAATACATTCCTGAGGTGAAACAACCCTGGCATTGAACAATTACTCTCTCCCTTTACTTCGTTCCCGTCCCCCTTCTTTCGATCTCACAAACACGCTTACGGACGCGAAAACTTCCCACGCAAATCTCTTTTCTGTTTTCCTCTTCTCCCTCTCCAGCACTGCCTTGCCCTACACTTCCCCCATACCCCCCGGCTTTCCATCTCTTTCCTCCGCCGCATCAATCCATCTCGGCCCGTTTTCTCTGCTCCTCTCCACCCAACCCTCTTCCCTCCCCCGACAACCCTCCGAAATAAAAGTAGAAGAGCCTACCTCCCCCCCTCGCACCACCCCCGTCCCCACCCGCCCCCGCCTTACGCCTCTCCTCTCACAATCTTTTATATTCCTTTCCCGTCTCTCTCTTCCCCGTTTTTTCCTATCGATCTGTTCCGTTTCATCTGGCCTCCTTTTTCCCCCCGCGCCTTTCTCACTCCCCATTTCAGTCGTTTCTTCCTCTTCCTCGTTTTACCTTCCCAACTTTTGTTTTCCGCCAAATCCCTTTTGTTCCCTCCCCCTCCCCACACCCCAGTCGATTTTCCTCTTTTGATCGCTCGTTTTCAGAAGGGACTTCCTATTGTTATCATCATCATCATCATTATTATTATAGTGTGCTCCTTCGGTCTCGCTTGTGTTTTCAGCATATCCTGGGCTCCCATCTCTCAACCCTTCTCCCTAAAGGTAGTTTGAGTGAGATGGTTCCCTAGTTTACTATAAGACAGTACTACTTTATTCTGTCCAAAGATCAAGTCTTGGCCAAGATCAGTCTTGCCTGATGATGACTGCTAGACAGTTGAAACACGTGTAGCAAGAGGTTGAAATAAAATTAGTGGACAGTACGAAATCATTTGAGCTTCATTACTCATTATGCTGTTCTACGATATCTCGCCTGAGAAAGTGGAGTTAATAATACGTAATATGATGTAGGATATGTCACATACATAGATAAGGATCAATTACAAATCACTTGTCTTTCACAAGTTTATCCACACTGGAATACATTTTAATAAGAATTGATTCATTTAATTATGTTTAATAAGGGATACATTTCTAATGCTATTTATTTCATTGGGCATTGCATTGTAGAGTCTAGGCCTTATAGAGTTAGGACTTAGCAAAGAGGTTCTAGTACGAACATAGTCGATGTGTAAATGATTACAGTCCCTGGTGAAATGCTCATGTAAATCTTTATTCTTGTTTAGTCGAGATAAAGTTTTGTGAATGTACAATGATACAGGCACTTGATAATTTCAGGGCAATGGCAAAAGTCCCAGTTTTTTAAAAAGTGGGCAACTTGGAGCAAGGTAATGTTCGTTAGCAATCAATCTAATGGCCCTCTTTTGGAGTTTAAGTATGCGTTGGGTATAAGGAGATGAATCCCAGAATAAAATGCCATCAGTTAAGTGAGAGTAGAACTCTCTAAAGACAACATTAATAACACACGATTGAAATGGTGTACCGGTGTAGTCATAGTGGAGGCCATATTCGAATTATACGTTTTAATTTCAGCAGCAGTAGCATAGATGAATCAATTATTGTATGATTAATGGTAAAATAATGCACTGTATCTGACTGAAAATCTAAATAATGTAATAAAAATGTGTATAGTAGTTTGCATAAAAGTGTTGAACTTGACGCATTGTTTTCGCGCGGTCCGTTTAAACGTCCGTCACAACGGATGATTTTTTGTGATCCTGAAAAAATAACTGGGGTGACAACGTGATTTATTTTCAAAAATAGTTGGGTCAACATACAAACTAGGATCTGTTAATTTTTAGACTAGATCTAGGTGTTAAAAATTTCTCATTTTTTTAATAAGGCCTCTCTGGAGTGTATATACTAATCATTCAATGTAAAAGAGCTAATTTTTTGGGCAAACATGTAGGACATTCGAGTGGTGAGGGGCTGATATTTTGACATCTTCGGGAGGGTGAGATATTCTTCTTTAAATGATACTAAATTCATTTATTTCTAGGTGAAATGATGTTTCGTTTCAACTACTTTAAAAATCCGTAATCCCTCGTGTTCCTTGCCCCGTCTCTTCCCCACACAATCTCTCTCGTTGTATCCTGCTTGTGGAAGTTTCTCGTTTCGCTTTCAGTCCCACCGGTATAAATTGCCTGCGTGAAGCGTTTCGCTGGATTTCAATTAGTTAATTTATAGGGGATTTTCATTTTTTTATCTCCTCATCTGTCAGTAATATCATTCCCAAAGAGCTGCAATTTTCTTTCCTAACATCCCTGGAAATCTGTATTGTTTTCAACTGATGCCGTGGACTTCTCTTCCGTCGGCAGATTATTCTGCATCGCCCATTTAGTGGAACAGAGGCCAAGTGTTTGGGCGACTTTATGTTAATTTAATTTGAAATTGGTATTTCATTCGAGACGAGAAATTATTACGACGACTCGAATATTCTACCGCGTAATTTTAGGGTCCAAATTGAATTATTGATGACATTGACAACAGAATTGTGGCATTCAAAGATCAATAATTTCAGTGGACGGAACGTTGGGTCAATGCTAGTTTCTGAGGGAAATCGCGTATCGCGTATTCTTTCTCTTGGCAAATAATTTGTTGGGCTAGTGTGCTAGTATTAGTACGGAACGAACGCCATAAATTTGAACATCATCACGAAACTATTTCGTCAGTTTTTTTTTAAGCTTTCTTTTCGGAACTTAACATCGTTTTTTCCTTTATTCTAATAATTTTCGATGTCACATTTATTGATGTCGATGTCAGTTTTTATTGATTGGTGCTTAAGTATCCATGTCGAATATTTTAAAAAATATTTTATTTTGGAACAATGAAGTGTTGAATTATTCAGTTCATCGTAATGGTTAGTTTGAAGCTGATATTTCTTTGTCTTCTAGGTTCATGTGTCATTCTTATGCCGATAGCTCTCGCGATTAGTGTTTCCTGGTAAACATTTTAACTTTATAGTTTTCGCACTCATTTCGTAATTACTTTTCTTCCGAATGATTTCAACAGATTCCGGCGAGATATCTTCGAACTTCGTCATATTATAACAGAAACAACATTTGCACTTTTCTTCGGGATATTTTAATGAGAACGACGTGTTTCAGCTCACAGAGCCATCTTCAGGTAAAGCACTGGTCTTGTACCTGATGATGACTGTGAGCTAAAACGCGTATTACTACTCATTAAAATATTTTTGTTTCGGTACAGGTCTTGTGTCTGGTGATGGCTCTGAGAGCTGAAACGCGTAGTACTCACTAAAATATCCTGTAGGAAAGTGCAGTTGCTGTTTCTGATGTTATATTACTTTTCTTATTAAGAAACTGCAATTGGGCCCGAGAGAGACCCCTTTGGCAGGGAAATAGACTGGGAAATGTCGGGCTAGTGGATGGCAGGATCGGTGGAATGGTACGAAGGCGGGAAGCAGACGGAGAGGGAGAAGAGAACGAAGTGAATGAGGAAGAGGAGAAAAGGGACAGGCCTCCTTTTTCTTCTCTACAAGGGTTCGAGGAAGCGAGTTCTCTTATTTTTACCTTCTTTTTTTAAAAAAAGGGTGGCTCGGGCCCCGAAATGAAAGGTGGAGTTTTCGGGAGAGAGCGTTCGAGGGGTAAGAGGGAGGATGGGCCACGGACATGGGCGTGGTGTCCGTAATGGATGCTGATGTTTGTGGGCTGCAGGCGGGCGAGACGACGGCGTGTGGGTGGGACGAACCGGAGGCGTGCGTTTGAGTGGGGGGAAGGGTAGTGTGGGTGGTCGGGGAGGAAGAGGAAAGCTGGCGTTTTCGGATGAGGAAGGTAGGTGCATGGTTTGAACTACTGTGGGAGCTTATATTATGTGCTCTCGAGTTTGGGAACAAATTTTAAAAAAATAAAGAGAAGACCTGCAGAAAAACTAATCACATCATAATTTTCCTTATTTAATTCTACGTTATTTAATGATAAACTTAAAATTTTTTAATGCAACAGGATTGCAACGCGACGAAGAACTAAATCGTGCAACACCCCATTTTTTAAATGCAATAATTTTACAAAAGTAATAACTGCCTTTCTCCTGTTCAAGCTACAAGGCTGAAACTAACAACATATTTATCAAAACAACATTAAAATGCGATAAAAAATAAAGAGAAAACCTTCAGTTAAAGTTATCGCGTTATAATTTTTCTTATTTAATTCCTCGTTGTTTAAAGGTAAACTTAAATTTTTTAAATGCATTTCATAATTTTTTACTACGGATGTAACGTAAAAAGTACCGGTTTTTGAAGGTGTTTGAGCAAAGCCTTTGCTAATTCGTACCCCAACACATGTTGTTTTATGACAACCCTATTTCAGTGAATAGTAGATCAATATGTTTGATATATTTGTTGTTAGTTTTAGCGTTCTATCTTTTACAGGAAAAAGTGTGTTATTTATTTTGTAAGATGATTGCATTTCAAAACTGGGGCGTCGTTCGATTTGGTTCTTGTCCGCGTTGCATTTCAGTTGCATTTAAAAAATTGAAGTTTACAATTAAATAACGTAGAATTAAATGAGGATAATAATTTTGTGATTAGTATATCTGTTGATATTCTCTTTGTTTTTTTATGTGTTCCCAAACTCGAGTGCGCAATATTTCTGCGCCCACAGTAGGGCTGCGGGTTGGGAGGGAATGGAGAGCAGGCGAATGCAGTGTAAGGGGAATCCCTTTTTCGGAGGAGCCATTGGCTAGAGAGCATGGTTCTCTCCTCTCTTCCCTGCCCATTTGTCATTTTCGTGCGAGATGGTGGTGGTGGCTTCGAAGAGGGACGAGAGATTTCGTGCGGTGCTGAGTGCCGAGGAAAATTCGGTAGGTCGGCGGAGGAGAGGAAAGTCGAAATAAATGCGCGGTGACAAAGAGAGGGAGTGGGTTGGATGTTTGCGGTTTGTTTTCTTAACATTGCCTCTCCACCTCGTTTACGGAAATAAATAAAGCGTTCGTCGGTCGGCGTTTTCACCGAGTTATTTTTCACTTATATATTCCGTTGACGAGATTAAGACCGTTTTTGTCAATGAGGAGAATCTCTCCTTTAGAAACCCTTTTATTTGCGACTGTGGAAAATAATGAACGTGCGGTCACATACTATTTCTCAGGATTGATTCCGTTACAGACACATTCAATAAGCTCAAGCCACGTTTGGATTCTCTCCAGTGGGTGTGTGCTCAACATCTTTCTTTCTTCTAAGGTATGAGGTGCCTTTATGCGCTTACCTATTTATTTTGCTCTATTTGCTGATTCAAGTCTAGGGTCTTCGGTGAACTTTTTCTTTTTTAAGCTGAAGATGCTTCAAATTTGACTCGCTTTTATAAAAAAATTAACCACTGCTTCGCCTAACTCAACCGTTATCCATTAATTAGTTTTTCTACTGGGATTGACTCTTATACCTCACACTTGAGATGTGCATACAATTTCGAGAGTGCATTGAGAGAGTGCATACAATCAAATTGAGAGAGTGCATACAATTTCGTCAAAACGTGATTTTTTCCACGTATATATTAGGGATGACTTTTAATTACTGTATAGCATTGAATCTTTGAGAAGAATTTTGACAGTAATATTACCCCTTGAATATAATTGTAATATGTCTTGAATTTATGCCAGAGATAAAACTTATAATGGGGTCAACTTGTCTTTCGGTCCCGTTATAGGTTTTTGCTTGAGCGAGCGCATTATCCGTG
Organism: Ceriagrion tenellum; assembly: GCA_963169105.1. Taxonomy (NCBI): domain Eukaryota; kingdom Metazoa; phylum Arthropoda; class Insecta; order Odonata; family Coenagrionidae; genus Ceriagrion; species Ceriagrion tenellum. The sequence goes on from OY720635.1 coordinate 103,197,938, forward strand.
AGGTTATCAACAAACAAAGCGGCAGCGACAAAAATCATCAATTAACGTGCGACCCCAAATGGAGTGACTATCCTTGGTTGCGTGTTCGCTCCGTCAATAGGGCCGGCTGGTAGTCGTGATGGGATTGGGCGAATGTTTGCCGTCATTTATCACCCGTCAGCTGTTTTATCACCTCGGTCTCATCTAAGTGCTCTTAAAAATGGTCGCCGAGACATTCAGGTGAAAAATTCGCGGCTATCAATTAATGGGGTGTTTCTCGAGGGTTTTATCATCAGATTTAATGTGCCTAATCACCTCGGGCTTCTTAACAGGAAGTGAAATACCACGCTTCGGCAATATTGCCAATGAGAAGACATTCGATGTAAATCTTTGGACGTTATTGCTATCAACATAAGAAGTTGTTCTGGGGGTTATCGACTCACGGAATTAACACGCGAGTAATATTCCTAACACCCCGCTGCTTTGAATTAATCAAGTCTTTGTTGGAGTCCCTGTTTCCTCTTCTGTCCTTACGGATGACTTTAGAAGGCTTAAATGGAACCTATCTCATTACGCTTGTGTGGTGTTCATGGCAATTATCTGTGAGACCAACGGACTCTTTTTCGTTGAAACGAGTCCTTGTTCTATAAACATCTTCGAAATAGTCCGGTGTACCTCAAGGGCAGAAAACCATTGTCTGCTGTTGAATTTAACGTCCGTTTAGCTTTCAATTAGTACAGAGGGTTGAAGATAAATCGGCTTACTTTCGATATATTTATTTTAAGTGCATAATAAGCTAGCTAATATTAGCTCATAAGCTAGCTAAAATAAATAAGCTAAAATTCCAGTTACGCTGCCAAGAGTTAGTCTTTTAAATCTCTCTTTATTCTCCGCTAGCGTTGACATACTTTTAAACGTGGTTTATTTAAAAAAATTCAGTGAAGCTGCACGAATCCATTTGAATGACGAAATAGTTAGTGCAATTTTGGTTCGTGCCCTCGAAATATTTAGTGCAATTTTTGTTCGTGCACATACCTGGACTCGAGTCTTCTACATTTCTGTTGCAAGTTTAGCATTTATTCCCTCAAGATTTTTTCGTTGTCCCTTGTGCGAGATTATATTTTTCATGGGCGGTTTCTTCTTTCATTCATCTCTTATCTTCTTAACATTTTTTTATGCATGCGTCTAGGATTTCACTGTCTCCCTGCTTATGTAGTAGCATAACATACTATGAATACGTTTTATTTCTTTACATAACAGGAGCATTGTCAACATCATACCATGGAAAATTCTCTTGTCCGTCATTATCATGCCTTCCTTTTTGCTACCCATGCTTAGCAAAATTATAATTTTATTAAGAAAAAAGTAATTTCTATTGAAAACGGTAATTTGTGCTCGAAGGTTTGAAGAAAGTCATAGCGCTGGTATATATTTTTGGCAATATGCCGTTACGCATTCAGTTCCCTGTGCCATCTGTCTTTGTTTGAAAATTAGTGTTTCTACAGATCGTGCGCTTATTTCCGTCAATAGCATCAACGAAAATGTCCATCATCCTTGTTCAGTAACTATTATTAACGTCATTCCAGGAGGCGTATTTATGTGGAATACACGCCCGTTGTGCGCCAAGCACTGTTGTGATGAATCGCGATTCCCATGACATGGGTCGACAATCATGAGCTGAGTATTCATAATTCATCTTATATTTGTGTCGGAATTAACGTGCTCCAAATGTCATGAATTTCCATAAATTGTGACAGCCAAATTGAACGCCCACCGACGTGCATTTTAAATGTCAAAGTTACCAGAGGCCTGTGTTCGTCCTTCCAAAGTGCATATCTCAACAGGGCAAGCAACTATTTAAAAGCTTTGGTTTGCTCTAGCTCGGAGCCTGAATGACTCGGAAGCCATACCGAGGGGGAATATCTTTGAATCCGGCATAACCGTGCCCACGCACTCACAGCTCCCGCGCGCACAAAGAGATCCGATCCCTTTAGCTCCGACTCCTGTTTCCCGGAAACACCGACCGTGAGGTGCGCTGTGTGTGAGACGGACGAGGGTTAACGAGGAGGAAGAGGCAAGGGCGCGGTTTTCCATCGCCGACAACCGAGAAAGAGAGAGAGAGTGGGGAAAAAGAGAGATCCTAATTAGGCGTAATAACCAGATATCCTCCCTGCCTAGTTGGCTTTAGAGGCAAAATAGGTGTAGCTGATAGTCAAGTCAGACGGTTGATGCAACGTCGCGTGCGTTCCCTCCTCTCCTCATCCTCTCTAATCCCATAACTTTGATCCGGCAATCTCCGCTTGCTACTTAACCGAGTCGGTGTGGTGGCAGCTGGGGGGTGGGGGGGGGGAGGGGGAGGTGGGCGGGTGGGGGGGGGGTGAAGCTCGAGAGTGGGACGGGGGGATTAAATTGGAGGGAATGCCGCGGATGGGGTGAGAAAGAGTGAGGGAAGGAATGAGTCAGAGAAGTTGGCGCCGGGGAGTTGACAGGTGGGGAAAACATTTGAGTGTGGTGGGGGGTGAGCAGAGGGTTGAAATGCTGGGGTATATAGTTGGGGTGGGAGGAAGGGTGAGGTTTTTGGGCTTGCAGAACGGGGTGAAAGAGACAGGCTATATAGGTTTTGCATGGGGGTGTTTGCGCGAGCCAGGGAGTGTATTCGTGGAAGGCGAAATTGGGAAAGGGATGAAGCAAAGGGGTACAGCAACTGACTCATTAGAAAGGACTTGGGAGAGGTGGCGGTGGAAGTTTGGGGGTGGGTGGGCTGGCTGGCTGCGAGAGCTTCGATTTTCATTGGATTTGCGAAAGGGGAGTCCCAATTAAAACCCTGAGTTTCGATTGTGCGTAGCGGGCGGAGTGAGTGGGTTTGGGGGTGGGAGAGGGAGGGGATCGACAGAGAGAGGGGGGGGGTGGAATTTTGTGGGCGGGAACGCGGGAGAAGTGAGAGAGAGTATTGTAGGGGAAGAGACTGCGGAGGTGTCGGGTGGATGGGGCGAGTGGGGGAATTAAAAGCGGACTCGGCGGGAGCGAGTGGGGGGAAACGGGGCGGCGCGGTCGTTGGCGTATGCGGCAGTTGTGAGGGGGTGTGAGTGGAGAAGGTGTTGGGAGCGTGTATGGTATGTAACAGGGGTCGGCAGAATTTTTGAGACGGAAGAGCCGAACCCTTTCTTTCACACCAATTTACAATTATTCGAGAGCCTTGAATATTTTTGCACCTGAGAGAAAATGTATATAATGGTATTATAAGTAATCGTATAAATTATTCCCATATTAAATGAAGAAAAAATCACCATTGTGTTCATTATTATAAAAAAGAATGAGTATAATAGCGTCAGTGGGGATGAACTTAGAGAAAACAGACAAATTTTGAATACGGGAAATGAGTCGGGGCATAATATGTAGCTCTAGCTTTTCCTGATGCAGAAATAAAAAAATTGCAGTTATCCACAGAAATAAATTTTACTGCGACCGAGGCTTCGATGTCTTTACATCATCATCAGGTGCAGTAGATAACACCTGATGATGATGTAAATACATCTAAACCTACGTCGCAGTAAAATTTATTTCTGTGGATAATTGCAATTTTTTTATTTCTGCATCATGTATAAATTCCATTCTCTATCGCAAGAATCTTCGGATGTTATACAACTTTTCCTCATCGGTGCATGCTATACAAGATGATCGTTAGACCTTTTTCACATTCCTTACATAACATCCCTTTCTTGGTATCATCTATACGCTCTACTGCACAATACTTGCCTGCTATGATGGCTTCGTTTCATGAATCAAGTCCTCAAAAAAGTGTGTGAATGAAACAATGATAGGTGCGGAAAATTTGCTCGACAGTGGCATGTATATACTTGCGTAATCAAAGCGCCTCCTGTGGCTCGCTAGTCCTTAAGTTTGCCGACCTCCGGTACATACATTCACGGGAAGGCGAGGAACGTCAAAGAGTTTGATGGTGTGGGGGTTCGAATGAGGGGGTGGGGCGAACGGGGAGGGGGAGGAAAGGGTTCCGAGCGGGTGGCGAAAAAGAAGGGTGTGGTATCAGAAAAGGGTGTGAAGCTGAAGGTGTTGCTTTTGAGAGCGCGCGAGAGAGAGGGAGGGACCTCGTGTTGCGGAGAGGGGACTAAAAGGGGGAAAAACCTGGAGTTAGGTGGCGCGTGAAGGTGTGGAGAGGGCGTCTGAGTGCGGAAAAGAAGGAAAAAGGTGTGTATGTTGTATTTTTTTTGTCGTTCGAAGCTTGTCGTACCTACTACTCGCACAGGGAGTGTGTTTGAATGAGGCGAGGGTATGGTCGAGAGATGCGGAGGTTGGGAAGGATATATTATATATTTATATGTATATTTTATATATATATATATAATATACATATATATATATTATATATAGTATATATATATATATATATATATATATATATATATATATATATATATATATATATATATATATATATATATATATATATATATTCACACACACACACGTAGGGGTTAAGAGAGAGAGGGAGATTTGGAGGGAAGGAAGGTAATGCACAATAAAAGTGTGTTTAGCATTGATTGTTGGGCAGGCGTCACACGAGGCACTTGCGTTTTAGAGGCGTTGGGTTTTGTTGAAGGGGTGTGAGTTCGCTTGCCGAGTGAGTTTTCCCTCCAATCTACTAGTTTGAAGGGTTGAGTTTTTACACAAGGAGGCGTCGGAAAAGTTGTACTCAAATTTTTTTTCAATTCACGGGGGATTTTATTTTTACGGGCGTGGTGCGTGTGATTGTTTTCTTTATTTTTTTTTACTTGCCGCCTTCAGGGAGGAGTCGATCTTTTCCACGATGTTGTGAGAGATCGCACGAGTATACGTGTCTGTGTGTGTGTGCTTGCGCACACAGACTCTACTATTATGTATGCATGAGTTCATTAAATATGAGCGAGTGGGTATATAATACCGCACAACTCGAGTTTTTCTTTTTTTTTAATTTTTGTTCGCACGATGCACCAGTAAAAGATTTTTTCCGCCTCTCAAGCGTGCTTATCGAAATCTGATGATAAGAGGAACGTTTTATAAATACATTTTTTTCTTGTTTTTCATTTTTCAAGTTTTCCTGACGTTAAAATTAAAGTACTACTCTTACCGCTGAAAATAGTGCATTCGTAATGTTCTGTTCTTTATTTAAGAACGCGTGTGGGGATTCTTTCCATTAGAATTGTAGACTCGTGAATTATTACCCGAGGGATGATGTGGCAAAACATTTCGCTTTTCTTTCGGAGATATAGGGATGTTTATATAGTAAATGGCATACTATCCTGATGATAATGCTGTACTATCTAGATGTGCTTTTGACTCTTGAATTACATTTCAGAGGCGTAAATTCCGCGTTAAAAAGTGCAAGTAGAGCAATTTTGTCCCTTTGCAATTATTGTTACTGATAAATACCATGATTCATGTGTGATATTTTTTAGTGTTACAGGAAATTTTAATCTTTATTTTGCCTCTGGTTTGAGATTACGCAACACGATTCCCTGCTATTTAAGTACCGCGTAACTGACCTAAACGGTTTGGTAGACAGATTGAATGCTAATAATTCTTATCATTCCGGTCTTCATATCGTCCATTTGTTTAATATTTAGACTATTTCGAGCTATTACCTGATTACCCACTCAACGCGTTCGCTGCTTTTGAACTAGCCAACTGTCTTTCATGATTTTACTCTTTTGCCCTGGCAACGGGCGACCAGGCTCTTGCCCAGGCGGGCTTTTATAGGGCTCTTTCCGAGGTTGTATGAAAGGGGATACGAGTGGATTAAGTCGACCAAGAGGGGTCGACCACCAGCGAGCGAACGGCTTGGATGTTGGGAGGCTTGTTCCTCCCCCGCCCGCCCTCTCCTGCCCATTCTCCGTGTGGGCGGTGACGCTGCCTTCCACGAACAAGGGGAGGTTATATCCGGGCGATTTTTATCCGATATTACGCCCTCTTCCCACTCCCACTGCGGTTGTCTTCCTGCCTACGCTAGAGAATCGAGTTGTAACCACCTCGAGTCCCCAAAAATGATAGAAAACCAATAGTTGCTCCCTCCCCCGCCGACCGGAATTCGTGGAAAGCTTGTGGAAAGCCAGAGAAAATGTTCAAACGGCCCGTAAAATTTTCCCATTCATTCCTAGAACGTTACTGTGGTCAAAATTCAATGGATGAAAAAAAATGATTTCATAATTTAAGTTACGAATTCAATGTCTGGGTTGATTGTTTGTTTCCGAGATACTGTTCTTATTGTTTTAAAGTAAATTAAGTGGATATGTTTTGTCTTCTGCTATAGTCATTGACTAGTAGGTTTGTCCTTATTAACCATCGGGATTGTTCTCAGAGTTTTTTAATGTATAAATCTTCAAAATAGTTTTCTTTGTGTTATCACACACTTCTAGCCACACTTGCTGTGAAATATTGACTTGAAAATGATGAGAGCGCATTTCATTATATTCCCTATTATGCAATGTTGTGGGCTCGTGGCTTATGACTTTCTGTGGCTATTAACTCATGAAACGGGTCCCGGCTAGGGCAGTTAAAAATTTTAGGAACTAGTAATCTATAAGTCATACAGTTATACTTAGTTAAGGATGACAACAGTAGGCTGAATAAAATATACTAACTAGTTCTTCACCCGTTTTATGGATTGGTTAAATATATAAAGGTAGATTCATATTGGAACTTGCGTTTTGTGCAAAATATGCCTTTTATTTCAGTGTCGATAATTATATATAAGCCAATGCTTGCGTTTGATGCAAGTGTTTATTATGCTGAAATTTTAAAATAGATTAGCAAATATGCTACTCATATATTTTACTGGAGTTTCTATTGAGCCATTTAAAAATATTTCTTATTAAAGTTTCCTCAATTTCTCGTTTGATAGTGATGCTAATCAATCAATCAACGATGTCGCAATAATAGCCTTATTTATGCTATCAATGAGACTTAAAACGAAGAGCATAATCATCATTAATGATTTGAAAGACTTTTCCAGTTGCATTATCATCTGCTATCCTTGTGATCTGATACATCGCATGGTCATTGTTGTGAAACTAATGCCGAGTACTTAACTCTCAATGGTTCATTGACTGCTAGAATAAAGATATCCTTCAGCGGAATTGCATGACTTGCGAATACCAGTGCAGTCATTCCAACTTGCGTATTTCTATTCCGTTCCTCGGTTTAAGATTATGCTCACGACGCTTAAATCGTCGTCGATCGTTTATAGACGAGTTAACGCGTAGATTCCAAAACTCGTGTTGAAATCCCTGTTGGGAATGGGCACAATGTTCTTCGCACGAAATGCTCACTTTTTGGGGTTTTGTTTTCCAATCACACAAACAAATATCCTTAACGGATTGAGAAAGATTGCACTCTTCGTTTTCACTCACTGAGCGCGAAAGTTGAGTGTTAGCGTACTCAATTGTTTTAGATTAAAGCGTTAAAAAAACTCGGTCGATCAAAATAAATTATAAAATACTCCACTTATGCGACGAATGTGATTTTTCCTTGAGTACGTGAAGCGCACTGCGAACACGAGGAAAGAATAACGAATAATACGTAGAGCGTGACTATACGAATGTAGAAATAAATTTTTCGAAGTTACTGGGCAGATGTAGCGGTATTTTTTTGCTTGAGTTGTAATATGGCAAAACAGAAAATACGCTTGGCGAAGCTACTGTACGAAGCATGATTTTTTCCCCGTGACATGCATTTTCGAGGTTTTCAGGATACAAAGTTAGACTATATACCCATCAACCAAATTCCTTTTCCCAGAGTCTTCATGTTCACTCCCTCCCATCCTCATCTGTTCACTGCCACAAAATCAACGATCCCTACCCAGCTGTGTGCCCCCCAACCCCTCCCCCACTATCCGCCGTCCCGTCAGAGCAGCGGCCTTAATTAGCTTTGGGTCCCCTCCCCCTCTGTCCCCCTCTCCACCTGCCCCTTCAACCCTTCCAACCCTCCCTCCCTGCCCTGGTCCGGCTCTCGCCTAACCCCGTATCGAGTGCGGGTGAAGTGCCGGTTGATGGAGGTAAGTTTCGGGTGCGGTAGGCTGTTTCGGGATAACTTAGGGGGTGGGGAGGAATGAAGAGGGCCTTTTAATCAGGTTGTAAAGCATAATCTCCCTCACAGTGGTGTTCGTGCGCTCGCCGAGGGACGTTTGTGGGTGGGTGTGTGCGAATGCCTTGCATAGTTACGATTATCCAAGGGCGGCTCACATTGCTCGCTCGAGATACTACTAAGGTCGGGTGAACTCTTTATGTAAAGCCATTCGAGAGAACGGCATGGATTGCTGATTTACAAATCTAGGTGTTGAAGGAACATTGGCGGACAAGCTGGTTACCATGTTTAAGTACTGAACGCAGGGGAAAGTTGTTGAACAATTGAATAATGGCTGATAAAAGATGATTGGTTCAACCGCAGGTTTTTTTACGTGACGTGGATATTTTTAGCTACTGTTTTCGTTTCATCTAAACTATATCCATGATAACTTTGAATAAATAATATTGAATCATCAATTTTTCCAGCCGTGGGCATCGAAGTCCTCTACATTTTTTTCCTTTTAATTCTCTCTCAAATTGGGATATCTATCACCCAAAAATGTGTTAACCATTTGACGATGTCATCATGGTCCATGTTAGAGCTTCACGATTACATGATTTTGGCAGTGTTATTTTAAAAAGGTTCACCTATTTTTTGGTGTCCGACTGGGTATCTTGTAATATTTGGCGGTTACTGAGAGCAAACAAGTTAAAGCTCACGTTTACGAGCTGCGAAATGGATGCATGGTTAAAATCTGAGTTACATTTCGAGCAACAATTATTTTAACTGGAACGTGATGTCTGTGCAGTATAACCGCATTACATTGAAAGATACGTAGTTTTATAGATCTGTCGTATTTTGATGTTTTTAGGGGGCTCTATATAGTCCATTCTTTCCTTAATTGTTCTTGTTTCCGTGGGTTATCTATTACGCCTTGACTTACGCAATTTAAGTAAAATGAGTTCCCTCCAGCGATTGCATTCTTGCTTTCTCCCATCTTAAAAAAGGATGGTTTGGTATAAAAGCCGTTGAAATTCTCGTGATTGGAAATTGATTAAAAACATTTCGCTGTCTTATCGGACAACGTATCTTCCCAGCGACAAGACAAGAATAAGATTGCTACCAAAATTGCTCAAGGCTCACCCCTCGAGGTAATTAGGTGACATTTTGACTCGAGCCTGGAAATTTGATCTCAGAGGTTAGCTGTAATTTTCTTGTGAATCAGGTCATGCCGCTTGTATTCCGACGCAGCCATTCCTCGAAATGGTCTCGAAAATGGGAGGAGTTGGATGCGCAAGATGCGCTCACAAAGGAAGAACTGTGGCGCTGCTTCAGTGATAATTTATCTGGACGCCAGGGCGTGGGAATAAATTAACAAGAAATTAAGGCGGAGGTTTCTGTGGAGGCATGGAGTGGATAAGAGAATCTGACGAGGTTGCTCTGGGAGAAAAAGAAGAGCGAAGATGGTCACGGATTTTATTATGTGTTTTTGTCAGAACAATGGCTTTGGTGAGACGACGGAGGAGGAAGTGGAAAAGCATGAGCGCGGCAGAGGGCATCATAACAGCTGATAAAATAATAGCAACAATATAATGACAGTTGTTGGGCCTTAATTAGGGGTTCAGGGAAGAGCGTGTGAATTGGTGCTCCTAGCATATTGTACTTTTTTTCGGTAAAGGGCATCTTTTTTAGAGGTAGCCCATTCATTCCGCTCTGAAAACCCACGGATTTCTGTTTTTTTATCGCTTCGTTTTTCCCTCCGCCCAAGATTAAATGAAGCGGTGTGGTCTGGAGCATCCTACGCATTACCTGCTGAAGTAATGCATATTAAAAATTTTTTAGCTGAGTGATCGTCTGAGTGCATGCGCTTGACTGTGTGGTCGTTTATTGCGGGTGATCGTATTGAGGGGAAATTCTCCAGAGGTAAGAGAATTGTATTTCATGATGTACTGACTTTATTTGACTGTAAGAACTGCAGTTTGAGGTAATTTTTGGAGGTTACTTCATTCCCACAAGTTCATGACTTTAATGCGCCCTGGTCCTCTGATATCTTTTATATACAGGATTTCTTGGTTTATGTTTTCACTCAGTAAAATCAGTTTTATTAGGGTAATACGCCTATCCCTGTCATCTAAACTCATGCTTGGATTAATGAGAAACAAATTTTTTGACATTTTTTTATTACAAAACCTTGTTCTACCTGGCATAAAAAGTAGAAGTTTTCTTTTACATAATTTTACCATCACGGAAGATGATAAAATTATGTAAAAGAAAATTTCTGCTTGATTTGGGATTATTAATGTTTAAATTCTTATAATATTCGTAGTCATCGGACGTTTAAACGAGAATAAAAATAACTGTAATCACTTTAATGAAAAATATGGGCTCCTGTGGTGCTGAAAATTTAAAGTTTTACTTCCAAAAGCCTAAATTACAATGCTCATCATAGTTGAATTTGGAAAAACTTTGCGAACAATTGGAAAGAAGTTCATCTAGATGAGGTCGGACGGCCAACAGGAGACTAGAATAACGCTGATTTAAATGAAATTCTATACATTAAAAGGCCCATAGACTTATCAGCGTTGACCGATCAAAAGATTGGAAATGTGGCGTCTGAATGTTAAATCATCTCAGCACTACTCTCTGTGATATTTATGGTAAATATTTTAATCACTGCTGTGATCTATTAAAAATGCTTAGTAAACTGTCAGCTAATGCAATTAAGTCGAGCAATGCGCTAAACCTTTCATACAGTTTCCTCGGAAGGTGGTAAGGGCACTCGTGTGCCGGTAAACGTTCTGGCCTTGATGGGAAGGTGACTGTCGTTATTGGTATTCCGCAAAGAGAGCGATAAACACTAAATGCCTCGGCAGAAGAGAAGGGAGGCTTTCTCGAGAGGAAATGTATTTTCAAGTGATCATTTTAAAATACCACGAGTTATCTGCGATAGAGTTTACGTGTTCTACTGTGGCTACTTTCTTTATTGCTTAATGTTTTATTAGGAAAATGGTTGATGACTTTACTTTGTGGAAGTTATCCATTATGGACCAAATAAAAATAACTTTTTCAACTCCACTTGAGGTTTATTAGGACGGCTTGTGTATAGACACTTTGTGTCATCATCAGGTCACGAAGTGTCGGAACCCGGGTCGTGAAAATAAACCTCTAGTGGAGTTATCAAAGTCATTTTTATTAGATACGGCTTAATGTTTTGTTAATAAGTGACTGGTTTGATGCATTTTATCGAGAAATATACCATTGTTGAGATAAAAGTAATGTTCTTTCCGAGTAAAGAATTATATTTCTCCCATTGTCGTATCTTTGACTTTTCTAAAAGAGGTTTCGTGTTATGCTTTTGGATTAATGGATCGAGTGGATTATCAGAAAAAAATTATGGCTGTATGTCTAGGAAAAACTGGTGGAAATGGAAATGCTAACCCTGATCTAGTTGTAGGTGCAAGTTTTGAAAATAAAGTGCTTTTCATCGTCTTTATTTAGACGTGACAATGTGATTCTGGAGTAAATTTCGAGAATACATAGCCACTAAAATTTTATCAGTGCTGTAAATGTGAGATCCCTTTATCTCTACTGATTACCTAGTTACTAGCTTAGTTGAGCTAATTATATTTTAATAAATTGATAACTACCCTCAAAGTCTCGGGGAAACTTCCCATAGTCCACCGCCCTTAACGTTATCTTATGGCACTCATGTAAGTTATCCTTAGATATTGTAGTGATTACTGATAATGACTTCTGTGGTTAATAAATATCGCGGTCCTTATACTAATTCTATTACTTGACACATGTTGGAATAATTAGTTCTCGGTAGTGGAACAAGAGAAGCTCAAGTGCGACATTTTCAATTCTTCTTGTGTACTGTCCAAGTAATGGATTCTTAAAAAAAAAAAAGAAAGCTGTTCTTAAGTTTCTTCTCGCTTCCCAAATTGGATTTCCTCCCACAAATTAGATAATTCCATCTGGAACCGATTCCGAAACCTCATGAATGGGTCATCCATTGTTGTTTGTATTTTAATATTGTCGTTTTGTGAAAATACAACGCACAGTTCCCGCCATTGGCTAGCTAAGTAGGATTAGGCGCGCTCTGTGGTGCGATACCGCCCGCGATATATGACTCACGGCGGCCTCAATTACACCGTGGGCAGTCAGAATCCTCAATTAGGAGCTTGCTCACGGATTCCTGCACTGAGGAGGGCGCGCGTTTTAGGACACCAAATTTTATTTTATTTATTTCTTTCTGGGCAGCGGAGAATAATGGGTGAGTCACGGTGGAGAGCGAGACGAAGTGGGCATGGTGGGCGGAAGATCTCTGTGGCGACGGGACTCGGGAGGGAGGGGAGATTGGGAGGCGCCAAGGTGTGGTTACCACGGTAACTGACTCTTGATGGAGCCACCTACCTCACCCTTCCTTGATGATTCCCTTTTCCAGGGCATTAAATAACAGAACTCGTGGCGTAGTCTACTGCTCACTGTGTGTCTACAGTCTATTGTGTGTCTAAACAAATTCTGCGTCCTAGCCTTTCATAAGTTTGTTTTGTTCACTATTCTCCCTCCGGTTTTTAATGCCTCTGACTTTAGTTTTGCATCGATCATCCTCGTTGTTGATCGGTTGGTTATTTCGGCGTGCGACCGACTGCTGGGGGTTATTTTATTTTCGCCTTCGAGGTTAGATGTGTGGGCTGCTAAAGGAAGGCCTGTTTGGGGAATGGGAAAACGGTGGGAGGAAACCTTATGTCAGCATTAATCTGCTCTTAACGAGAGGCCTGTGGGGATAAACAGTTTAACGTTCCATTTACTGGATAGAGCACGGCAGAGTAGAAGTTCTCTCCAAATAGCATCCAATTAGCAATTTGATTTCCATTTAAAAATCTCTTCCATAACCGGTGCTCGACGCCGAGTTAGCAGTTGTGTAAGCCAGTACTCTGTAGCATCCACACCGGCTCGATCTTTTGGTCTGTTTTTCTACCAATTTACAGGAACGTTTATTAGTCGACTAACCAATTGCGGGGTGTATTTAAACGCGGCTGCCTATATTAAAATTTGCCTTTCATTCTCGTATTATCTTCCGTCTTACCTCTCTAGGAACCATTCTTTATCTCCTCTGTACTTGCCGAGCATTCTCCCCTCTATCGCTAGCACCGGTATTTTTTTGGCCCCTCAATACTTCGGCCTCCTCCGCATCTCCAACTTCTTTTTTCATAGCTCCCATACCAAATCCCTGTCATGCATCCTTGTTTGTATTCCTCACTTACTTTTTCCTTATTGGTCGCATTAATTAAAGGATGCGATTTTCGCTCGTTTTGAGGGTAGTTTTAAAGAAGCTTTGTTTTAAAAATTTGAGACGATCATTGGTGAGATAGGGGATTAATTATGCTATGTGATTTCGTTACCTGGTATTATTTACTGTTTGTCCTCGTTTATATTTCTGAAATATGTTTAAGTTAAGACAGTTAATGACTGCTTCTTAGGATTGGGGACACTAGAGAGCAAGTGACATTGAACTATTATACTTAACCATGTATACTTTCTGTTTTTTCTCCTATTTTCTATTATAATATTTCTGAATCGTCATCCTCGGTAAGCAAGTATGTCATCCAACGATATAACCCTTTTGCGTTAGCCATTTGATTTTCTTAGCTGTTTTTTATTATAGGCTCCTGAGATGCTGTGCATTGTTTCGTTGATAATGAAAACTGTGATCAATGTTGCCAGTATTTATTTCGTTGGACATTGAAGAGCATTGATTAGACATTTAATATGATGTAAATATTAGGAATTTAATCTTTGAATTAAATTTATCTCTACACGATTGACTGTGGAAGAAATTTTCTCTGCTGTAGCTAAAAAAAGTTAAAACATTTTCCCCGCAAAAATTACAGAGGAAGAAAATATTAAACGTAATATTTCAACTGTTGACGGTTATACTTGGTGGAATAACATATCGTGGGAGAATTTAAAACACTTAGTAATATTCCACAACGATTGTACCCTTGAAAATGACGCGTTAGCGTTGAAACCGGTTGGGGAAAATAAATCGCTGTGGAATATTAATAAGTGTTTTGAATTCTCCCAAAATATTAAACGGTTACAATTGATAAATATCACGCATATCTTGATGTAAATGCTGTAATTGTATATGAATCTAAAATGGTGCTTGAAAGGGACAGTTGAACAAGAAATATTCCTCCATCCTCTTATATTCGGATAGAAAAATAAACATGCGACTGGGGTGATGTGTAAAAATTGGAGGAACAAAGATAACAAAAATAAGTTTTATAGCTTAGAAGTTTTCGCAATGACTACATTTAATGGAGGAGAATTTTGAGATTTTAAGACGACGGGAGACGGAAGAAAGGAGTCGCTCTAGTTCTTGGAAGGCAACTCTTAAGAACTACAGAAACTAATTGGAGTGGACGATTTTATACGAATTTTAGAATCCTCGGAGGAGCGAATGAACGGGACCAAAAGAGTGGGAAGATAAGGAGTGGTTAATGTTTTCTTCCTAGGAATGAGTGGCAGGAAGAGTGGGAGACGTCGGTGTAAGGAGGCAGGGGTGAAAAAAGGTGCTAATGTTTGCTTTAGAGAGATGGGTCCTTAATTGACAAAGGGATAATTTTAACTGTTCAAGCACGTTTCACGGAAAAGCTGTTTCTCTTAATTTAAAGCGACTTCAAAGCGAGTGTTATTGTCAATTCAGACGCCAGCTGGCATTTCTTTCGGCTCAAGTTTTGCTCAGATGTATATTTGCGCGGAAAAGTTACTCTCCCGAAATGCAGTCACGGGATCCTGAAAGTGATGAATTTACTCGGGACTCACGGTGCTGCGAAATGGTACGGAGGGTAATAATTTCCCCCCACCTTCTCACCTTATCCTTGATAACTTTTATACGTTTTGGCTTCAATTACTTGGAGAGACAAATACATTAGAATGGCAATATTTTATGGCTTCCAAAATATTTTAACTTAAAATTTAGACTCTGAATGCCAAATTTATGCTCTGCCGTTCAGCATCTTGCCGATAGCTTTTATTGTTGCTCCTAAATGAGTCTGTAGATACATATCAGGATCACTGGTGTGTACCCATGCTCACTTCTTACTCGGCTGACTCACTTCGAATCTATTTTTATAGTTATAATATTTTTGTATCATTATATGCCATCATATCATATCATAACGCTAGTTGTTTTGAACAACATCACCAGCTGTAATAATGTGTCCGTCCTTCACCTAGTGTTAGACGGTTATGAATCTTTCGGGTTCTTCCCCCGTTTCAGCAGGACATATAGGTCAGGCTCTTGGTCTAGTCCGAGGCACTATGATTGGCTGAGGGGTCGAACGTTCTTGGATTTTTAAAAATCCATTCGAACTGAGAGGAGAGTGGGTAACCATCTTGATTCTTAACGACTTCGGCTGCCTTTCAGCAGCCGAGGGAAGCAATTATTTTCTTTGGCGATGATTTTACGTACTTCAAAATTTTTAATATTGTAGAAGCAGTATGTTGTTCAGGGAAGCTAGCGATAACTAACGTAATTTTTGCTGATAGATATCCACGGTGTGTATAGTAAGGGAAGGATTATTTGGGGAATGGTGGAAGATTGAAGAGAATGACTGGGACGGAATTAGCTTTCTTTGAGAGCAGTGGTTCTCAACCTTTCTAATCCCGCGACCCTTAGACACAATTACTCATGCTGTGGTGACCCACAACTATAAAATTATTTTCGCTGCTACTTAATAAGACCATCGGAAATATGCCCTCCGATGGTCTTAGGCGACCCCTGTGAAAGGGTGGCTCGACTCCCAGGTTGAGACCCGCTGTTTTAGAGTTAACCCTCTATGGACTGAGCTGTCGCTAACTTCCTATCTGACGAATAAAGTACTGAGGTGTTCACCACATGGTAGCCGAGTAGATATCGGCGTTCCTATGAAAAATCGCCGCCACCGCCGAGAATCGAACCAGAAAGCCTGGACCTTGAGGCCAATCCTCCTCACATCTCACCGTCATGTTCCTCTCGCATATTTTCTTGATACATCTAAAGAAGGAAAAACCAGTTCAGAACAAGGTTCAAAGAGAGGCTTCCATTCATCCGGTCATTTTTTCCCTTGAGACGGTTGAATTATTAGCCATAGTTGTGAGCCATGCGCAGTTTCTCAGTCGTGTAAACTGAGGCTCTTAAGGCGTGTATAGTTGCCCTGCTGACAATGAGGCGCTTCGTCGCTGACAAGTTTCCGGCTTCGAGTCACGAGAGGAAACGCCGGTGTAATTTCGCTCTTGTCTCCTCGTTGGAAAACGGTAACACGTTGTATAGCATTACCAAACCATAGTCATCAGCCGCGGAGGTTGGTTTGATGGGTGAGAGGGGAGAGCTCAACTCGTGCGGATCCCAAGCGCGTGACAGATTGCTCAGACTAAATGTTTGTGAGCTGCTTTCCACTCCGTGGGTTTTCCTCGTAATTACCCTATTCAGAACATTACATGTTTTGAGGTTTTATGAGTGCCTTTAAGGATCATCCAGATGTAATAGTGGGATTCCCCTATATTTTAGCGCATACGTATTATTTGATGAGATATTTTTATTATTCAATGAGATAATAAGAGATTCCATGTGGTCATTTCATTTTCCTTGCTAAAAGTTAGGTCTGACATCCCTTTTTGCCATTTGTACGCTGCCAAATTACTTTATATTCTTAGAAGCCCCAAGAAAAATTATTTTGGACTCGGAATCTTTGCAAAAATCAATTTATTTTCCCATATTTTGCATATCTGTCCATTCTAAAATTAACGGAAGGTTTGGTTACCTTATTGTATTTTTATTTATCTTACCCTCATATCTCTATTCATATACTTTTCAACCTGGAGGTTGGTTTGCTACAGCTCATCGCTCCCTACTCTTTTCAGCTGAAGAAATCATTTAAAGAATATGAAAAACTGGAAACATGTTGCGAGAAAAATGTACCTCTATCCAAATATTCATTAAAATATTGCCTTGAGTGATCAATTTTAGAAAGTTTTGCTCAGAAAAATGAGTTAAGCTTAGTTCTGTCCACAAAATAATTTATCAAACTTGTTCACCAAGGCAAGCTTTCCAAACAATTGAAAATTACTTTCTATGTCGAAGTCTTTGACGGAAATTGTTGTGATTTATTTTGCGAGTTAATAATGATATTTAAGTAAACATCGTATTTCTATTGTGGAGTTCCACACAATCCCAAATCGCACGCCTTAAATCCCAAATGCGTCAAATTTAAATTCTTTCGCGACTATTTATCTATTCTTGCTTTTCCTGCCGGGGTTTATGTTGTTTGCCATGTATTAATTGTTTTCCACTGCTTATTGAGCTTGTAGTAAGTCAAAATTGTGCGAGTAGTGCTAATAACCCCGTGTACATGTCGCATTGCGTAGTACTAATCGTTAATCTTTCTTAACTCAGTCGCCCTCCCCTTCATAGAAACAACGAACGCGGTCCCACCCATAAGAAAGAGAATTCCCTTTGAATTACGCCCTGATGAGGTCTGCTGAAATACAGCCGCAATTCCTTAGAGCTTTTCATATACTCAGTCCTCTTATTTAATGCCTTCTTGCCTTGCGATGATCTTCCCAGAACCTCTGCCCACCCGTCATTTGGCTCGTTTCCCATTCTTCTTCTTCTCGTGCACGAGCGGAAGGAAAAAAAATATCATCTTCGTAATCGCTCGGTGAAATTTTGGATGTATCATTTTGACGCTATAACAACCCTCTTGGCCCAAGATAAGTACGGGCAAAAGAGTGGCCAAACACGCTATCCTCGGTGATAAAATAATCTGCCCTCATATTATATCTCATGTGTCCGTCCGCGTTCGGTATAACAGTGCTTGCCAAAACCCCTCAATGCTTCCTCAGGGAAAGCGTGGGCTCTGAGCTGCTGCCTAAGTTTTGGCCGTGGGATTATCTCTAGTTATTGGTTCTTAGATGTGACTGATCTTCAACTGTGGTATCTCTTTAATAACGAGTAGAAAAAGTAACGGAACGTGTATTTAGGTTATTTTTTTCGAGAGGATGGAGAAAGTGAAAGTAAACGAAGAAACATACTTGAATCTGGCTAAAAGTGCATGACAAGACTTCCATTTAAAGCTTCCTGTTTCTGAACTTCTGGGGAAGCCTCACACCTGCCAAAGGGAAGAAATGTACTTGAGAGTTATTTACACATGAGTATTGTCGCTGGAGATAATTTCGATATTGCTGTAGCCGACAGTTATTGTAGACGTCGGCATACGTTGGCATACCACGTTACCTGAAGGACATGCTCATTTGGTTTTTATCTCACATGCAATGTATTCTGTTTGCGTAATCATGATAAATTTTTGCTGAAAAAATTCATGCCTTTGTAAGTAAATTACTACCAAGCTAATTGTAGAACCATGGTAGTATTAAGTTATCCTTGGAGTAGTCCATTACGGTTGTAAGACAAATTCTTCTATCTCTCATCAGCATTTCAAGAACGTTTTTATTCCCGCGGAATTTACGTGTGCTCGATTACCTTTTGTTTGTGAAGGATGGCAGTTATTTTCCGCAACGAAGCATCATGCGGCGCCCATTTAAGTGTAGGTGGTCCGCTAAGCTATCCTCCTCGATTCTCTCTCCTTCCCTTCTTGCCTGGTTCCACCTCTGATCCGCCCACGTCTCCGGCCCATCTGCGTGAAAACGGAGAGCTCAATGACCGGGTGGGAGGGGAAAGAAACTCCGAAATCATCGCTCACGCGACCCTCTGAAACCACGGAAACCACCTCCCGACGTCCCATTGAGACAGAGTGATGCTCCGGAGAGAGAGGAGCCCCCACCTCCGCTGGTACGGTGCTGTTTTCCGGAAAATTAATTCCAGAACTCCTGCTGACTCACTCGTCGAGAGAGTAGTTGAGATTCGTTTTGTGTGTTTATTTTATTTCGCGAAGGTCGGTTCGAAGAAGACGGGGGCCGGTTAAAGATGTGCGGGCATGGGTTTCGTGGGGATATTAAAGTTGGCTATTTGGAAAGATGAGCTGGGCTTATATCAGGTAGGACGTCACCACACTAATTTTCATCGCACGCGTGCTTTTTCGTGATGTAAGGATGCTCCTTTTGGTGCTGGTGGCAAAATTACATGAGGTGGTGTGTCTTGACATTGTTAATCATGAACTCATGTTGAATTCTCCGCCGAGATCCGGAGGGAAGTGTATTTATATCAAGACCCTGTACAGTGCTCTTGGATATATACTTTTGCTATTACCGCTTTATGATATTAATCGTTATTGGCACTGTTTATTTTGAGACTATATTTGGTTGCGCCCAGATTATTCTAGATTATTCGTTGGAGCTAATCGGTTGTTGAGTTGTACCTGTTCAATCCCAATTTAATTTAAAACAAGTTTTACGTGCGCTGATATGTTCAAACCAAAGTTTAATCCTTCTTGAAATGTCAGTGAATGATTTTCAACTTGTGGAATACTTGATGACGACTTAACGCTGTTTTAGGTCGTGCCTTTTTTCATATAAATATCAAAAATATCTTCGAGGGCTTATCGGCTATGTCTTTCCTTAAAGGCCATAAATTGAGATATACCTACTTACCCTGTAATTTACTTTTCGTCATTGCGAAGCAAATGTTTCTTTTTGTGGATGATTGAATATCTATGGGAAACATAAAGAACATCACGATATACATCTTTGGAGCCCATGTTTCGTATAATGTATTGGGAGGCATTTGTTCACACCATCACAATTATTTCCTTACCATCTGTTCCGCCCATGCAAACTTTTATGCCGAGCCAGTGTGCGCGTAGAATGCCAAATGAGTGGGTGTGGCATATTTCATGCTCGTGTTTGTATACCATTCATGTGATCCTTGAAGCCTCCACACCTCTGAATGCATGGATTTGGCCGAGCTGGGCTGTTAGAAGAGCGTTTCTCGCCTTTCATAAATCAAAGCTTAGAGCATTCATAAAGGCTGAAGCGAAAAATTTACAGGCAGGCGTAATAGCTTATCGATTATAAAGCGGGCTCGCACCTGTACTACCGCATAACGGCGAATGAATTTTCTCCGACGACTTCAGGGCCGCTAGCTTGTTTGACCTTCTTTCCTCGCCGCCGCTCATATCTCACCCCTCTTGACTGTGTATTTCTCGGGGTGTCGAATTGAGACGCTCCAATGACCAGTTTAGTAGAGCTTTTCCTTCCATCGAGTTTTCCCTCATACTTCGAATGCAACGATAGCCTCATTGTAATGTATTCTCTCTTCGGTGGGCATATTTAATATTGTGGTCAGTGGGAACTTATTTGGTTTGAATTCACGTATTTTAATGTGCGCATTTGAATGTGATTGGGTTTCATACATTAAGTGGACATAATCCAGTCTCCTCGAATGAAGGCCAGACCTGTTGCTAGAGGAATGATGATAGCGTAATATCTGCCGATCACACTGAGCGTTGTATTCGAATAAGGATTTTCGCTGGTCTTTATATATTTTCTTGCAGCTTAGGAAGTGAACGGATTAGCTCGAAGGCAGTTTTAATACACGTAATTTACTTTAATGAGGAGGGAATCATCGCAGTCCAGTTGCATTGTTTGCTTCGAGTAAGGTTTATTAAATTATTTCTAATCTTTTACTTTAATTATTTCTTTAATTGCTGTGACCCATCCCATGTAAAAAAATCTTTTAATTTACACCCTAAGACGAGACACATTTATTTCTCTGGCTCTATTTCCGAAACGGTTTCCTTTTCAAGGAGCTCTAGAAAACTAATGAGCTAAGATATATCAAGTGGGAATTCACAGTATGATTTTATGAGGGTTTTATCTGAAATTATTGAATAGCATCGCCTTTTATCATGCAGTCTTACCTATGTAATTTTCTCCCGCTGAGAATACCTTTGCCTAATGCGTGCGTGAGTTCGTGGGATTCTTTTTTATCGTTTCTAGTTCATTCATCACCAGTCACTTCGCCTTCTTGATAGCTATCATCAGGGAGGCAGACTACATTTTCACCTGCTACCAGGATAGCTAGCAGGGGGTCACACTACATTGGGTATCTGTTCCGTCAAGTAGTCTTCAGTGATATTTTATTATAGTCCTTTAAACGGTCGACTTTATGGCTGCTGAACAGCTATTGTGAGACAGCAGTGATCACCAGGTTTGCAACACGCCGATCTAGCAGCCAGAGGATGGTGGATTTGTATATCGATTGAGGAAAGGAAGTCGTGGCTGTTATAGGATTAAGTCATAGGTTAGACGTGACGACGTAGTTTATTGTGTGTGAGCTGTTCAAACTGCTAGTCCACTACACTCCTAGTATTACATTTACAGTTTATTCTGCGAGTGTTAGAAGACAGGAGTAAATTCTCGGAGCGTCGAGTATAATAAAGATAGAACACAGGAATTTCGGGAAACTAGTGTATTTAACAGAATATAGCGAAAGCGCCCGATAAAACGTTCCCCTTATCGATCCGGGCCAAAGTCTTCTGTGGCAATATCGCAAGTAGAGGTATTTATACATGAACAGGCCTCAAATAGTCCTTCACAATTAGACGTCCAAGGCGGACGAACACTTCAGTAAACGATCAGATAGGTATCCCTCCGGTCGTTATTACACATTGAACTCCAACTTAAAGAGCTCCCTCCAACGCATGCATTGCAGGAGTTGGTGGATGTCTCCTGTTCAAAGATTGACGTTAGAAAGCTGAAGGCATGCAAGGGGTCGTTGGCAAATTTTGGTCCTTCGACCTGCTTAGGTTATTTTGTCTTTGATATCACCGCCAGATCTTCACTGCCGAGTGCCACCAAATTCCACGAAACCTATCACTATTCCGACCGACGTCTCTAAGCGCCTTTTGCCCGACTCAAGCTGCACTTACAATTAGCCCAGCCCTTTTATTCGACTCTCCCTCCCACTCAGCGGCAGCCTGAGTCTACTCCGTGTCCTTTTCTCTCAGCCGCCGGTGTTTATACTCCCAAATCTCTGCCTTCCTCCCTTTTCCGTGCCGTGACAGGTGGATGCGCCCTTTGGCGGAGTGGAAGGCGGGGCGAGGGGGAAGAGGCGGAGGAGGAGGCAGCTGCCACGCGAAGGATTGGGAGGCCCAAAAGGAAAAGCGAACGTGAACGAAGAAGGGAGTGGAAGAAGAATTCGGGCGTTGATCTCTCTTCTGCCGGCGGACACGCCAAAGAGACACCCCCCATCCTCTCTCACGCCTCCCCTCCCTCTCTCCCTCGTTCGAAAAAACAGCTAATAAAACCGAAACACTCTTCTCTCTCTCTCTCCATCACTCACACACCGCTGCACCTCCACTCGATGGTCATACAATTGAGGCCATAGCTTTTCTTCTCGTGGAGATTGAAATATACTGGTGAGAGTTTTGGGAATGGGCTCGCTTGGGATACTTTCGCATTCTACCCTGCAAGCCGTTGGAAGAGCTCGTGGCAGGTGTTGTGGGGTATTAATTTTTCAACACATCTTAGCCTGAATGATAGGAAGGCTATCCAAATTATATCTGTAGAAATGTATTATCTTTTATAATGAATCTATTGTCAACAAATTTAAAGAAATCGCTCTAGGTTTTTAGAAAATTTTAAGCTACTTCTTTCCGGGAAAGGTGTTGGGAGACGCATGCAAATATTTAGGGAAAAAATATATTATTTTTCTATCATTGCTTGGCATTAATCGTCACTCCAGTGTCAGTTGCTGATGTAAAATGACCAAAAAACTGATGAATTCCAAAGTGCTCAAATGAGACATTTTTTTGTGACACACAGAATTTTCTTTGACAGTGTGGGACTTAACTAGGATTCGATTAACTATCGTAATGCCCAATGAATTATTTATTTATCACGACCAAAGTTTCTTTGCATTGCTGATGGTGTTGAAATGCTGTGAAGTTATGGTAGTAATTGAAAAACAATGGGTCTCAGTTGCTTTTTCATTTTCAATCGTCATTTCGAGCATGTAGGCGACATTTCTATTAGTTGTATTTGTGTCACAATTGTTTATATAGGTCATAAATATTGAGGATTTTTATTGAAGTTCCCTTACACGTTCGATGCCGTATTTTTTCCCTTTGCTTAGAACATTTTTTGAGGAAAGTAAGACCATTTTGATGTGACTAAAGGTGGCATATAGAGTATATCGTTAGCATACTGGAGGACACAGTGTAAGGGAGGAACTTTAGGAGCGGGCCTAGACTGGAACAAACTGGACAGATTTTGGGACAGCTTGGATGTACCTCATACCACCTGGTGAAGGAGTTGGCCCAGAACAGAGAAGAATGGAGGAGAATTGCTGCTGTAAACCAATCCTAGGATTGGAACCAAAAGAAGAAGAAAGGTGGCAAACGGAGATGGAAGACCACGCGGTAATCTCCGTAGACAACGCCTCCAGCAGATTTCAACCGACTTGGTCTCCCCCTCTCATGTCTATTGCCCACCTTTCTTCATTCTTCGTCTGATGTCCTTCCTCGTCTTCTATTCTCCCGAAACACCTTCCGGCTCTGCACAGGCACCCACTCCCACCTTTTCTCGTCCTCGAGGCGAGAGGAAGAGGCTTTGATGGGTTGCGTAAGTTCCTTTAACCAGCCGTGTAACTCGTTTTCCTTCCATCCCTTTCCTGCTCTGGTCACGCTTGTTTGTGTTGCTTGGTCCATTTCTCGTCCCGATGGTCGTTTATGAAAGGCGCTTAGTACTTCCGGTCATTTTGAGGCAGTGAGGTCGGCTGGATGGATGTATCTTCGCCGTAAATTAGTTTCGAGTCATAACTCCTGCGCCTTGATGCCCGCCTGTGACTTCATCTATCCCTTTCGGGAGTAATTGGAACTCCTTTGATTTCTTCCTCCGATGGTATCATCACTTATTGGCCACGTCATCTATTATCAATCAAGTTTCTCTAGTCATGGCAATTTTCGTTTTCGAATGAAAGCGTATTGTAGTAATATGAATGGTAACCTTGAGGTAGCCCCACTGTTCATTTATTATATCACGCGACACGTTTCAGTGTTACATAAATATCGTTCTCATGGGTTTCAAGTCAGTGCTGTGGCTGGAACATTGGTTTTCCATCTCGAAACTCGAGGTTTGAATCGAAAAATTTTATATGGAATCAGGACACCTTTGAGGATGCTATGTGGACTACACTTAAAGTACAGTGTAAGTTCCAGGGGACGTAAAACTATGAACCCTCGTTACGGTTAGACAAATACAGACACCGTGGTTTTCTGCAACCTCCCTCCATTTCCCAAATATGACTTCCCCAACCGTCCTGCTTAGAAACACGTAATTGTTCAAATGGCCATGATGGTGGTCGCCTTTTTAAATAATAATAATATTTATTACTCCTACAGAATTTACATTCACAATGACAATTTGCTAGCAACTTTTGTTAGCCTTGAAGAAGAACCGGTTGAAAAGCTACCATCAAGTTATAACATGTTATGCCTACACTTTAATATACGTATAGCTCATGTAGTGAGACCAAGGCAATTACTTTACAATGTAATTACGTACCTTAAGCAGCTACAAATTGACAGTTTACAGAGTTATTTCAAACATACTTACAGTAATATATCCTCTACACTCTCTTTAGTGAGAAGCCTAGACTACATTTTTCTATAGTATTTTCACAGATTTAGATTCAATGCATGTATGGGGTAATGAGTTGTACACACTTTTTGGTCGTACCTACAATAAACATCGTTCAAATATCGTCAGATTTGGTTTGGGTAAGGGTAAAACAACCAACAAGCTCGCCCTTCACCAACCTATGGTTGTGTGCTTCCCGAAAGACAGTTTCCGAGGTTGCGTGGACGTCTACTTTGCGATTTACATGAAAAACATGGAATAATCCTGGGAAGACTACTTGAGCTACTTGAGGTATACCCCATCAGCCGTCGCGAGGGTGGTATAAATGATACCCATTTCTTTTACCGTCGTGAAACAGATGCATGAACGGCGTTTGAATGCACAGGTTTTCGATCGCTTTGGTTTGGTGGACCATGCCTTTACCTCGTATGTGTTTCCTAACCGTTCTTCCGGAGAACCGAGTAGATCATCAGATAGGCGTGCTTAAACAGATGCCTAATTCGGTACCAGCGTGACTCACGGGATCGATTCAATTTGCAAAATTTTGCGTCTTCTGTAATACCCTCCGTCCGTTTAATAGGTCGCCATATGGTCCGAACAACTGACATCGCCCTTCCTACCACGTGCTTTTTTTATAGTTTCTTTTTTTTTTGGGTCGGAGGCGGGGAGGAGAACCCCTGGAAAGCAATCACCGAGGGCCGCTGGGAGGCCTTTGGAACCTCTTGACGCCTTGTTGTTGTGAATCAGGTGGAGGCGAAGGGAGAGAGTGGGAGGACAAGGGAAAGGCGATGGGTGCCTTCCCTTCTCTCTCCGCGGGTCTTTATTTTTTTCATTCGAGCGACGTCTCTTAAAAAGCGAGTGCGAAGGAAACCCATTATGGGTGGGTGTCTTGGGTGGCACGTGATGCGAGGAGGTCGAGACGGAAGGTTTAGGGGTGGGGTGAGTTTTAAGGCATTATCTATTGGAGGAGGAAGTGCTGTCATCGGCGTAGTGTTGACTCGATACAAATGAGCCTCTGCCGATATTAGCGACATTAAAGATTCATTGTGTTGACCAATCTTTTTGGAAATAGCAACGTTAGTCAATTTTCATTTCGAAGGTTGGTTAATTGCAGTTCTCTCTATCTCTCTAATTTCAACTTACCACTTCATACCCTCTTTGTTCAATATTTTGATTTACCTCGCATTACGCGTGGAGCCGTTCTTCATTTTAAAAAATCAATAGTTTCAGCCTTAATTTTGTAAAACTTTTTCATAATGCTCAAGAATTTACGAAGCTTTGTACGTTTTACGTAGAATGTTTATTTATCGACCGGTTTCGTCGAATAGTCGATATCATCAGGTACATAACATAGAACTTTCAGTCGTATGTATTCAAAGGTGGTGGGTGAGGGGAGGGGGAAAGGTTTGGGAGAGTAAGACGAAAAATTGCGACGAGAAAAGTAAGAAATAAATTTCTCGTCTTGCTCTCGCAAACATTTCCCCCTCCCCTCACCCACCACCTTTGAATACATACGACTGAAAGTCCTATGTTATGTACCTGATGATATCGACTATTCGACGAAACCGGTCGTCCAATAAATATTCTAGATAAAACGTTCTTCGTCGTTATTCATCGCCACCTCATCCATATTGGTTATAGTTTCATCATTGCTTTCTAATATTTTTTATAAAATATCGAAAAATATATCGGTGTTCCCAGTTTTAAGTAAAAGTATAATGTTTGTGTCCATTTCAAGGATCGATGCTCCACCCATGCCTCATTCCGGAAGCAATTATTGGAGGATTTGCTTCCGCTTGTGATCACGGCCTATCATGGGTGGTACTAATAGGTCATAGTCGTTTGCTGGTTTACTTTTCCTCTGTGAAGTACTCTCTCAGCCAGTTGGCTTGTGTAGATCTTTATCGTCTTTGTTGTTTGCGACTTAAAATCCAAATTTGTACTTGACAAATAATGGAATCTATGCATCTTAAGCATGCCGAAAATGTAAATAGCTTACATTTATATTCACTGTATGTATAAAAAATGAGGAAAACACTTTGACTGTCTGATAATGCCTTTGATATAAGATATACGTTTGTAAGTCATTGGTATCTAATCAGCAGAGGCGAAATTCAGCGTATGTAGTATCAGTGCCGGGAACCCTACTTAAGGTAGTTACATCGAGATAGTTCCCTAGTCATAATAGAGGCCATCTTCGAATTATACGTTTGAATTTCAGCAGCTAGAGGACACATGTATTAAATATAGCATTATTAATGGTCCAATAATATAGTTTTATATGACAGAAATTGTAAGTAATTAAATGGAAATATCTAAGTCGTTAACTTGACTCATTTTTTTCACGCGGAACGTTTGGAACTCTGTCAAAACGGAAGGTTTTTGATGATCCCGAAGGATTTACTGCGGTGACAATTTGATTTATTTGCTAATATAATTGATAAAACATACAAAATACACACTGTTAATTATTTGTCGAGATTTTGGAGCTAGAAATTCCTCATTTTTTAAATAAGCTCTCTATGGATTGCATACACGTACCATTTCCCATGTAAAAGGGCCATATTTTTTGGCAAACATCTCAAAACCATATTTTTTGGCAAACATGTCAGAAAGTTATGCGTTAAGGAGTTCAATTTTTGTTGTCAATGGAAGTTGATATACTTTTCTCTCGAAAATGAGACCAAATTCATTGATTTTTAGTGGAAATGTTTGTTCGCTCAAACTACCGTAAGCTTTCTACCTTTTTCGGTGTGCGGAGGAGAAAGATTGTGAGGGGATACGAAGGAGAAGATTTCATTCCGGTGGAAGATCTGTGAGGTGGGTAGCGTGAAAGGTAACGAGGGATGGGAGGTGTATATGTAGGAGGAGTGGCGGAAGGAGTTTGGATTGGATGGGCTTTGCGGATGTTGGATGGTTTGGTGTTTGCGTGCTGCATCCACTTTTACAAGCGAAGCGGGATATTTTTATTCTCTCCCCGGGCAGTTAAGGTAACTCCGCCCCATTACCCCATTTTTTATGTACTCCCTTTTTCGAATGTCTCTGCTTTCCCTCCTTCCGTCCCCTCCCTTCCGTCAGTTAACTTTTTTCTTTCGCTCTCTCTCTCCTCCCCTTTAACTTTCCAACACCTCCCTTTGCCTCATTGAATCCTTTTCCCGTCCATCGGGCTCCCCCTTCTCACTCAATATGTTATTTTCCCTAATTTCCCTTTTCTCTTTCCTTTCTTTTCAACAGCCCGCAACAATAGTTCGTAAACAATTTTCTCGCCCAATCCCCCGACGATCCATTCACAAGCGTTGTATTATTCACGCATACTACGGGGTGGTCATAGTCAGATGTGGATGAACCTTCCGATGCGACTGATGCGTACCTAAAATGTTGAAAATATGTTTGTGGAGGATTTACCGAAAATCCAAGTCAGAAGTGGATGTTGCTGTTGAAGGAAAACCTCGTTGGCCAGCCGTGATTAGAAAATGGGCATTTTCTATTTAATCCGTATTGATAAATCGTTCGCACTTGCTTTGTAAATTAGGCAAATGTCTGAAAGGGATCAGTATCGTTCATTTCGAATGTCAGGCTGTTCATTTTTCATTATGCTCTCCTGTCATGCTATGATTTCTTAAGATAATGAACTAGCCCTAACGACGTTTCTTCAGTTTTGCTGTTACGTTCGTTGTCTGTTTTTTTAGCTATTCCGATTTGGTGGTGCATTCTGCTGTGTTATGTATGATTGTTGTTATTATTACATCTGCTTTATCTTCCATGATCTTTAAATGGTTATGTAGTGACAGAATATTTACAACCATAACTGCTTTATGTGGTGTCGTTACACTACACATCATTGGAATAATATTTGCTCAAATATATAAAAAAATCTGTGTAGTATTTAATATACAAAGCTGTAAATATCTGTCGTTTGATGTAAAGTACTTTTATGAATGCTTGCTCTATTTACCCTTGCGGTTTTTTTTCTAGTCTTAATCCTTAATCATATTATGGATTTAATTCCACACGCGTAGATGAAAGAGCAACATGGTTGTCACGTTTGCTAAATTGGAGCTTGGTGCCTTTTGTTGATTGAAATTTTCATACATTGGATTTTGATGCATTTCACTCGCACTTGTTTTCTTTTAATTACCTATTTGATTTCATGCGTCTGCTCTCTTCCCATTTCACCATCAGTTGGACTCAATGACAAATGAAGTGTATGCCTTTCGTTAAAAGCCATCGGGAAAACTGGACTTGGTCCAGATAGTTCATGCAGCCTCGGCCCATGAACCTGATGTTGACCTAAAAGGGTAATGGAGAATGCGTTGCTGGTGATAAAATGAGTGAGCAGTTGGGGTAAACAGGGATGGGGGTACACATTATCAAAAGGTTTTTCAATATGTGCTACAGCGGTCGTCGTTCTATTTATGAGAAGAGGCAAAATGTTTAATCTTTGTCTCACAGCAGTGGTACGTGAAAGGAAAAACTCGAGAAGTCAAGAATACGAACAACTCTCCCGATGTTCTGCATTTGCGTATCCCTACATTTATCAGAGTAAATGTTTCAAAATGTACCGTGGCAGGTTTAGTCACTTTTCTAAGTAGGAAATTAAAGCATCTTACTTAAATCGTGTAGGTTACTTACTTAAATCATTTAGGTTACATACTTACAGAAATCAATGAGGTTCATGAAGAATGCGTTGGTGGTATCAATATAAGTGAGCAGATGGGATAAAATAATAATAAATTATGAAAATGTTTTACGTGCGCTACTGCGGTCGCTCTATTAATGAGAGTTGGAAATATATATAAGCTGCATTTCAAAGCAGTGGTACGTTAAAGAAGAAAACTCTAAGAGGTCAAGAATACGAACAACTCCCCAATGTTCTATCTTATTATCTAAGTTTGTTCCGTATTTGCGTATCCCTACATTTATCAGAATTATTGTTCAAGAATATAACCTTGACAGGTTTAGTCACTTTTCTAAGTAGGGAATTTAAGTGTCGTACTAGAATCATTTGGTTCAGGCGCTTGAAATTAGTCCTTGAGTGCATGTATATCAGCTTTCATTACATGTGTATGTTGGCGAGGAAGAAAAATGAATGTGGAATGTTTTTCTTAACTCCTGCACCTCGAATCCTTTCAAAAAAAGGCTTTCATCCCTTCGTTAAAATGAAAAACATCCGGTTATGTTTCTTATTTTTATATTCAAAGCTCCGAGCCGTAAAAAAATCTAGAAATTATCGAGTGAATTACGCAATGCCGTATTCCGGGAAGGTCTCCGAAAAAATGCGAGAGGAGGAGGAATGAGCGTGAATAATTTATGCAAATTAAGGCGGAAAAGAATCTGCGGATACTGTTTTATAATTGATCGCATGTGGTTAAGCCCCAGGGAGTTTTGGACACGTAAAATCGTTTTCATCCTCAACTTCTTATTTTTCTTCTTCTTCTTCTTCATTCCTTCCTCCTTTTCTCTTCAAATTAAGGCAGTTAAGCTTTTGAGGAAAATCATCTCGATTCAATTGCATTTTAATTGCATTTAAAAAAATTATAAACGCCGTTGCGTGTTTCCGCGAGGGACCGCTCGGAGTCCGTACTAATGCCCTGAAAGATTAACGTGAAAATTAATCTTAAATACTTATGGTTACAATTAAGAAACTTTCCCAAGAAAGTACAATAGTAATGGTTTAATACCAGGTTTGCCTGACGAGCCTTTTCCGACCTACTATTACGTTATGGTGAAGGAACGTATCAATCATCACATGTTTCACAGCGAAATTTGCCTATGACCAACCTTGTTCTCTAGGGCTCTAGTTGGTATTTCATAGTGGCTCATTTCAAGTGGTATCTTGTAGACTTGTTGGTACAAAACATAGCTTTAAGCCCTTACCTCGGTCTGTAAATAAATAAATTTAAAAATATACGTAAATTTTGCCTTAAATAATTGGCTCGATCATGTGTGTATGTACATATATTTTTATTTCATTGCCCTCATAGTCGAATGAACTTTGCTGAGGGCCAAGATGTCTCCTGTGGGGTTTTCTCCAACTCCTTTGGGGTTCATACATGGAGGCCCAAGTTTTGTCTTGCGAGCTTTTGATACGGTATGAAATGGAGTGGCCGTAAATGTTTGCGGTCCAGTCTCTAATATCGTAAGGTTCTTCAAGTAATTACTGAAACGAGGGCTGACTCTTGTTTGTATTTTTTAAGTACATACATGGATATGTTTATTTCACTAATACTCATTGTATTTCTGTATGTTCCCACCTGACCGCGTGGTCAACTTGTAACTAATATTTTCTAATAATAAATCTAATAAATCAATGGCAAAATAACAATGGCATATGGAAAGCTTTCAATGGCCGGCGACTATTGAGTAGAGAATAGGTCAATGAGGAATGATTGTGAAACACATCTAACCGTTGAGTGCACACAGAAGTGGACTTTCTTTTAGCAGAAATGATTTCAAATGACCGGGATTCAAACCCGAATCGCCGTATTTCCGATCAAATGAGCTAACCTAGTTGGCCTCTCAGTTTCTTACACTGAAACTTGGTCCCTTGTTTTAACGGTTACACCACGAAACCCAAGATTTCTTGCTGTGACCGGCTAACCTACTTGACCAGGATTGGTAGATTTGAGTTCGAATCGCGGGGAAATAAAATGTATTGTTTGTGAGTTTCCCGCTGTCGATGTCAGGTCCTTCACTCATTCCCAGGACTGCGTATAGTATTCACATGTGTCATCTCGCGGTGCATCATTGTTTTGCGGATAAAATTGTAACAGATGACTGGACTGTACGGAAAGGGATGTATGTGATGAAATTTTTGGGTGTTTTGGTGTCTTTTAGGACCGGTGGTAACGCTTAGAAGGGATAAGTGACCCGATTTTCCAGTTCAGTCTCTACAGTTGTATGTACTGAAGCCTGGTATTTATGCGGCTTTGAAAGTGTTAGCGGTGTGTGAACCCGATTCCTGTTCCTGAATGGAGAAGCAGGTACATACATAGCGCCAAATTTGAAAACGTGGCTAATTTGTCATCGTTGACGAGCTCGCCGTAATAACCAGGAAACTTGGGAAAACATTTGAAAATCACCCATCCCATTGTCCCCCCCAGCCCACTTTATGCCCCCTCCCTCACCCCCCGTCGCAGCGTTTTCCACCGCGGCTTTCCCTCCTTTTTAAATATTTTATTCCTCGCTAACTTCCGGCCTTCCTTCCCCTCATCCACAAAATACGCCTACTCCCACGCGACGTAACCTTTCTCCTCCCCCTAAATTTCCCCCCCCTAAAAACTTCTGCTCTCCCTCTCTTAACCCGGCCCTCCCACCCACCCCCCGTTCCCCTCCAGCCCCCTTCCTCTCCAGTGCAGGAGGGCGAACTCCATTGTTGTTCAGCCCGGTGGACCTACAGACGTGGGTGTTATGTTCGCTTTTATTCCCTCTATCTCTCTCTTGCCTACCTTTCCTTTCCCTCCTCACACGGTATGCGTGCGTTTAATGAGGCAGTGACATCAGAAGAGGGGAGTAAGGGAGGGAAGAGAGGGGAGGGCTCCGGGGGGGGGGGCGAATGAATGGCTGGGCCGGTTAATGGTGGGCAGGGATGAGGGATGAACGGGTTCGGCGAATGACGTATTTTGATCGCGGGTCGAGGAGACGAGGGCGTAGGTTGGAAATTTTCGCTGAAAAGACTCGGATAACAATCGGAGACGTTTGGGGACGCTGGATAGCAGTTTTGACCAATTTTTCATTCTGTAAATAAGTAGCAATCTGCTTTTTCAAGAGGTGTCTATAAATGTTTTGGATTGGATTGAATTTTTGGGGAGGCGATCGACAGCTAAGGTCATTTGCGCCATAAGGGATAGGTTAGAGAGGAAGGGTGGATAGAAACCCGGCGTCGGCAATAGCCTTCTCTTAACGAAAGGCGCAAAGGGGACCACGGTGAAACGTCTCATCCGATAGACTGAGTACTGTACTTAAAGTGCCCTCCACAAGGCACTCAAGTAGGGATCGGGTTTCCTCTGAAAATCATCCTCCTCTGCAGGGATTTGAACTCTGGCCGTATGCATGATTAACCAGTACTCAAACCACCACACCAACCCGACCCCCTATAAATATTTTGGTGTGGTAACATATTGAGGAAATTGCACCTGTGAGCTGTATCTACCACTGGAATTGGAAAGTGAGAGGTGAACATAGGTATATAGATGGCTTTGAAAAAAAATGTCTCTACTTACTCCGAAAATCGCAAGCTTAATGAAATCATAAGAAAGCGTATTGGTACAAACTTTGTGGAACCTATGGATTTCCATGTTTTAAAAGAAATTCTTGTACAATTTCCTCGCTTTTATTTTCGTCACCGACCATGGTTTCAGCACATAATAATCATCACATAATCATCATAATAATCATCATAGTTATGCCGTCATAATGTGCTGTTACCATGGTCAATGACGAATATAAAAGTGTGGAAATTGTACAAGTGTTTATTTTCAATAATGGAAACTTAATGATTTACTTGTAAAAGCGAAAATGATATCTAACTTTTTTAAACTCAGAAATTTTAAATTAAAGGTAAACTCCGTGTGTAATAGCATGATCCAGAATAATGCCGTAATATGTGCTGGTTTTGGATTAGGCAGCAACTGTTCCCATAAAACGACACTTAAACATTGCGCGGCGCTAACGCAAATATCTCATGGAAACATGTTTATCTGATTTAATTTTCTTCTGAATTGAGGTGTTCAAGTAAGGTGATTTGTGGACTTCGCAATGGCAGTCTTCCAAACTACTCTCGTAAGTATTATGGCATTTCAGATTGAGAATGTATAGAAAGGCCAGTTCTATTATTAATACGATTATCTCGTTCCAGCGATCTTATTTATTTTTTGCTCATGGGACTTAAGGTAGTTTGAGCGAGATAGTTCCCTAGTCATAATGGAGACAATATTCGAATCATACTTTTTCATTTCAGAAAGCCGATGAACCATGAATTAAATATTGTATTATTAACGGTACAATAATGTCCTTTTCAAGACTGAAAATTAAAGTGATTAAATGAAAATGTCTTTAACTTGACTCATTTTTTTTCACACGGGGCGTTCAAAACTCCTTCACAACGATAGGTTTATGTGATCCTAAAAAAATTAATGCGGTGGCATGATGATTTATTTTCAAAAATAGTTGAGGAAACATACAAACTACACGCTGATAATTTTTTGACGAGATTTAGGCGTAATAAATTCTTCATTTTTTTAAATGAAGTCTTTGTAGTGCATGCACGTGCCGTTTCCCATGTAAAATTACTGATATAATTCGTCAAAAATCTCGTCAAGTAGTCTGGTAAGGGGCTGACATTTTTGTATTCTATGAAGGGTGAGATATTTTTCTCTAAAATGAGACCAAATTCATAGATTTATAGGTTAAATGATATTTCGCTCAAACTACCTTAAAGGTTATTTTGTGCGAATCTAACCTCGTTTGGTCTATCTGTGGCTTTGCAGAATAAATCTTGCGGGTGCTAATTCCTCCATGGGTACTAATGGATGGGTGTTGAATTGAAGCTTATGTTATTGGGTGCGAGGTAACTTTATCAGTTGAAGCAGCTAAAAATCAAAGTATTTGCCTTAATTTAGGGCCTCAGTTTCACATTTATAGCCTGATTGAGGCACGCGGTCGAACCCGCGTGGCTAATTTCGGTGTGAACCTTTCCGCCTTGCTCCTTCTCCATGTTTGACTCGTCTCCGACAAACGTCGTCGCTCAGCGTGAATCCTAATGGCTTCTGATCCCCTCTCTCCCCCAACCCCCGAACATCCTTTGCCACGCCACGGCAAGGATGTCCTTCTGCCTGCCGAACAAGTGTCGCGCATTTAAAAGTAGCCTCGCGTCACACACCATTCCACGATTACATTAGGCCCCGCCGAGATTGCAGGTGCGCCTCCCGTATGCTCGTTCGGGCACGCGCGGGTCGTGAAACCCCTCGCTCTCTCTATTAGGCAGCAGTCGGGCCTAAATATTCGCGAGATACGAAATCGGAGAGTGGAAAGGATGGATGTTGCTCGTAGTACTGCTTATTGATTAAGGAAGTAGCCAAGGTGTGGTTCAAAGGGAGCCGCCGGTGAAGGACGCCAACCTCTTCTCATGTTGGAAATGGGTCATCACGAGATTCATCGGATTACATCAGGTAGCAGGGGTGTTAATTAGGGTAGGGATGAAAGGATGGTGATAAAACGGAATCCTATGAGAGCCAGACATCGTACAAAGTACATCAAGCGGAGTGACAACGGACGTCAAGCGGAGAATAGCCCAAGCTGAGAAGGCGTTTATGGGAAAAAGACGACTGCTGTGCTCAAAGAAAATAGGACTACAAACCAGGGAACATTATGTGAAAACATTCGTATTGGAGCGTAGCACTCAATGGATCGGGAGCATGGACCATTGGAAAAGCTGACCTGAAAAGACTAGAAGCCTCCGAAACCTGGTGCTGGAGGAGGATGCTGAAGATAAAGTTAACGAACAAAATAAGGCATGATGAAGTTTAAGGAAGAGTAGAAGAGGAAGGGACCACACGGAACACCGTTGAGATGGACTAGATGGATTGGACACACTCTGAGGCACAATGCGTTTTTGAAGAGTATAATTGAAGGTAATGTAGAGAGAAAAGTCCCTGGAGGAAGACCCAATAATAAGTCCATGGATCAAATAGAGAGGAAAGTACATAGGAAGAGATACCAGGAGGTAAGGGGGTAGCATTAGATAGGGGAGGGTGGAGGGCTGCAGTCAATCAATCTTAGGATTGAACAACCAATGATGATGATCAGAGTCAGACTGTCACCGTCAGACGTGAGATACCCGCTCTCAAAAAGGGGCGTATCTGACTCTGGTGCTTGTGTAGTACCGGTAGACATTCAGGGGAATTGAATTGTGTTGAAAGAGCGATCTTTTATAGTCGAAGGGCCAAAATTGATGGTTACATTCTTTGCAATGATCACTGAACTTCATTGATTGTCTGCCCCGGTGGCGACTGGGTAAATCCCTCGCCAGCATATCCGAGGGTCACTGGTTAGAGTCCTAACGTCATGAATTCTTGGTGGATTTTTCACCGCCGAATCTTTGTGACGAAGGAGATCGTGAAATAGGAGAAGTGACCGCAGACCGAGGTGATTTGCGGCATCAATAATAGGGTATAATTTGGTAAGGGTAAGACCATTTTGAAAACTAATAAAAAATGTATTGAAAGTTGCCATCGACATAGCTTTCATTAAACAAATTGCGGTGAAGGGCTTACAGTTTGACGTCCCTTCCGACGAACAGAGCCCTGCACATGCAATGATCCTCGCATGAGATTGAAGAAGTATCTAATGCCAGGATACAGACACGGACCCTCGACCAGACCCGGAAGCAAGAATGTATGAACGAAGGAGGTATGAGGTGCAGCGCAGCGATACAAGAGTCATATCTTTGCCGAAATATGGCGAAAAGGATTCCAGACTGCAAATTGAGCTGCGAGCCATTCCCCTTAGTGCGCGACCTTTCCCGTGGCGTCATTCGCGTTACAGCGCGCGCTCCTCTCATCCATCAGGGCGTGGTTTTCTTTTACCCCGAACGGTGCGCGGGTTTCGTTCCTCAGCTCTCTTTTGTTTTTTTCCCCTCTCTCTCTCTCCCTTCAGCGTCCGACTCGAATTTTTATCATTTTAGATGGCCCGAGAATATTATGATGATGGCAGACGTAGCAAACTGGCCGAGACGGCTTGCACCAAACGCGCGTGCGTGCCGAGACTTTGGTATATACGCTTGGCAAAGACAGTGTTCCTGTGTCTGCGTGTTTTTGATGGGAGGAAGCGGGGGCGGCGGCTGAATGTATGTATTAAAAAAAGAAACTCCAGACGGTTGTCTGCAGGAATGCCCACCATCGCCGACGCCTCGAAATTAATTTTGCTCCCTTGCGTTCGCTAAGTAATTCCTCAATCTAAGGCTGAGTAGTAGTCAGTATGACTGCCTGCTGTGGCTAAGGAGCAATTTTAAAGGATGTCATATTTTTTAAATGCTCAACCTTTCTTATCTCTCTCTCATTGGTCGTTCAATTCTAAGTTTGGTTGAATGCTGCCCTCCACCCTTCCCTATCAAATGCTATTTCCCTTACCTCCTATCTGATTTCATTATTGTATGTTGCCATTGTAATGATTGTTTTAGTCCTTCTGGCAAAATTTAGTTGCCTAGTTTGATGGAATCATGTTCATTTTTATTCATTCATTGATCGTTCAATCCTAATATTGGTTGACTGCAGCCCTCCAACCTTCCCTCCAAGGGAACTATTAATAGTTCCCTTACCTCGTCTTCCTTCCTATGTTCTTTCCTCTTTATTTGGTCCCCGGAATTATTCATGGGTCTTCCTCTAGAGACTTTTCCATTTATTTTGCTTTCAAATATGTTCTTCACAAACCCATTGAGTCTCAGTGTGTCCAATGCATCTTGTTCTTCTTTTCTCTATTGTGTTCCATACGGTCCTTTCCTCTTCTATTCTTCTAGACACTATCATTTCTTATATTGTCCGTCAATTTTATCTTCACCATTCTCCTCCAGCACCAGGTTTCGAAGGCTTCTAGTCTTTTTGGTCAGCTTTTCCAATGGTCCATGCTTCCGATCTATTGAGTGCCATGCTCCACGCGAATGTTTTCACATACTGTTTCCTGGTTTGTAGTTCTATTTTCTTTGAGCACAGCAGTTGTCTTTTTCCCTTGACCGCCTTCTTAGCTTGGGATATTCTCCGCTTGATGTCCGTTGCGCTCAACCTCTAATCATTGTTTTTTTGGGGTGCTCTATTGTTACATATGTTTGGAAAAGCACCCGTCAACTTATTCGTGCATTGCTTCCTGCGCTTGGTAATATTCTTCAATGCTTTTTAGTCTCTTCATTTTGCCTTTGCTTTAAATGACTTCCATTGACAAACATAACACGAGCCAGCTACAGGCGCTAACGGTCATAACTCATGTTTTTATTAAACAAGCTACTGGTGTAAGCGCCTTCCTTCGCTCATAAGTCAAGGTTGATACTATTTCAACAGTTGCTAGGGTGCAAAACTAGTGGTATGAACGAGGCATTATGCTACCTTTATCGACACTCACCCCAGCTACCTGTTGAATCAAGGTAGAGTTTTCATTGTTGAAGTTGGTTACTAGTGATGCGTGTCAATGGAAAATAGTTATAGGTTAAACGGAGGAGGTTTTTGAAAAATTGAGACTCAGATTACAGGAAGCGATTCCCTGAGAAGTATACGACTGCTCTAATGGTTGTAAACGCGAATTGGGGTCACAGAGTAATAAAATATTACGAGACCAATTCATTGCAAAGGGAGGATGTGCGTATACTTGAGGCATTTGAGATGTGGGTGTGGAAAAGTATGGAAGGGATGAGCTGGGTTGCGAGAAGGACAAACGAGGAGGCACTGGATATGGTCGGAGAGGAGAGGTAGCTAGTGGCGGAAGTTCGAAGGATAGATAGATAGATATTTTATTGCTCAATTTTAGGTATACAAACATGAATTTAAAAAATGACAATGAGCTTAAGGAAGCATCAAGGACTTACTGTGGGAAGCTGCCATCAGGGCATGAGTGCACATTACACACTACAATACACACAACAAAGACAATACACATTACAAGTATGAATGATATTAAGTACAACTAATTATTAATTTTAGGTGAAAAAACCAGAATCAAGGATTAAACAATAAATAACCTAAAATATTCAAAGCAAAAAATGTCTTAACTTAAAAGCCAAAAGCAAAGTCTTAACTTTCAAGAGCAAGCAGCCATTCCTTGAGTGTTTTAAGAATGTAAACTCATTTTTATGACCTTTTGGAGTAGGTGGTAACATATTGTATAGTTATGGTCCAATGTGAGCATAACATCTTTTACATATGCATAGGTGAACCTTTTGTGGAGGAAACAGTTTATTTCTGCGGCCACCTGCAATATGTGGTTTATCAAACTAGGTAGAAGTGTTGCCTCAAGAAGAATGTAATAAATATATAAATTACTTAGGGGAACATCTGAGAGGCAGAAGAGGTGGATGGAGTATGTTTTGAAAAGAGAGGGAACGTTAAAGATAGTAATAGAGGGGAGGACACTGGGTAAGAGAGAAAGAGGATAGGAATTCTGGACGAAATAAGAAGAGGAAGACGAATGAGAAATTCAAGAGAGATCTTATGGCGGGTCATCCACACATCTACGTACTACCCTGCTGACCGCCGCTTGGGCCTGTGGCAGTGGTTGTTAGGTCACCAACCGTGTAAAGATGTAAGGTTTTGGTAGGTGAAATGGTGGCGTGTATAATGGGAGTGTATTTAGTAAAGCTCAGTTTTTATTGTGGTCGCTTATTGTGCGCGGAAAGAACGAGTATTTGCACCTATCTGTCCGGCAAATCTTATTTTTTCGCTTCTATCAGACCTAGAGATGTAGTGAGGCGTCATGATAATATTCTGTGTCACTCTAAGGCACACCAGTTCTGAATTTCTCAAGCAAGCTAGGCCTAGCGTGTAGCCTCCGAGTCTCTAGGGGCTCCCACCTTAATCCCTCTTAATCCATAGGAGTAAATACGGAAGGATATGCCGGAAATTAGGATGAGTACTGCCGAAAAACCTACCAATCAGCTGATAGAATACTAAAAATACTACATTTTTACGCAATTATGAACCTTCGTTATCATTTATTAGCCAGCTGACCAAGCCCATTGAGTGAGGTCAATCAGAAATAAGAATTACTGATCAATATTTTCTGGGCCAGCTGATATTTAAATGCTAAAAGTAGACGAATCTGCCGGCTTGTCAGTATTTCTTTACAAGTCAACAGAGGGCACCATACTCTTTACGGTGGCGAGTGGGAATGTTTGTGGTCTCAAGTCATTTAATAAAGCTGCCATATTAAACCATTATTCATACTTTCAGTTGGGCGAACCGGGCGTGAGGGTGGGGCGACATGTGCGTGCCTCGGTTGACGACTCTCTGCCCCCAGACAAGCGGCGCCCTTCCCATTGAGTCAGAAGGACGAGAGTCGCCGTGCCCCCCCCCCCCTTTAAGCCCAGCTTCCTCCATTGCAGTACCACCTACGGCGTGCGATCGAAATGACAGCCGACTCGGGGAAAAAACCCCTTGCCGTCCTATCATGGCTCGCGGCCCTGCCGGTCTTTTTCGCCAAGCACGCGATTTGCTTCCTGTCGCCAATGGGTACGAGTAATCTGCCTTTTCGAATGCCCAGCCCTACTCCCCCCCCCTTTTCTCTGTTACTTGCATGTCGTCCACCTTCCTGCGTCGCGTTCATGGCTTGGCCCGGAAGCTTTTTTCAGCTGAACCCCTCACCCCCCCCCCCCTCCCTCGAGGCTGTAATGGGTCCGCTCTCGGTATTTTTTCCTCACGTTTATGTTTCTTTTATTTTCTCTTTGACGATTCTCAAGTGAAAAAGGTGACGGACGAAAAGATCCCGGAATAAACAGTGGCCTCTCTGAAGAACAGAGATTATATACACGCAGAAGCTATTATTCCCGTGTCGTGATTTCGCTTCACCTGCTAATGTATTAAGTTAAATCCTGCTATAACTATGCGTGAAACCTGATATAACAATTAGAAGTGCAGTACAGTAACTGGAAAATCGATATCAGTCTGAAATCTCGCCGCTGCTTAGGCAGAAATTGAACGTTAGTCTTCGGCCTTTTCGATGTCCTGCGAGCTAGTATTCCATTCTCTATTTTTTACTTCTCTTTTCCTTCTCTCCTGCCTAGATTGCCTTATAATGTAAATGTTTTTTCTTAGTTTTGAGTCTGGAATGAGCTTAGTTTTTATCAAAGTAAGGGGCCATTCTAATGTAACATAAGACATTTTTGAGGGTAGAGGGGTTGTGATAATCTTACTTTGTCTTAAGAAGAGGGGGATAGGGGGTCTGGAACCAATATACGTATGATTTTTGTCCACCTTGAAACGTTGTATCGTTCCCAAATATACTGTGATTGTTCGCAACTCCATCAGCTGTGTTACTGTTTCGCTCTCAATGTTAAAGAATGTGGTACTCTAACACTGCATAGTTATACGATATCCAGTGCTCAAAGCTGTGCGATGACTTCTATGGAAATATGAAACTGCAAAAAGCGAGCATTTAACGAAGCGAAAATGCAAATATCCAACGTCATACGTAAGACTAAGAGGGAGGGGGGTTGGGAAAATCTTACATTGTCTTATAATAGGGAGAGGGGGGAGGTCAAAAATGTCATAAATCGTTTTGTGTAATACTTGAACGGCCTCTTGCAATATATTTTTTGAAGTTCGGAGGGATTCAGAAAACGTCCCGGGACATCTGTTCTTAACAGCCTTAGAAACCTGGGAAATTAAGTGGTTTTTCACTTAATGTGTGAATTTAAATTCTACCTCGAGAGCATTATTTCGTAAGCAATACCGATCATTTGACCAAAGAAAGTTGGTTTATCGCCAAATGATTATCTTTCGATTTTTCAATGCCGGAACCTTATTATTCAAAGTTTGCCCAAAGGAAAAGTAGACATTAAAATTCAAACGGTGAGAGTAAAGTGTTGGTTGACCGCGATTTTCTCAAACGAGCTCGAAGTCACGCATGCCTCGTGAACTTATCGCCGCGTAAGCTGTGGAATATTTCCGCTATTCCACTAATGCACCTCATGCGAAGTTCCGCAATCGGATATAGATACTTACCAAGTGGTCTGGTTGGTGTTAATTACATTCGTTGCTTTTGCTCGGATCATTCACAGCTGTGGTCACTGAATGGAACGTATTGGACTTTGATCCATTCTATACTCCCCATCAATTAGCGTCTCAATAAAAAATATAGATTTAACCCGAAGATTATAGTTTTCAAGAAGGGGATCTCTTGTTTTTCTGATACCATCTTACGCCAATTCTTTCTGTATTAATATCACCTTACTTTTATAGGTATGAAATTCATGGTATGGGGAGTGTTCATTTGCCAGATACTCTTGCCTCTGCACCACAATAATGAGGTGCGTAAACGTTTGCTAATGCGTTTTATTATTCATTATTAACTGTTTAGCATAATCAAAGTTTCAAGGAAGTTCTTGGTGCCATCTTAGCGCAGTTTGATGAGTGTACTAGTTGTCCTCGAGGAAAGGCATGAATAGTTATCCTTATGACTAATTTATTTGTTAGATATACAGATTTGGAATTCGAGGCAACGCATAAAACCAAGTCTTAGCATTAATTGCGTACAAACGGGCCGTCCGTAAAGATTCAGATGCTAAAAATTCGGCAGTATCGCACTTTTTTTTTTACTGATTATCTTCAGTTCCTATAGATTCCCCCCAAGACTTTGATTGCCTTCACATATTCTGATGCCAATCAGTGTTTTGCTATCTGTTGCTTTGATGAATAGCTGCAGCTTTATTTTATGTCAGATAAGGTATTATTTTGATTTATTCCCTTGGAAAATAATGGCTGACTCTATACTCCCTCAGATTTTCATTGTATGGCTACTTATTGCTGCACTGAAGAATGAAAAAATCATTAATTACTGCCAGCGACGGACGTGTTATCGGTGCTAATGACTACTTTATAAATATATGCTTGGAAACGGTCTTGCTCAAGAAAAACATGTTTGTGCACAGTCATGCACATATAGCGACAAGGATAATTCAAAAGCTAAGGTACATATTTTATTCCGTGAGATTCGTTTACCTCAACCATCAGTTACTTTTGGGCGCGATTTCGCGGTTGAAATTGCGTTTAAAGGTATCATTCCGGTGCTAGGAGAGCATTCTTTTAAAGGTTTTTTCCCTTCGCTGGGGCCAGATTGACCGAAAAAAAGGAACGCAAACGTTCAATTATCAATCTATGTCATCCAGGGCCCCGTTGCCTCATCCATATTTCACCATATTCGGCGGGGGTATTAATTCTCCAGCATTTTAAGTGCCTCTCTCTCCTCTCTCTTACGCTCTCTCTCTCTTTC
This sequence comes from Ceriagrion tenellum, assembly GCA_963169105.1. Taxonomy (NCBI): domain Eukaryota; kingdom Metazoa; phylum Arthropoda; class Insecta; order Odonata; family Coenagrionidae; genus Ceriagrion; species Ceriagrion tenellum. The sequence continues at coordinate 103,240,529 of OY720635.1, forward strand.
TGCCCCTCATGCCCACTCCTACAGTCTCTCATTTCCCAACCCGGTCGCTTCCACCCCCAGTGCCCCCCCACACCCGACCCGCCCGGCCCCTACAGTTCGCGCTCACTCACGCAAAGTGCTAACCAAAGTGGTTCGGTCGTCATGGCAGAATACCAAATCGCCTCCCGCCGTCATCCGAGTCAGTCATCAATCACGAACAATCAGATTTTATTTTGAACGGATCTTTTTCCTCTTTCGTTTTCCTCTGCCTCCCTCCTGCTCACTTTCCCGCCCTTCTCTCCTCGATGCACTTAAATCACCTTTCCTACGTGGGAGGAAGAGAGGAAGGATGAAGATTTTGTGCGGAGGACGAGAGAGGGAATGGAAAGACAGAGAAAGAGACGACGAACGGTTCGGTCTGGTGAGAGGAAAGAGGAAGGGAAAAACTTGACTGATCCCGCGAGGATAAGTTTGATTTATTAGGGCAGCCAAGCATTTCGCTCTCTCGTGAAAAGGCTGAGGGAGAGAGGAGAGGAAAAAATAAGGCACAAGTCACTTTTTCGGTGTTTAACATACTGTCTTTCACCGTAAGAGACACGACGCCTTAATTAAACCGTCGTATCTCATTTCCTCAAAGGTGTCGCGGTGGGAAATGCAACGATCTTATTTATAGGACGACTCCTTTCTGGCTCTGAAACGAGTATATAGTCTGCCCGCGTTAGATTAGAAATATATATTTACACATCCCTCAGCGGGAGAAAATTATCATATCATGTTATATTTGAAAGACTAGCCTGCATATGGGAGATGTGAGGGAATGTATGTTTCGTTTCGTTTTCATTAATATCTCCATTTGCATTCCGCGAAAGGAGAGTGTGTAGGGGTTTTAGTTTTGCGTGGGGTATGGGGTAGTCGGCGGGGGAAATTTATTTTTTTTGGGGTGGAGAATGGAATATATTGGGGGAGATAGGGAGAGGGGAAAAAGAAGTCCTAATTTGAATTTAAAGTAGTAATTCGTCACTGTTTTGTTTCGGAGCCGGATTAAATGTTGACGTGGCATATAAACGAACGACATTAATTTATATCGAGTTTCTCATTTGAAAACACTTGGCATGGGGACAATTAAATAGCGGGCAATAACGGTCGCGGTCGACGGCTTGGGTGGCATTCATCAGCGGCAATAAAACTTGCTTTTTTGATTGCTTCTGTCAAATCATGCATTATATGAATCGATGGAAAAAATTTACCGGTATTGAAAACTTCCCCATTTAATTCTCTCGGAAGCGTGGGTCAGAATGGAATTCCATACCTTAAGTGACTACGCTTACGGATAATGAAGCACGTTAAATTTGTATGTCAATTGTAACGACCTCATCAAAAGGGATCGATATTTTTTTCCTCGAAATGGTGGTTTTTCATTTTTGATGGGAACGATAAAATTTTGAAATTGTAATTGAATTATCGCGATTAATATCCCGTAGAAAACAACGAGATGAATTTCTGTTATGAGCGACACCTTTTGTCCAAAGAGCCCCCTCTGGTCATTTATGATGCATACTAGGGATGCATTTGGTATGTTTAGTTTTAGGCATTGCTGAAGGAATTTTTCAAGGGATTAGAAATGAAAACTATTACTTACTTGCATTTAGACTCCTACATTAATCATATTTATAAGTCATTTTATCCTTGATTTCGGCTTATTGAAACATTCTGGCGTTTAAATTATTTTGAAAGTATTTTTCTCCCCACACTTGCGATATAATTTATATTTGATCATATTGTGTATTGATATTAATGTAATTGCCCTGGGCGGATATTGGAATGCCCATGTGAATCAATTAAGAGTAGTTTGTTATCACTTTACAGGAAGTGATAGACGGATGAAAGTATGAAATGATTGAGCTTCTCTAGCTCTGTCTACTTGGAGGGAATATGTCGTTTAATAAGTCTCATTCGGTCAGAGAGCGCATTTGTCTAGTGCTCAAGGGATGGACAAGAAATAATTACATCTTGTCTAGGAACTTATTTTAACAGCTGTTTAGAGACAACAGAAATTTTTAATTATAGCTGTCAGAGTCTTGGTGAAGAAATGCATAGGCATGAGACTCCTAAAAAATGTCCTTGTACGGTTTACCCAATGGAGAGTCTCTTTCTGACCGGCTCGTTATCAGACTAGCTTCCTTCACCCTCTTCATACTTTTTATTTGCTGTGTTTTATCTTCTATGTTCTATTTTATCTACTATGTTTTCTGAGATATGCCCCCACTGGTCAGGCTGAAATACTCTTTTCCACATTATGCTGGGGAAATATATTTATGATGGGATAGAAAGATGTTATTGATAGAATAAAAGTCAAAATTTTTGCTTCTGTTTTCCTTATCCCGGACGTTATAAATATATTTACTTGCCAATCGCGTGCATTCCTTGTATGTGGTTTATTCCACAGCAATCCCTTCGCCAAGTGTATTATAATTGCCTTTGTATTTGTAAGGCAAATGTAATTATTTGCTCGAATATGCCTGGACTTTCATCGGCAATTGTAATCTCGTAATATTCATTTTGGCAACATCTACCAATCGTTAGTTCTGTAATTTTAAATGTATTCGCTATTATTTTTCTTGTATAAAAGTCTAAGTTTACATTACACACCATAAAAATTTAACAATATGCGTTTTCTTGTCTTTCAGGTGAGTCCAATGCTGATCCTAGAACCTGATTGTATGAACGGTTTGAATGCACAGTCTATGATTATAATTACCTGCTTCATCGCTGTTTATACTGAGCATGGGTAAGTGATGGATACCTTACCCAGGTAATGCGTTTACCTCAATCAAACGCTCTTTGTTATGGTTCCCTTGCATGAAATTATCATAAAGGAGGTAGAACTTATATACATCTTTAAATTCTGTAGTCAAAGATATCTTTTATCATCTAATTTTGCGGTATACGTTTTACCATTTTTACTAGCATGTTGGCAGCCATAGCCTTATATAATGTTGAGTCTGAAAGGCAAGCTTTATGTAAGAGTTTCAGGCGTTACTTTGTAGTAGTATTCTATATCAGTGATGGTAAGAATAAAAAACTCTGTAGTAAAATCAAAATTGACAATACCAACTATGTTTAAACCACCTGAGTTTTTTATTGGTACGACTAGTTTCAACGCTACTGGGCCATCTTCAGATACCTGAAGATGACGTAGTCGTGCCTGAAGATGTTCTGATGATGTACCTGAAGAAGTTCTTGACGTACCTGAAGATGATATAGTAGCGTTGGAACTAATGATACCAATAAAAAATTCTATGGATCGACTCATTGTTGGCATTGTCATTATTTATTCAATAATAGACTTGATAAGGTTGCGCCTGAAAGGATTGAACTCAGTTGTAATTTCCATACTATTTTTAATGCAAACCGACCATGATTCCGACGATCGACATGGTTTATGTCATTTTCAAGAACAATTTAGGTCTTTTTCAATTTTATTCTTACCATTATGAAGTAGCCCCACGTTTGTTCAAACGACCGACTAAGAGTTTTCAGCGATGAAAGTATAGGGTCTCTTTGGGCATGAAATTCCTTTCGAATCTTCGTAGCAGTGTACATTGTATAAGAAAAACGTTTTTGGTTGTGTCGTCACATTTCCGATTCATAAGTGAATTTGATAAACTTATGGTATGCCAGTACAAGGTTTGGTTAAAAAAAAGGTGACACACAAAGAGTTTAAAAGATGTAGGAAGAAAAAAAAAAACAGAGGGTCCCATTCATTCTCTTGCTGCCTGGTTGCCGTTTTATATCACTTTATTCGGTCGGTTTTCAGCGGCCGACCTGGGCGTGGACTCGAATAAAAGTGGGAGGGGGAAAAGGATTTGCGATGGCGTCGTCGATTTGTCCTGCCCTTCTGTGTCCACACCCCTGCAGCAGCTACTGCCTCCATTGAGACACTCTTAATTTACCCCGGAGATGGGGCCCCTCGAACAGGTGGTCCCCTGGGTGGCTCGGTCTTGGGAGGGCGGGCGACATCCATCTACCCATCCCTCTCCTCTCCCTCCCTCCCGTTCCTCCCTCATCCCAACTCCTCCGCTCCTTTCCTACAGCCTTGATTATATCCTCTCGCCTCCGCTTTCTTGTTGCTCATCGCCTTTTAAATGCTTATAGATTCACCTCGCTTCTTCACTCACAATCGTGTCTATTTGTGAATTATTTTTCTCTCGCTTTGAAATAGCTACTGTTCGTTCAATTTTTGAAAGCTCACAATCCTTACTAATACATTAAAATGTAGTGATGTCTGTCTGTCTGTCGCTCCATCACGCAAAAACTACTGGACCGATTGAGCTGAAATTTGGCATGTAGATAGAAAATATACCTGGTGGTAACGTAGGCTATATTATAAAGCACTCAGGGTACCCGAAGGGGGCCTTCGGGGGCCCCCCTGATGGTCCATGCTAAGATTTGGGTTCGGTGCAGTGTTTTCGTTTTTTTTGCTTTTTGAAAGTACTTTCTTTCAAGGGTGAGGACTGGGATTTTTTTATCGGATGGCTGAATAAATGAAGTTTTGAATTCTTTTAATCAATTTTTCCTTTAATCTTTGTAGTTGTATGAAAATCATGTTTTTAGCTGAAAAATTCATACTTTTCTCTGAAGTCAACTATAGCATATTTCCTTGACAACCAGATATTTGATCCTCAAAAAGTCCACGCTTCTTCAGGCTTCGTCGATTTCTTGTAAAATAAGTTCAATGTTTTTCACACCAGTTGAATTTCAACGGGTACCTACCTTCTGCTAGCCTTTTCTAAATGTTTCTTTTACAGCCAAAGTCGATACTTCAGCCTCACTGAATGCCGTTTAATGTTCTATGAATTCATTTAAGTACCTCTCAGCACCTTAGAAAATCTCGAGGAATAGGTGATCTTCGTCGCCATGTGTGTAAAATTATTAGCTCCTCCCACTGTTGTATCTGAGGTAGAATTGTAGCAATAATAATAATATTTTATTACTCCGACAGGGAATGCTTACAATTTAATATCTTCGGTTAAATCGGGGAGTAACTTTAAGTGGCCGTGAAGGTAAACCTGAATTATGGCTACCATCGTTTACAGAATGAGTTATGCACACATGTACATAGAAAATATAGCATCTTGAAATTACAGTACATGTATAAAATAGTATTACATTTATAAGAAAACATCCTCTAGATTTCCTTTAGTTAACAACCAAGATCGTATATTTTTCATTGTTGTGTTTAGGATTTTTGAATAAAATTACGAAAGAAGTAATAAATTATATACTTAGGTCCTATGCACGAGAAACATCGTTTGAATAACGTCAGTTTCGGCTTGGGTAAGAGAATACGTGCTTGACGTTGGGTGTAGGGGGAAGGATTGTACAATGATAGCCCAGTATCACCACTTCTTGTGTAAAAACGACGAAAAAAATTATAAATTTATAGATGTCTTAAGGGGAGCAACCCAAGGACAAGTTGTAGCACGCGATTAGCATTGATGTATAATTATTTCATTCCCCTTCGTCTATTTTTCCTACGCGATCTCTTTTTCTTTTCATCCTTAATTTATTGTGCAATACTGGCACTAGATCGCTTCAAACCCGCAGCTGCCTCCTGTGTGGTAATGTCTTGATATTTTTTTTGACACTTTCTCTCTTTCAACTTCATTTTAAAGCAGGGTTGCGTTCTCAAAAGAGGCCATCTTTTCCATCAATTGTTTTAGGGTATTCCTATCGCCTGTTTTCCGCAGTTTGAATTTTCTAGATTACCTAAATGGAACGATGATAATTAAGTAGTAATTTATGAAATGATTATTGTAAATGTCTGAAGTGCTCCTTCAGTTAAAATCGAGCATCGTTTGCTTTAACCGGCGATGACTATTTTTCTCCGCCGGAATGGTTAATTATTTATTCAAGCCTTGCGTATGGTATCGTTGTCAAGTGTTTATTCGGCAAAAAACCGTCCTCGTGCACTTGTAGGTCGGGAAGGAGAGAGCGAGTGGGTCGCACTTGGCAAGCTGAGTGCATTGTTTGCATTCATTACATCGAAACAGGTAATTCTAGATAGAGGCGATTCCAACAGATGATTTCAGTTCACTTTGATTAATAAGGAGTGATGATGTGCGCTTTTGATAAGACGCGTTTGAATGGTATATTGAAGACAAGAAAGAGAGAGGAGCGGGAGAAGATGTAGGTTTACTTACTCAGATGCGTTTTCTTCCATTGGGCTTCAACTGTTTTTTCCGTAATAATAATCGTCCTAAGGTAATGCGTTTGACGATTCCAATACGTATAGTGTTTTCCTCTCCTCGCGCGTTTTAATGCGTCCCTTTCCTCTATTTATCGTCTCACGCTCTTTTCCTGCCGGCCTGCCTTCCTTTTTAGCCGCATTTTACTCACCCTTTTGGCTCGGCTACATTTAAATGGCGTTGTCCACATGTATATTCATGCGATGGCTTGCGAGGATAACAGAACAAGAGTTCGAGAGGGAGAGAGAGAAACTGGAGGCGGGGTTGGGCGGAAGGGGAGGTTTAAAAAAGAGGGAAGGGCGCTTCAGAAGGGAAGCTGGTCTTTGACGATCGTATCTCGTTCACTCTCTTTCTCTCTCCTTTAAGGCTCTCACCTCAATCTCCCTTCCTCTCTTTTTTTTAAATCTCTTTTTCTTCTCCTTGCTTCCATCCTTGTTCTCTTGTGGAGATGTGTGGTGCGCGGCCTTCGTTTTTCCCCAGTCCTTTCCTTATTGCCATTGGTCGAAATGTATTCGAGAGTAATTTTGGGTACTCGAGGACCAGCCGCGGACTAACTTTACGGAGTCCCCCGTAAGTTCGAAATTCCACAGTACAAAAATTATCCACCTTAACCCTCTATCACGTTGTGTTACCTGGAGGTAACATTTAGAAGCGTTTATTTTTTGTCTCTGATGAGGTTTCTTTACGTCTACATTCCTTTGTGACATCAATTGTTCAGTTTGGCAACGAAAGTATATCTCTCATTCGTAAATTTTAGTTCCTGATTCTCCCACGAGTGGGGTAACATGTGAATGGCTGCACATGGTGGACGAAAAAAGGCGTGTATAGAGGGCTAACTGGTATTCGAACACGAAGCCCTCGATTTGCGACCAGCGAGTTTTGCTACCGATGCGTTCTCTTACCCTGTGGTTTTTTTGTGTGATTTAAAGGACAAGGTGTTCCAGAACCCCGGATATTTGAAGCAATAAGCAGTCGCAAGTCGTGCGCTATGCGCCACACCCCGAGGGATAAAGCTGTACTATGGAACACGAAGAGGTGTTCGGACAATTGACTAATTTCAAGTATACGGGTACTAGCCACGGGTCAACTTTAAGGAATCACCCGCATGTGTGAAATTCCTCAGTAGGAAATTCATCCGCATTAACCGGCACTCGAACCCGGATCCCCTGAAATCCGACCAGCCAGTTAAGGTACAGAGGCCTCTTCTCCTGTGGACTTGTGTTGTGATTAAAGATAGATATTTAATTGCTCTATTTTAGGTATACAAACATGAATTTAAAAAACAATGAGCTTAAGTTAGCTTCAAGGACTTCCTGTGGGAAGCTACCATCATGTCATTAGTGCACAATACACACGATAAAGACAATACACATTACAAGTATGAATGATATATAGTATAACTAATCATCAAATTCAGGTGAATTATTTAAAGGACAAGATGTTCCATACCGCCGGACATTCAACGCAATAAGCAGTGGCAAGTCGTGCACTCTTGGACACAAGCCTGAGGGGTAAAGCAGATAGAACTCCTTTTTGGAACACAAAGAGGTGTTCGCTCTTTTGACTAATTTTGAGTGTATCGGGACTAGCCACGGATCAACTTTGCGGGGTCGCCCGCAAGTGCACATAAATGCGAAATTCCAAAGAAGAATCCGTCTTATACCATTCCGTGTTCGAGAGTCCCGGGGTCAAACTCGAGACGGCTCTATGCGTGAAGAGATGACGAGGTGGTCGAGTGCTTCCCATCGTAGCTCATGCTCCCGCCCTTTCACAGCTCCTCCACTGAGCTACCGGAAGAGAGCTCAACCGGATAAGCGGTTGGCTTTACAAAAGGGATTGCTTCCTCGACCCCGTCGCGGAGTCTCGACGCCGGATGCTGAGATCTTGGAGATCCAGTCGCTGTTGTGAACGTTCGCTGCGTCACGGATTGTATTAAGTGCGATAGTTTCTAGTTTACGAGCCCCGAGTATGGAAATGATTCTCCCCTAGATAGTTACCAGTGGATGGGAGCGAGAGACGTCGCGAAGACTCTCGGTACAAATTTGTCAATTAGCAGCCAGCATGAATTAACAATTATTTTTTATCGTTATTCTTGTTCGTAGTGCTTAATATCCCTTTTTGTTGATTTTTACATTATTTAGAAAGATAGAAGTAAATGTTACTTCTATCATCTTTACTTTATTTTGATGAGTCTGAGATGTAGAAGTTACATTTTTGTGCTTTGAATTATAACTCAAATGGCAATAATATCAAGATGTTACGACTTACCCATTTATTGTAAATAATGATAATTTTTTATTTAAGACATCGAATTGTCCAAAACAAACCATTAAACAATAATATTAGTGAATGAAACATGAAAAGAGAACTCGCTTTGTACTTTCCACACTGCTTTATTCTCTCTGACCATGGTTTCGACAAAGTTATGTCATTATCAAGGCACAAATTAACATTTTCGTTGTCCATATATACCAAACAGAGGGCGGGTGGGGGAGGCGAGGGAGGGAGGGTGGGGGAAAGAAGGGGGGAATGGAAAGGAAAAGGTTGGTTGAAAGGAGAATGACGTCAATGGGGATGGGTAGGGGATAAACAACACACAATGGCAAAGTTAAGTATGTGACGCAAACAAACATTAAAAGCTGATTGATATCAGTGGTGAATGCACGTAAATATGAGGTCATTTACCAAATTTGAATTTGGTTTGACGGCATTTACAATTTCAAATTGTTCGAGGAAATCTAATTTTTTACCCTTATCCTGTGTATTTCAAATTTCAGGTTTAAAGTTACTTGAATGATTACAATGTAATGAATTTTCAATGTATGTACTTAGCGTCACATGAGTCACAATTTAAAGCATGAACACCTCATTTTTCCGAAGTATCAATGTTATCTTTAGTATTAAAAAGAAGTTTTCCTATAGTCATGGGGGAATAAAAAGACCAGTTAAACTTATTTAAAGGCATGAATCTCATGATCCTGTACGTCGATTTCCCTAAAAATGGTATCTTGCACCAACGTCGTCACCAGGGTCGTCAGAGAGTGAATGGCCTGCTGTTTAAGCCTTCTGTCCAAAATTTTAAAAAATGGTGTTGTTATTGAAGCCGTTTCTCGTCGCAATTTGTAAAATAATATTTAATTCTTTGGTAAAATTTGCATCATACATTGGTACATTGACCAAACGAAAAATCATGGCATGGAAGGCTGACAGGTTGTGACTAAGGTGGTGGAAAGAATCGTTTGGAATAACAGCATCAGTTAAATATTAGTGAAATTAGGCACCCATTAAGAGACCTATATTGGGGTTGCCATCCACTAATTAACAAAATTAGTTTACTACATTTATAGTCATGGCAATTGACACAGAAGTATGCTCAACATAACATAAATTTAAATACACAGACTTTATGCATTTCGCAATAGAAGAATACAAAACAAGAAATTTAAGAAATAATGAATAAATATTACATAGAGATATCAATGACATGTTATGGTGGTGGATACTTTGATAATTAAGAATATTGTCTATATCTATTTACGTAAATAACCATTTTCTTAGACAGCTATGAATTCTGACTTCACTTTGTACAGAAGATATTTCTCTAGGCAAGTCAATAAATAGTTAAGATGCAATAGCTAAGTGCTACATTGTACGAAAGTACGAAAACATTTTTAAGACTCCTGTGAAAACTCCCTTGGCCGTTAAAAGTGAACAATTACATTAGTGATAAAGATTATTATCGGGTCTTGTCATTGGAGAAATTACGGAGAATAATTTATAATAAAAAAGAGATTAAATAAGAGAACAATATAATGATCATGCTACTTACTGAAGCTCTGGTGTTAAGATTGCGAGTCATTTTTGCATTCAGAACTTAGGTCGAGTTAAACTACAAGGTGATTCAAAAGTCTTTTTATGATTACGGAAAATCAGAGCGTTTTTATTTTTCAACATAGATACACGAAACAGAGATGAAAAGTGGAGGTCACATTGAACATTTGTAGCGATAACAAATAAATATTGATGTATTTAGTAACATTTTCATCTTTGTTTCATGTATCTATGTTGAAAAACAAAAAAAAAATTCTGATTTTCCGTAATCATAACAAGACTTTTGAATCACCCTGTATTAGATATTTTGTCTTTTTTCAGCAACAATTTGTCCTAGCGCTACGGCGCGAGTGTTTGCTTAGAAGGGAAGACTACAAATACTTGGAGATCGCTTCGGGGCAGAAGTAGCGGCGAACGCGGAGTAAATGTCTTTCCTTCACTCGCGCGCTTTGAATGCTTGCTTGTTTCTTCGAGTGGGCGGTAAATAGGGCGCTATTACCTCGGAGTTTACCTCTGCCACGTAGTTTAAATCCCCTCAGGTAGTTGGCCTCTATTCAAACATCCACTCGACTGCATCATAGCGCGAGGATTTGTGAATATCAATGGCCATTTTAAAATCAATTTTCTCTTCTCAAGCCGTGTTGTTGCTCTCTGTGCCCGTCAGCTAACCTGTCCTTTCTCGCTTCTTCTCTCACCTCTCTTACTTCTCTGTAATTTGAACACGCGATTGTCCCGTTTCTGAAGCGATGTATTACTAGTTTCATGACTATACTTGCTATATTATTACACTATATTTGCTAAAGTGTCATTGTTTGGCCAACCGTTGCTCATTTCATTTTCATCGTGGACATCCTAGGGAAATAGTTGTTGTATTCCTGCTTTATAGCAACTTGCTGTAATATTTTATTTGCAGTCTCCTCTACATTTTCTGATTTTGATATATTTTATGTGTTGGAGAATATTTCCGTGCAACAGCTGCTCTTCTCGCAATTTTTCTTAAGGTATTGGTTTGGTACTTGATGAATGATGAACCAAAACAATCGGTCATTTAATGAAGAATTCCCTTCATATTATTGTAAAGCGAGTCAATTTTTGTCACCACAATTATTTTTGACCGGAAGAAACAGATATATATATATGTAGTTGGTTATTAAAAAGTTCATTTCCTTTTTGTATTTTGTAAATGTCATCCATTATGTATCAACTGTTGGTTATTTCTCTGTAGGCTTTATCATTTCCTTCCCACTATATTTGCTAGGTGTCGCCAGTTTTGCTCGAATTCCAAGCCCATGTTATTCATATATAGTCGGAAGTATTGGCGTAAGAATAAAGTACCACTCCATGTTGAAAATAGAAATGAAATAGACTCTGATGATGGTATAATGTTCTGAAACAATGATAGGTGAACGAAAATAAAAGTGTGGAAATTGTACAAGTGTTTATTTTCTAATATGAGAATCCATAGGTCCCGCAAAGTTTGTGCCATTACGCTTTCTTAAATTACCAATGGGTGTTTTCTAAGGACTCGTACGGTCACATTTATAGCTCATAGCTGCGAAAGTTTGTTGTTGGCCACAGAAAGCACCCTTAAATTAACTGATTCATCTTGTCCTTCAGGGAAAAAGTTACGCGCTCGTGTACATGCGCTTTCTAACAGTTGACAATGGCTTTTCTGTTGGATCCACTTCTGTTTTCCTTGTGTTCGATACACTTCAAAGTTGTATGTGCATCTTCGAAATATTAGCATTTGATATTTTACGCGATCGTGACCGCATTCGAGCGGGTATAGTATCTCTTCCTTAGGCAGCTACAGTATCATGAAGAAACGCCACTTAGTGGATCAGTGACGGGAAGGAAGTAATCTGATTCAATCTACGGGAGAGCCGCAGGCTTTGGACAAAAGGGAACGATGGAGAGAAAAACGACGCGGGGTCCCTGTATGCGATATCATTGCGAGGGCATAATTGCGCCCGCGGGATGAATTACTGCGGCAAACTCAATTCCTTTGTCTTCTCGCGGTTCAAACGCTCGAAGCCGACGTTCTTCCACTTCCTACGTTCTTCCCACCTCCCACCCCCCACCTCCTTCTTTGCCTCGTCCCTGAGAGAGAGAAACGGGGGATTTTCCTTTTAACTTAACCGGGCGGCGACCACTCCCATCAAGAGGGCTTAGTCACTTAAAGAGGGGAGACCGCAAAAGGAGGGGCGGGGGGGAGTAAGGTGGGGAGGCACCGTCTGTGTTTCGTCGCGGCTGGCATCGGTGTTTCACGGATTAACCGAGGCAGTTGACGCGGCCGCGCGTCAGCCTTTGCCTCACAGAAGAGGAACCGCAGGGTCCCCTTTGTGTCTTTCTCGCTTGGAAATTTTTATTTGGAGAGGTGGGGCAAAAATGACTGATGACTGGAGAGAGAGTAACCCATCCCCTCTAGATTTCCTTTGTTTTCCCTTTCTCCCACTCAAGATAATAGGGTTTCGGAAAGTAAGTCAACTATTTTGAGCCACCAGCTCGTTAGACTTGCCCATGCACCTGAGTAATCGCCATAAATAAGTGCAATTCGATGCCTTGGAATCATGAAGCTGCGCAATTGGCAGGTTATCAGAGAAACTCAACCTGCGATTATTTAAGTGGGTATTTCAGTGAGGTGCCCAGTCGTTGATATTGAACACATTCTCCCCAGGGGCCATTCCAGTATTACGTAAGACGTTTTTGAGGGGGCGGGTTGGGATCATATTACATTATATTACGAATAATATCATGGGGGCATGAATATGAATCAGGGGGCAGGGGGTCTGGAACCAATTTGCGTAAGATTTTTGTCCATCTTGAAACATTGTATCGTTTTCAAATATCCTGTGGAGGTCGAAATGGCATAAATCGTCTTACGAAATACTTGAATGGCCCCTTATAGAGTGGTTTAAATCTCCTCTCTGAGCTGTTTTCTGTGGCATAGCTCAGGCCAATTAGAGTTGTTTAAACTTGCTCGAGGCCCCGATCCGATGTATGACTTAAAACATTATATTCTGTAGAAGTGCTAATATCGGGATACGAAATTCATCATTCATCCGCACAAATTGTGAGAAAATGATATTTAAACGAGTAGAAGGGTAGAATAGCGTGTATATATCGAGAACTCCTGGAGGGAAGATGGGAATCCATTTCATAAAAGTAGATGAGTTCTTGGAATGAAAAGGTTTTTGTTATCGGAAGGTATTTTTTTGCTGAGTGTGGACAGTTATCTTAGATAAATTTGTCATCATCAGTTTTCATCAATCCGAATATTGGTTTGCAGCAACTCTTCATGCCACGCTTCTCTCTGCCAACCGCTTTATTCAAATACAATTATTCTTTGACGTCCTTCAAGATTTTCTTGATGGGTTCCATTACTGGTCTTCCTCTATAACTTTCCCATTTATTTCTCCTTCCAAGTGTCATTGGTAGCTACGTAAGAGATGATTGTGGTATTTCTCGTGATACCTGGGAGAGAATAAGGTATTTGTAATAAATAAACGATATCTTGGGATGGAGACGATTGTGGAATTGGAAAGTAGCGTGGAAGAGATACGCCTCGATGTTTAGATAGATAATCTCGATATACGATGAAACCAAATATGAGAAGGAAAGTTGATGAAGACCTCGAATCATTGTTGCAGACTTCCTGGAACTTTAGGAAGTCGAGAGGGCGGTGAGGTGGGATTTCCTTTGGATTGGAAATCGCGAAAAGGACAGCAGAGAAATGTCATTCAATCTCCCGTCCTGCCTGCTCACTCTCAAACGTCCAGGACCTTTTCAGACGACACACCATCATCTCTTACCATCTCTGAATGAGATAAGTCGTAGTAAATCATTCCTCTGCCGCCCGGCCGTAGCACTCCTCATTCCACATCCCATCATGCTCCATAAGAAACCCTCAAACTCAGCAGTCCGACACTCTTTTTCGTCTCAATAGGCGCTCGTCAAGCAGCCGTGCCCCGGAAATGGCCCGCCCGCTCCGCGGTGCCTCGAGGGGGCGCCGCCGCTGCCCCGCGAAGCTATTCATCGGCCGGAGCGGCGGGGGGGAGTTGGCGGAATCGCTAAGCGTGCTGGGAGAAGAGAGAATGGGACTGAGAGAGAAAAACGGAGTAGGGAAGGTAGGGTTTGTGTAGAGGAAGGGGTTAGGAAAGAGCATTGGTCGGGTTGAAGGTGCTTCACAAAGGTAATGAAGAGTAACGCCCAATCTGCCAGCTCTAGAAGAGATCTCTTGTATACCTTCTCCCCTATTCCATTCTCCCCCGTCCACCATCCTTTCCACCTCACCCTCGAAGATCTCCCTCTTCTTCTTTCCGAATGAACCACGCCTTTGACAGGAAGATCCAGCATTGTTTAGCACCTCTCTCCGTTTTCTTCGGCTTGCCTTTTCTCTTTGAGAAGGCATGGAAGTGATGGGCGAGTCACTTCTCTCCTCTCTCGCGTTTAGGAGTTCGTGAAACTGGACGGGCGTGTGTCCGTTTATGACTGTTGCATTGGCGTATCCTGCTTGGAGGATGGCGTGGCGATTGGATAAGGAACCTCACGCTCGCTTCGCTGGTAGGGAGGAAGGAGGGAAAAA